>OX377620.1:68730978-69330978 GCA_947397865.1 Polietes domitor
GCAACGAAGAATCCAAAAGTGACGTCGATCTTCTGCTGCATGAGTTATTGGTACATGACAATCGATCAAATATAACAGCCTGTCCTTTCTGTCCGGATCTTATTGTGGATAATCTAGTGGAACATCTAGAATACGTACATGTACGTAAAACAGCGACATTAACGAACAACCAGCCTTCATCCAAAACGATTACAACTTGGCATTGTCCTGTCTGTTCGAAAACATATCGTTCCTTATCTGCTTTGAATTGTCATCGCAAATTGTGTAATTCAACAGATGAAAATGATACTATTGGCATGGATGAGTCTGAAGAAAATCTTATGGAATGCGTTCATTGTGATATATGTAAGAGGAAATTATTGAGGAAAAATTTGAAGAGACACATGGCCCTACACGAACGAAAAGATAAGAAGTCCGACGATGATCCAACAAAATTCTTATGTGCCTACTGTCGTAAGTAAAGTTTCATTTTTTTAATGTGATTTCGGGGGGAAAGTTATAAATGCAACACGGCAAATTTGGCAATAGTTGCAGTTTATTTTATACTATTTTTTGCTCGTAAGTTTAAAAAAACTTTTCCAAATCATCTTAGGAATGATACATTCATATACTCCTTTTTAATCGTTTGACTAAGTTAAAAAATTAAAACGGACAAAGAATCCGCTCGTTGTTCTAGAGCGGACTGTCCTACTTATATTTTTCTCATTAATGGGAACATCATTTGCTGGTCTGTTTTGCTTTTGAAAAGCCTATTAAGAAATAGTGCGACCTCACAGGTGTTTGTGTTTCGCTCTTCATTTGTATAAATTGTGAATGTATTGTTGTCTAGATCTGCCCAGCAACAGTGCCTTCTGCCTGAGCTGCAGCGAACTATGGAAGCAAATAAGAGGGCCCAAATAAGATGAATTGGTCTTCACCACATCTTTAGATGGGCCGTTTACGTATTGTCAAATATTTCGATTAAGGTTTTGCTCAAACTTTTTACTTTTCAAAAATGTTTTCCATTTTTCTCTTGATTGGAAAACTATTTAAATATGTGTTTTGCACATAAATTTATTCAAAGCTAATTGCTCTTGATTTTTCATCATTTAAGTGCTAACAAGTGTTATTTAAAGTAATGAGAAAAGAAGAATAGTATATTTACAAATCTAATTAATTGAACTTAATCAATCTTCAGCACGTGAATTTAAAAATTCCAAATCTCTGAACCAACATGAAAAGACTCACCAAGGAGAGTCTCCCGATACTGTATATGTGTGTGGTGATTGTGATCGTCAGTATTCATCACAATTTCTGCTGGAGACGCATCGCAAGCAAGCGCACAAAGAACGTGATCATGTGTGCCCCATATGTGGCAATGCTTTTAAGCTAAAAAATCAACTAGTGAATCATATGAAACTGCATCTGGAAAAGAACATACAATGTCCACATTGCGATAAGAAATATGCCCGACAGTTCGATTTGAATGTTCATATGCGCACCCATACTGGAGAGCTACCATACTCCTGTCATTTGTGCAGTAAACGTTTCGCCATTAAGGTACGACTGACCTATCATCTGCAAAAACACTATGGCATCAAACATCAATGCAAAGAGTGTCAAGCGGAATTCAATTCAAAACAAAAACTGAAGGCCCACTCATTCAAGCACACGGGAATGCCATATCGATGTGAATTGTGCGATGATCATGGATTTTCCACACGAGTTGTGTAAGTTTTGTCTTAGAATTGTTTTAAAATATCGAATAATGATCTTTACCTCATTTACAGATTTAAACGTCATTTGAATCGAGTTCATCATGCCACTATGTCGGATGAGGCCTTAAGTGAAATGTTCCAGCGCAATACGGGAAAAACTATCAAAATCAAACAAATCACCGAGGAATGTGAAGATGTGGACGAGGATTCTATACATATGGGATATGTTAAAAAATGATAATAATAATTGGTTTCGATAAATTGAGCTCAAAACTGTGTTTGAGCGTAAAAGGAAAATGTATACTTTTTATTTTGAGGGTTGGGCGTTTACATTCTTACGAAATATACTTTGGATTACATAAACGACATGTCGTTTTCACAATGAAACTGAAATGACTCGCAGTGACTTTCACTTACGTATAATCGTAATATTTAGATGTCACTTCTTGGTCGTATCCCAATGCAAATTGAAATATTTAATAGGTGCCATAAATTGTAGCGCCTTTTCAAAAAATACATCATTGCAGTGTATCTGATTCATTTGGTTGTCATCCATTTCACAAAATATAATAAAATTTATTATTTATTTATTTCAAATATATTACATAAAATTAATTTATGAAATATAACAAAAAGGTGCCGAATAACTAAGAAAATTAAAATTTATTATGAATTTGTCCATTTGCTGCTATAAACGCAAAAACAATACCAATGGAACCATTTTATAATAAATTTAATTTGTGGTGATATTCCAAATGAATCAGATGCCCTGCATAGATGCCTTTCCTAAAAGGAGGGATTCTCTAAGGCAAAACAACCAAAATATTGGATAGTCACATCAGATGTTCGGATTCCCACAATACCTGACAACATATATTTAATATGTAATGGCCATTTTTCGTTAAACTTACTGGACACAGTAATATCACTAAAAACAAATATCAATTGATTGAGAACTGATGAATATTAAGATTATATCTAGTTTAAGGTGGGAAAACACTTTTTATTCATATTTAAGTAAGCTAACTCCTCCGTTGCGAGTTAGTTACAATTACAACGCAGAAAGCCTGCGTTGTTGGACATACATCAGAGGAGATAATCTTTAACACCGGCCGAAGGTCTCCTACTTGGAAATTATATATTTTGAGCCAAAAAAATAAATACATTTTTTTTCAAATGCTCCTGTACAAAGAGATACTTTTGTGCCGTACCTAGTCCGAAAATTTCGGACTTGGGTCTCCAGTTATATATAAGATAACACCAACAATTTATAATGTACTTATGTATGTTCATTTACTTTTTACTATTACATATTTTCTTTTCACGTCGAAAAACATCGTAATTTAATTTTTCCTGCTGAATTACCTACATTTTTGCTGCATGCACACTGCAAATATGTAGTTCATGGGGTCAACAATATCTGATTTGAAAAATTCGAATCATATTCTGTTATATTACTTCTCTCAGTTTCGGTGGTATATTAGGGCAAACATACATATATTTTAAATATCTGCTCATTCATAGTAGCATTGAATTAAATTACCTTTCTTTTCCCTGTATATCTCTAGCCCAATTATTGTTTTACACTGAAATTGAGATGAAAGAACACCTAGCCTCCATACATATGAGCACTACAAGAACGTCCACAGTATATTATCAACTGCTGCACGAATGTAAGCTATGTAATAAAGCATTTGAGGAACCAAATTCTTTAAATGAACACGAAAGGACTGAACATCAACACGAAGGAAACGAAAAGGTGAAACATTTTACGGAACAAAAGTATGTACTCGCAGAACAAGAAAACAGCACCAGTTCTAATTCTATGGAACAAAAATGCGAATTTGTAGACCAAGAAAGTACTAAACACTTTACGGAACTAAAATATAAATGTAAGGGCGTTGAAAAGGTGAAACATTCTGCGGAACAAAAATATGTATGCAAGGAATGTGGTAATTTATTTGGTGGCCATGCCCAGCTATCTGCCCATAAACGGTTGCATAAGGAACGCCCCTTTAAATGTGATCAGTGCGACAAAGCTTACCCCCGAAAAGTGGAACTTGAAATACATATGCGCACCCATACTGGAGAGCGGCCATATTCCTGTCATTTGTGCAATAAACGTTTTGCCATTAAGGTGCGCCTGACCTATCATCTGCAAAAGCATGAAGGCGTTAATCATTCCTGTCACTATTGTGATGCCGTCTACGATAATCGCAACAAATTGAAAGCGCATTTATTCAAACATACTGGTATGCCGTATAAATGTGAACTATGCCCGGGTTTGGGATTTGAAAGGAGATTAAGGTGAGAATTTGACTGTGGAAGATGGCACCAAGTGGCAGACATTTTTATATAAATCACTTAATTGTTCCCATTCATACAGTAATTAAACAGATCGGAATAAGGATTTTAAACGTAATCCTAAAAATTCAGCTAAAAACTCTCGTAAAAAAATTTTAATTATACTCCTTGAGATTTTTAAAATATTTTACCAAATCGATAGGTATTATTCTATACAAAGTTCATCGTCCAAAACTATGGACTAAAATAAATAATTTGTATGGCCTGTACTTGAGTGGGTGTTTAAATGTCTCATTTGCCAGTAATCTAAATCTAACATAAAGTGATTTTGTATGCCGGTGTATTTATAGCTAACGACAATTATAATTGATTTGATTTTAATTTTAGATTCGCCAATCACATGCAACGATTTCATCAGCGTATTTTAACGGAAGACGAATTAGCCGAGATATTTGCTAAAAATACCGGAAAAACGATACGCTTCAAGACTTCTGAAGGAGAGAAGGCGTAGTTTGTATGAAATCTAGTGTAGCTTACTTATTTGTAAATGAATTTTATTGAATCAATAAAATGTGAAAAAGATCGTAAACATTTGCTTATTAATATATATGTACGTATTTCTTATAATACGTAAACAAGCCAATAAGTCTGTTTGATTGGGCTTACTAGCATATAATTAAGGGACTTGATAAGGTGGCACCATTGTTACACATTGGTTTTTCTTATATAAGGAAGAAATATCTGGCAGCACCACTAAGCGAGTAAGCCTAAGCCTGTTCACCATATCACTGTCTGACAGTCCATATTACACTTAAACCATATGATATTGTTGGTATGAAAATCTGGCCATACTGTCACATCCTGATGCCCTTTGGCATTAACACTAATATCAACTCTGTTATTTGACATTCCTTTAATTATTTCTTACTTCCGTTTTCTAATCACTCTTTGTAAAAGCTCATTAAATAAAACACTCTTTTTTCATTAATTTCATCACGTTTCATTTACACCATCACAACAGGTTATGGGCCCAGAGTGTGCTTAATGAAATTAATTGAACCGTTCTAAGAGTACTGAGAATATTCTGAATCGTTAAAATGTCGATGTCGAATAATTTCAATGTTGAAAAATTGATCGGTAGAGAAAACTACACAACATGGTCATTTGCTGTGAAAAATCTTCTTCAGCATGAAGAATTGTGGGATACCGTCCAAGGAACTTATCCTACAACCGGAATGGATACGAAGCAGGACACTAAGGCGAAAACAAAAATAATCTTGCTGGTTGACAAAATTAATTATGTTCATATCGAGGATGCAGAAACATCAAAAGAGGTATGGGACAAATTAAAAGGTGCATTTCAAGATTCTGGTCTTTCGCGTCGTGTTGGACTGCTACGTCAGCTTATAACCACAAATTTTTCAACATCCGCTAGCATTGAGGAGTATGTGAGCCAGATTGTTTCGACCGCGCATAAACTGAAGGAGGTTAACATGCCTGTAAGCGACGAATGGATCGGAACGCTGCTTCTAGCAGGTTTACCAGAAGAATACTCCCCGATGATAATGGGAATAGAGAGCTCTGGTGTGAAGATTTCGTGCGATTCCATAAAAACAAAACTTTTGCAGGACATAAAAAAGACGAATGATAGTAGCAACGCAGCCTTCTACACCGGCAAGAAGAAGAAGAACTATGCTAAAAAAGGTGTTCGTTGCTACAAGTGCAATCGTTTTGGTCATATCGCGGCAGATTGTCGTGAAAAGAAGAAATCTGAGAACAACAAAGAACATGGTTTTTGTACTGTATTTGTGGCAGGTGCTATCAACGCCAATGATTGGTTTGTAGACTCTGGCGCAAGTTTACACATGTCTATGCGCAGAGACTGGTTTGTCAATATAAAGCAATCACAAATAAAGGAAATTTTTGTAGCCAACAAGGAAAGATTAACAGTTCAAGGTGTGGGTGACATTAAGTTGCAGCTAAAGCAGAAGGGCGAATTGGTTGATATAACCATTCATGATGTGCTTTATGTGCCGGACTTGACTGTGAATTTGTTATCTGTGAGTCAGATTACGCACAGAGGTTACACCGTAAAATTTTTGAACGACAAGTGCGTGATTGGCAAGAATGGTGATGTGGTAGCAACAGCTACCCTGCAAGATAGCATGTTCAAGCTTGATTGTACCACGACTCTGATGTGTATGGTGGCAGCAACTGTGGACATCGGTGTATGGCACGCTCGTATGGGACATTTGAACTATTCAGATTTGCAGAAGACTCAAAAACTTGTTGATGGTATGAGATTTCAAATGTCACCGGCGGAAAATTGTTTATCGTGCCTCAAGGGCAAAATGTCAAGGAAGCCGTTTAAATCTTCAGACTCTCGTACCACCAGAATACTTGAGCTCGTGCACTCCGACCTTTGTGGACCGATGGAAGAATCATCAATAAGTGGAGCTAAGTATTTTCTGTCCTTCATTGACGATTTCACGCGAAAAGTCTTTGTTTATTTTTTGAAGGCAAAAACGGAGGTACCAGCATTATTCGCTCAATTTAAGTCCAGAGTCGAGAATGAGACTGGCGTTGCAATAAAATGCTTGCGTACTGACAACGGCACTGAATTTTGCAACAAGCAGCTGTTGACAATACTAGCCAAAAGCGGCATTCGGCATCAGACCACCGTGCCATACAGCCCCCAACAGAACGGCGTCGCCGAACGCATGAACCGCACAATTGTTGAAAAAGCGCGCTGTATGCTGTTCCATGCTGGACTGCCGAAGAAATTTTGGGCCGAGGCTGTTGCAAATTCCGTTTATGTCTTGAACCGTTCCGTTTCTGCCGCAATTGCAAAAAATATTCCTCAAGAAAAATGGACCGGCGTTAAAATTGACTTGTCGCATCTTCGTATTTTTGGTTCTCGAGCCGTCGCGTATGTACCCAAAGAAAAGAGGAGGAAATGGGACTCGAAATCGAAAGAATTTATTTTCGTTGGCTACTGCGAGGACACAAAAGGTTATCGTTTGTTGGATCCAGGAAGTTTACGTCTGGTAAAAAGTCGCGACGTTGTATTTTTTGAAGACGACTTTCAACAAAAACAGCAAGTGATCCCCGTTGCTGAATGTTTACTTGATGATGGAGATGGCACAAGTGATGATTGTACCAATGACAGAGATGGCACAAATGATGATTGTACCAATGACGGGGGTGGAATGAATAATATTGGTACGAATAATGGTGATCCGAATTATGAGAGTATGGACTCCGAAAACAGTGCTGGGTTTCCGACCGATAACGAAAGTGATGGCTCCCAAGATTTCTTTGACCCTGATGAAACCTTTACAAGTAGAGATAGTGAAGTTGATTTAGTTTTGCCAACTAACAGTGATGGTAATGTTCGACGATCTCAACGCACTCCGAAACCTATCAATATGAACGACTATCATCTGTATTTAGTGGAGGCTGATGATGTTGGTGATCCTTTCACAGTGAATGATGCTCTCAGTAGTGTTGAGGGCAAGCAGTGGAGGCAAGCAATGAACAGTGAGTACAGGTCTTTACTAGAAAACAATACATGGACATTAGTTGATTTGCCCCCCGGTGCTAAGCCCATAAAATGCAAATGGGTATTCAGGAGGAAAAGAGATGGGAATGGCAATGTCCAACGGTACAAGGCCCGATTAGTAATCAAGGGATGTTCGCAGAAACCCGGCATAGACTTTCAAGAAACGTATTCGCCTGTGGTGCGTTATACGTCAATACGTTATCTCTTATCAGTGGCAGCCAAGTTTAATCTCGATATAGAGCAGATGGACGCAGTGACAGCTTTTTTGCAGGGAGATCTAGATGAAGAAATATTTATGGAACCACCAGAGGGCGTGTGCAGCAAAATTGATGGAAAAGTGTGCAGACTCAACAAAGCAATCTATGGATTAAAACAGGCAAGTCGCCAATGGAACAAAAAATTAGACTGTGCCTTGCTGAGTTTGAACTTGACACGGTCAAAGCTGGACCCATGCGTATATTTTGACATAAGTGGTACCAAAATGTTTTTCATCTCAGTTTATGTAGATGATCTGTTGATTTTTACAAACAACACTGCACTAAAGTCCAAGGTGAAGGCCGAACTGAAAAGATTATTTTCAATGAAAGATTTGGGAGAGGCGAAGAGTTGTGTAGGACTATGCATAACAAGAGATCGAAAAAAAGGCGAAATATATATCGATCAGTCAGTGTATGCAGAAGAATTTTTGAGACGTTTTAAAATGGCTGATTGCAAATCAGTGTCTACACCCTTCGATTCTAATGTCAAGCTGGCAAAACCACCACCAAATTCTAAACCTTTAGCAAATATCCCGTATCAAGAAGCCATTGGTTGTTTGCTGTATTTGGTTCAGGGAACTCGTCCAGATATTGCGTATGCGGTGAATTACCTGAGTAAATTCAATGATAATTTTGACAATTCTCACTGGACAGCGGTGAAGCGAATCTTCAGGTACCTAAAGGGTACGATAAATACTAAAATTGTGTACAAGAAGGACGACAATTTTAAAATACAAGGCTTTTGTGATGCAGACTACGCTGGCGATGTGTCGGACAGGCGATCTTGTACTGGTTATGTTTTTATTCACCAAGGTGCTATTAGTTGGAGTAGCAAACGTCAGCCAACAGTGGCTCTCTCAACTACAGAAGCCGAGTACATGGCTATGGCTGCGGCTGTACAGGAAGCAGAATGGCTTCGACAATTTCAACATGACATGTTTGCAGATATTTATGATAACAACATCTTGCTTTATTGCGATAATAAAAGTGCATTGAATTTGGCAACAACTGATGCATACCATGGACGTTCTAAACATATAGATGTTCGTCATCACTTCGTGCGGGACAAGGTAAATGATGGTCATGTTACTCTTCAGTATGAAACATCGGAAAATATGGCGGCCGACTTCCTTACGAAACCCCTGTCAAAGGATAAGCACTTCAAGTGTGCAAAGATGCTTGGTCTTTCATTTGTATAGCCAGTTTTAGTGGAGGTGTTGGTATGAAAATCTGGCCATACTGTCACATCCTGATGCCCTTTGGCATTAACACTAATATCAACTCTGTTATTTGACATTCCTTTAATTATTTCTTACTTCCGTTTTCTAATCACTCTTTGTAAAAGCTCATTAAATAAAACACTCTTTTTTCATTAATTTCATCACGTTTCATTTACACCATCACAACAGATATACATCTGAAACTATAGGTGAATTAGAGATAATTAAACGGACTACAAAGTTCCAATGGAAACAAGTTTTCAAAAAATGTTTGTAATACTTATTCGCACCCTATGACACCGATATAAAAACCAAATCAAAGAAAATATGTGCTAAAAATACTTTAAATTTCAAGCTTCTATCTGTATTAGTTTAGTATTAACAACCATTTAAAGTTTTGTCTCTTAAAAATAAACAAGATATAAATAAACTAGAAAAACTAAAAGGTAAACATGATATAGATGTTACTGCTGAACCAATATAGATAGAAGCAAGATATTAGACGTAATTTTGGTAGATATTCTCCTATTTAATTTGACACTAATACAGTTAACATATGGTGTGAACAAGTATATAAAATATATATAAAACGCCAAGTAACTCCATTTTGCCTATAGTTTCATACGTATATCATCCGGTTCAAGTGTAACGACTTTTTTAAAAATGGTCACCAAAATGTTCTCGAAGTAAAAAGTTTCACGGCCTCGATAAAAAATATCTAAAAAATATCCAGGAAAAAAATTGGTAAGACATGTCCATTTACATTATCAGGTAATGACATCTCATTACTCCCACGATTACTTGCAATTAATAAATAATGACTTACAAATATCAACTTGTAGTCTTTTCTGACTTCATTCGAGTTGAAATGATATAAGGTGGATTTACAAATGTCACATCCCATACAAAATACATCCCATACATTTGTAAATTAGCCTTGAGCTGAAATTGCTTAATTTCGCATGCAGTCTGAAAAGGATATAATAACATTTAGCTCGATGCCCTATGTACTCTGATGATGTAACTTTTATTTTTCAAAATAAAAACGCTTAACGCAACATAGCAGAGCCTTCAAAATTATCCAAAAGTGTTGGAGAGTAGAGTAAAATTATGAGTCCATGCGGTCCCAGAAATCATATCGTCATACTACATGTTTTTGCTTATTTTTGCGATATTTTTCATGAATATTGGTATGGAAACTTCGTAGTCCTTCAAAGGGCAACAGGATGAGAAAATTAAAGAATAAAAACGCCAATCAACTTCATATAGTATATAGTTTCAGACATATATCATACGATTCAAATGTAACATCTTTTCTGCGGTGGTATTGAATTTAAGGCAATAAAACATGACTATTATTTTTATCTGGAAAACCTTCAGAACTAAAATCGGATTCCAAGTTGTTTTATAAATCTGTGCGTATACAACGTTAAATGTGTGTAATCGTGTGAATCGATTCTGTATTTAACCCTAAGTAGTCGGTTTGCAAATAACCACAAAAGCCAGTTACTCAAACTGTTTGCGACACTACTGCATATGAACAGCTGATTTCTTTTGTTGCTCGATCTGTAAACAAACAAATTATCGCAAATTTTACGGCTATGCAAAATGCCATTTACGGACACAGAAAAGTACGGTGTTATAGACTTGTTAGAAACAGAAGAGCAGAACGTGCCCATTCTGATACAATTAGGAAGGAGTGTAACCAAAAATGTTATTGATATCGCAACGTCCCAAGGTGAGTTTAACACAACTAAATTTGAAGGTTTTATGGATAAAACAGACACTTCGTTCTCATCAAACAGAGGCACTGGAATATATATTTACGCACACAGCGGACTGTGTAGTGCTACTCAATAAAAAGGCCATCACCAAGGAAGTCCTATTCAAATACCTGCACAGTAAAAAGGTAGCTGTCGGCGCTGATTTTACCAAGGCAGTACTAGTCAAAACGGTAATCGATTTTTGGAATAAGGCAGTGATAAGGTCACAGCAAGCAAACCACGAATCGTTACCGCGCACATCATTTGAAGGAAATCCACAAACCGAGTCAAGTCAGCAACAGCCTGCAACTACAACGTCACTTGTCGAGGAGTCTGAATTCCCTATTCATTTGCTGGCACGAAAATTCTCTCAATGGTTTTTCAATAATTACAACCAAAATACCTTAAAGCCTCACGATTTCTGGCAAGACGCCAGACTTCAGTTGCGAATTACCGCCAGTGATGGTTGTGATGTACATGATTGCAGTGACTCAAATTCCGCGCTAGATATACTTTATGAGGCTCAACAACGTTTTGGTTTCTTCTTCAATCCAAATCTATCCCATGCTGGTGTCCAAGGACGCATGGATGTACATGGTTTAGTTCTGGTTTTGTCATGCGGCACTTTGCATACACAGACTGACTGTGTAGGAGTATTTGAGTGTACCTTTGGTTTATTGCGTGATCCATTTTCCGACAACAATTGGAAAACAAAAACTATACAATTAATGTTGCGCAGCAAAGGAGCGCCGAGCACACCATCACTGGAGGAAAGCGATACATTGAAAGAATCGTTGGCATTACCGGTGCCACAAGGAGATTTGGCATGATTGTAGATAGTGTAAGATATTCAATTCAATATACATACATATGTATGTATGTATTCATATATAAAATAATTCTGCATTCGTATTAAGTGTATAAATTTGCCGGAAACAAAACGCCGGATGTATTTTGTATAGATGCAGAGATATGGTTTTTTACAAAATAAATAAAGTGAGAGATTGTATACATTATTTTTCTCTCAATCACATATATTGCATAAGATGCGGTTGGTGCTCTTGTACTCGCATAACGGGCCTTCAACTTCTGGCTTCATTGGAAACAAACCGCCGAATGTATTTCGTATAGATGCAAAGACGTAGTTTTTTACAAAATACATAAAATCACATCTAGTTCATAAGAAACGGTTGATGCAAAAAATTGTGCTCGCATAACGAACCTTCATCTTTTGGCTACCATTGTTTTTTTGGAATATTGGTTCCTCTTTCATCTGCTATCCCACTTACATAAAAAGCATTCATATTTAACGTATCCACGCTGCATGCCAGAGAGGAAGGTAACAATTTTTAAATCACAACAGCCTTTTCGCCTTCATTTTTTTTACCGCATCCAAAATAAATTTTATCGAACGAATCATAAGTTTTCTTCATATCATGAACCTGTAAATATGCACCAGTACTTTTCCATTTCCATTCTGTAATTAATTGTATTCGATAACTGAAAAATATGACAGAAAGGTGCCTTGGTGTTTGCGAAAACAAAAAATATTAACACCAGGTTCAAGCAGATGATGATTTTTTCAGTCTCCAGCTAATGTTTTAGCTTGAGCTTATTTTTTTTTAAGTAAATAACGCAGGTTTTATTTATTTTGTTGTAGCCCTCTCAGCGAAATTAGTCGCAAAATATTTTCCATTCTCGCCAACTCCTAAAATTCATTTTTATGGGACAGTTTAACACCAAATTCGGAAGAGTACGAAATTAACCTTAAAAATAATTTTAAGTTTTGACTTATTTCTAGCATTTAAGTGGAGTTTTGGTGTATTCAGATACTTATAATATATATAATAATATATAATATAATATTAAAATACCTAATTCAGTTAGCTCATTTTAACTCAGTGTTCGATTAATCGAACAGTAAACAGAAACGGAGAAAAATAAATTTAGCTGGGCTCTAATGGGTTAAATAACATAAAACATAAGTTTTTTATTTTTTTTTTCAAGTGGTTTAAATCTAATATAAAGACATTATAGTAGAATTATGTGGCAAATATCTTTGTAGAAATCTTGACGCGTCAAACCCATGTTTTAGAGACCCTTTTGCCTAAAGGTTCCAAAAAGACCCTTATATTGAGGAGGTAGAGGGTTAAATCGATTTTGCATTGTCTGTACATCTCTTCTTGCAATCAAAGTGCAGGACGCAACTTCTGTCCTAAACCAACGAAACGTGCCACAAACAATGTTTGTAGTTCGAGAACATACGCTCCCGAAACAACACATATATCATTTTTACCGATTTCGTTATATTTATCTTAGAAACATATACCCCATTTACTTTCACAAAGTCTGGTTATACTACGTTTAGAGCTATAGCTGTCAGTTTGTGTGGAGTGTGACAAATATTACTGTTGGTTATTCCTAATGGGAGTTGGTGAATATGGGGGTTAAAGTGAAGATGGGTTACATTGGTCAGTGTTTTGATATAGCGCCCATACAAGACATAAGCTGGTAAACGAATTTTTTTGTATTTTAAAGACCTATTAACTGGCATTAAAATATTGGTTTTCTTCGAAATTGACATGTTTAAAAAACCGATGGACAGTGTCGACCAAAGGTGTATTTATATCAGGTGAAGTCAGGAGTCAAGTTGACTGAAAACTTTCAAATCACATATCAATACCCTAATATAAAAAGAATCAACTCATGAAAAGCTAATTGTACAGGAAAAAGTGTTAAAACTTGAAATAATATAAGAGTAAAAATGTTTTAATAGATTTTTCTTTTCAAAACAATAGCGGAACTTTTCGTGCATGTTCTGAAAATCACGCGATTGTCAAATCACTTGCGATTTGCTAATCGCACCCTGTTTTACTGTACACGCGTTTTGATACTTTTTCGAAAAGTGTAAACATACGTTTTTCTGTCAAAAACATGTGTTCTCTGTATAAATAAAGAAAAAATAAAAAGCCTTTAAAATGAAAATGCCGCTTGCGTTTATTTTAAGTGTTATTTCTTTAAAAACAGAACGTATTAAAAAACGATACCTTAGGGATTCATCGAAACCACTAAGCCTTTTTTAATTTAATATTTTTAATGAATATTGTTAAACAAATTACATGTTTTATGTATAAATTTAAAGAAAACATACTAAATTTTATATATACATACATCGTTTTTTATGTATTTAACATTTATTTTAAACAAAATACACGAGTTCAATTTTGGTTCACCATGGTTTGTGCATGTAAAAGCCAAATTTGCTAGTATTTGTGAACGTAGAACACCGATTTTGCGATTTGAAATCACTTCGCAAATTTTATGCCAAAAGTGATTATCAGAACATGCACTTATGTGTTTTTTAACTTTTTTCGTTTTTGCAGGTTTTATATGAACTAGTTATTTTTTATTTGGGTTTTCTGATTTAGGAAAATTATGAGTTGTTTCTTTTTTGTATTAGGGTAACGATATATTCTTTTATGACAATATTATTTAACATTCAAAAAGTTGCCTGTATTTTATTACTGCTGAATTTGTTTTTGCTCTGCTGCTACATCTCTATCGTTAATAATAAAACAGTTGATTTTGCCAAAACTTACACATGCAGCCGTTTTTGTTCATTCCACTTCGTTCCTCGTTGACTTAGCGGAGATAGTGTGTACTGCAGTATTTTCTAATAGTATGAAAATGCATTTATTTTAATGTAGTTCTTGATATAAATTATAAACACGAAGTAGCATTAATTTCTTACAGCCCCGTCGAATTACCGAAAACGCTATTTTTTAATTATGATTTTAGATTCATAGCGTGTATTATTTTTCATCATGTTCAAATTCCTGTTTAGTTCAAATAAAACGAATAACTTAATAATTTAAATTTTTTGTTTGCATTTATTTTATTATCTTAAATTAGTACAAAAATTAGATTCGCTTAGTTTGACACATGATACGTTTTCCGTAATACTAATGTGTATAATTTTTTTGTGTTGTTACAACTTACTAATAAGTACAAAATATGAGATACATTAAAAATAAAATACACATAATGTTAATAATATAATAATGTCGCTTTGTAGAAAAATACAAGATTTCTTGTCTAACTTCTCGATATCGTTTTAAAGCATATTTAAGATCAATTACAAAAATAAATCTCTGTATTTGAATTAGAATTGTTCGCATAAATGGATTTCGTGCTGAAATTATAATTAATATTATAGGAAAATAGCCAAATACCCATATGAGGGAACAATGTTTAAAATGAATCCATATTTAACAGAGTGCACCGTAATCATTACAAATAATAATAACGAGAAAACATCATCATTACTGAGAAGATAGGAAACTACTACGCAAATAGTCTAATTATATGATAACATTAGTATACGGATGTGAAAAAACTCAAATTAAAAACATCCCCACAATTTACAACATTCTTTTAAGGAATGTATAGTAAAATGAAGGATTTAGAAACGGTGCCTTAAGGCATTAATTGACGCTCCCGTGAGAGCGGCCACGTAAACCATGAACTAGAAATACACTCCTATGGAGTAATATAATTTCTATAAAATGACAACATAAACTGTCTTTTCTCGATACAAGGGTAATTTGGTATTAATGTACCTGCTAAGATTATTAATCGTAGAGTTTTGATTATATGCTTTTAATATTCGTCGGTTTCTCGAATTCACTTTCTTAATTGTGTATAAGCATTATATCAAAAAAATCAACTTTACTACTTTTGAATGAATTCAATTACAAATTAATATGTAATTTATTATATACGTAAAGATGGTTTGTAATAAGACTTGAGCGACTTACCCAGTGACACGAAGGATCGTCATCACCCACCTCTCTTCTGGAAATACATTTATCGGCAACTATAGACTAAAGGGCTAAATGTCGACTGTGGACGGCGCGAGTTACCGTCGGAGCCCCGACTAAACCCCCGCGAAGCCGCCACTGTCTTTCTTCAGCGGCAGAGTAGGCTACAAGAAATCGGAACACTGACCGATTTCAATCAACACACATAAAAACATACATACAACATACCCCGCTATACACCACTTAGACCACCAGAGTTGTTGGCGCTAATTGTCGTCGATCACATTACATGGGCATGGGAATGAGAACTCAAGTGCATGGAGTTCTTATTACCAAATTATTGTGACCGAATTATTGCAACCGAGTTGCGGCGGCCGTGTTTATGTTGACGTGACATATTGTGTCACTGTCGATTCTGGGTTGCGGCACAATTATGCATTTGGTTATTTTAAGTGTATGTACACTCACTCTCTGCTCTTTAATTATATACTTATGTGTGTATACGCTATTCTGTAGGTTAAGATGCTATGTACGTATTGTATGTAAACGTACATATAATTGTAAGTTCAATTCTAGTTTTTAAGATATATATAATCTTTAGAAATAAATGTCAGTTCACTTTTGGTTATAAAAGGAAGAAGTTCGTCTTTTTAATTCGGAAAGCAAAAATTAGGAAGAAAGTGTTAAACAAAAGAAAAACGTTCAAGTGAAAACGAAATCATAAAGTATTTAAAGTTAAATTCCTGAGGAAGGAACAAAAGAAAAACATTCAAGTGAAAACGAAATCATAAAGCATTTAAAGTTAAATTCCTGAGGAAGGAACATCACCCAGTGAAAACATAACATAAACACAAGGCATTTAAAGTTAAATTTCTACGGAAAGGAACGTCACCTCGGCCTCGAACTGGTGACTCGCGAGTTACCGTCGGAGCCCCGACTAAACCCCCGCCAAGCCGCCACTGTCTTTCTTCCGCGGCAGAGTAGGTTACAAGAAATCGGAGCACTGGCCGATTTCAATAAACACACATAAAACATACATACAACATACCCCGATATACACCACTTAGACCACCAGAGTTGTTGGCGCTAATTGTCACCGATCACATTACATGGGCATGGGAATGAGAACTCAAGTGCATGAAGTTCTTATTACCACATTGCAGCGTCAACAGTTTGTCGGCAAGTAGAGCAGCGACCAAATTATTGTGACCGAATTATTGCGACCGAGTTGCGGCGGCCGTGTTTATGTTGACGTGACATATTGTGTCACTATCGATTCTGGGTTGCGGCACAATTATGTATTTGGGTATTTTAAGTGTATGTACACTCACTCTCTACTTTTTATTTATATACGTATGTGTGTATACGTTATTCTGTAGGTTAAGATTCTATGTACGTATTGTATGTAAACGTACATATAATTGTAATTTCAATTCTACTTTAAGATATATATAATCTTTAGAAATAAAGTTCAGTTGTCTTTTGGTTATGGAAAGAAGAAGTACGCCTTTTTAATTCGTGGAGCAAGTAATTCGTAGGAAGAAAGTAAAAAAACAAAAGAAAAGTATTAAAACAAACAAGTGAAAATTAAATCCTCAAACATTTAAGCATAAAAGCATTTAAAGTTAAGTCACCTCGGCCTCGAACTGGTGACTCGCGCACTACCGAGCCATGATAACCAAATTTTTTCTTCCTCAATTGAATTGGTACCGAAAAACATGTGGTTCCAACAGGACGGAGACGCACACTGCTGCAGCCACAAACGATATTCTGAAGGAAGCATTTCCCGTGACCGATCCGATTTGGGAATTTGTACTGGCCGGTCAGATCACCCGATTTAACCGTTCCAGACTTGTTTTTATGCGATTTCTTTGAAGTCGCGGATTTACTTCAACAAGCCTCGAAGTCTTGAAGCGCTTAAGGAGAATATTACCGTGAAATGCGAGAACGTGTCGCCCGAAGTTTTAACAAGAGTGAACTCGTATAGTCAACTCTGGCTGCGGCAACTTGGGCGAAAAATTACAACAAAAGAACAGTGGGTGATTACTTTTGCCCCACCTACGCTACCGAAATGGTAGCTCGTCCTTCTGCTCCAATAATATTCGAAATAGGTTCATGTAATACCAAAATATTGTCATTTAGTAGTTTTGTAATTCATTCATATTTTTGGTTCTGATTAATCAAAACAAGTAATTACAAATTAAAATTTCACTGAAACATCTATAAAATCGTATATGTAAAAAATGTTTGGAAAACTAATTCAATACCACCATTTTCCGGTTATTACAACAAATGGGAAGTTAATAACTTTAAGGGAAAATAAGGCTACGCTACCGAAATGGCGGCGCGTTTCTCTGCTCCAATAATATACGAAACAGGTTCATGTAATACCAAAATATTATCATTTAGTAGTTTTGTAATTCATTCATATTTTTGGTTCTGATTAATCAAAACAAGTAATTACAAATTAACATTTCACTGAAACATCTATAAAATCGTATATGTAAAAAATGTTTGCAAAACTAATTCAATACCACCATTTTCCGGTTATTAAAACAAATGGGAAGTTAATAACTTTAAGGGAAAATAAGGCTACGCTACCGAAATGGCGGCGCGTTTCTCTGCTCCAATAATATACGAAACAGGTTCATGTAATACCAAAATATTATCATTTAGTAGTTTTGTAATTCAATCATATTTTTGGTTCTGATTAATCAAAACAAGTAATTACAAATTAACATTTCACTGAAACATCTATAAAATCGTATATGTAAAAAATGTTTGCAAAACAAATTCAATATCACCCTCTTCCGGTTATTAAAATAAATGGATATATAATAACTTTTAGGGAAAATAAGGCTACGCAACCGAAATGATGGCGCGTTTCTCTGCTCCTACAATAATAGGAGTAGGATCAAGTAATACCATAATATTACGTATTTATATTTCAGTGAAACATCTACACTTTCCAGTGAAAAAATATTCGTAAATATGTAAATTAAATTTTGAAGAGCCTATAACTAAATAAATAAGTTATTTTAGTATCGTGGATTGTTTATATTATTATTCGTCCTTTTTGCTAATATTTGTTGTTTTATTGAAAATTAAGCATGTTTGTTTTTATTTTATATTTTATTTAATATATCTTAAAAGGTTATCTTCAGTAATTCTGCAATGTAAACTACGAAATAAAAAACAACACCGACCTCGACTTAATTTTCAATAAAACAACAAGACTACTTTAGCTTACCAAGTCTACACTATCGATTTGTCGTACAATTTACTTTATTTTTCGCAGCACAGAATTTCGGCTTAATAAATAAAGCAAATTTGCGCTGATGAGAGAGGAATTATAGTAAAATTGCGTAACGAAGGAAAGAAAGATATTGCTAAAACTATTCCATTTTGTCAAAGCCTCGAAATGGACATGACAGTCGCGCATTATTTATTTATCTAGATATAAGCTCTTCAAAATTTACTTTACATGTGTGCGAATAATATTTATTCTGGAAAGTGTATACATTTTACAAAGTAACTTTGAAAATGATAGATACCAAAATTTTTAAATATTTAAACTGCAAAAAGTGACTGATGTCCAGCTACATAGATGTCCTAAACTCTTGGAAATTTTGCTATGAACTGGTTTGGAAAAATAAAATATTTTTATTTTATGTTTATTTTATATCTATGCCCCTTACTTAAAGTTAGCTATTCAGTGACTTTAAGCTAGGGGCCTAGTTGGATTGTTTTAATTGTGTATGGCACAATGTTAACTCTATCTAGCGAATTTGACATTGTTAATGCTGTAACACAAAAACAAGAAAATTCGAGAATCAGTATTGGTTTATGGAATGTAATGTAGTGGTATAATCTTTTTAAAATTTTAGAAATAATTGCATTGAGAGTGAACTCCAATATAGCTGCAAGATATTAAATGTCTATAGTAAATATAGATATTAATTTATTTAAGGGCCAATCATACGCTATTCGACATTGGCATTTAGCCCATATATATATGGCGCTCATAAATGCCAATTTCGAATACTCTAGCCCTAAATTGGTTTATTTACATAGAGATTATACCAAGATTTAACTAAAACAATTGTGCAGATAGCAAATCTGACGAAGTTAAATATTGTATCTAGTTTAAGTTTAATGTAGGGAAAATAATACTTATTTCATCAAATGACCTCAGACTCGCCAACTATGTATAATTACCTAGGCACAAATTTGGTTTATTTACATAGAGATTATACCAAGATTTAACTAAAACAATTGTTGCAGAAAGCAAATATTTTGACGAAGTAAAATATTGTGGTATAGTTTTTAGTTTTATGTAGGGAGAGGAATAATTATTTAATAAGACATTGTTAATTATGATGATGATAAGTAACTGGTGGTCTTCAATACGGTGTCTTTAATAAAAAAGACATTAAAATTCCATAAGAATTGCAGTATATTTCCTTAATCAGATAGCTTCCAATTATAAACATTTACAAATTATTGTAAAACTATTAATTATATTTTCTTCTGGTTGCCCACATTTGGGCCGCATCCGGGAGTTTAAAAAACCTCCCGGATTATCGACTGTATACAACTCAAACAAGACCGTAGGATTTTGTAAAAATTATAAGTTTTAAAACGAACCAAGTGCTTAGAGTAGCGAAAGAAAGTATGATCACTGTGCTATCAATAGTTTAATACATTTCAGCAGGCTAAACTAACAAATACTATGTTTGGTAACTGAATATTGGTTGACAAGTGGAATAATCAATGAGCACAGCTCTGACCGACAATTCTTCTGAGAACAGCGGGAAACGTTTGCATACATTTATTTTAATTACAGATTTGTAGACAAATTTAATTTTCTTAAAATTATTGTAAATATGATTATCATTTTTATACAGGCCAGACACCATTAATAGTGAATATGAATTACTTTGTTGTTTCTTTTTCAATAGCTCTATGACCGCTACGAAGTATTCTGCCAAAGTAAAAACTCGTTTTCGCCGGAGCCACTAGATGTATTCAATATCGAGTATTACATCCATACTTTCTTTTTTCTGATATTAATTAATTTTAATTTAAACAATTATCCGTCGCCTTCGGTTTGAAGGCTTGACTTCACTACCATGTTTATATGATATATGGTAAGGTAAATGCGTCGATTTAAGCAAACATTTGTGGATAACATTAGATTAGAAGTGGAATAACCAAAGCAAGATATTCCATAGCACATTGACGATTATTCAAAGTTATCAAAAAACGGCTACTATGGCATTTGTCACAGCCTATAACAAAAATTGATACAAATGTCGTAACTATAAATACCCAGCATCAAATGCTATAGATGCATAATTATTTTTCTATGCATAAAAACGGTATTGATAACCGCTTAAATAAAGGATCACAACAAAACTTTAAGTCGATAACAAATTTTTCGTAAAATTTTTGGTTGTGCGCCTTTAATCAGCAAGTTTATCGCACGTATATTCTCAAGAAACTATATTTGTTTATATGAAAATAATCTTTATAGTCTTTGCACTGCTTAAGCTAAAGTTAAGTTAATGACTATATGGACAGGGCAACATTAGAAGTGGAATAGCCAAATCAACAGTAAATCCGGAATAACATTCTTCAGCAGAAGTTTAATATTTGTAAAATACATAACCCTACGAACAAAGATCGCACAACTGATGGCTTATTTGGTTGTTGGTTCTTACCGATGTAAATAAATGTGTTATTCTAAGTAAATCGACCAAAATATATTGGCAACATCTGCAGGGTAACATCCGTCTGCTAACTATAATATTATTTTTTTTTTTGTATTTCAACGTATTGATAATACTGCAATTTATGATTTCCATGTAAATATTAAATCCATTTCTGGACTTTTTCATCTATTTATAAAATCGTTAACGTTGTGATCAACTTTGCTAGAATTTATGAATATAGAATAGGTCAGAAGTGGAATAAACATTATAAAAATTCATATTTAGAGTTTAGTTAAGTGGGCATAGATAGATATAGATGAAGGAGTTACTGATAATTTAATAACATTAGTAAATTTAAGTAATTTTATGAATTTGCTGTAACTGACAGCGTATATCAGAGATTTATAGTCAGTATTTTCAGTTTTAGAAATAATTGTGAAAGAACGAATATTTTTCATACTTTTATTGTAGCTCCATCATCTTTCGATCACGCCCAATTGTAACAACCACTAAAGGTCATTACAGCAATAGTTTATTTATGACTGTCTATTACTTTAAGAGTATATAGACTAAAAATGCAATATGCATTATACAATCGTGTTTTTTGAAATTAGATTATAACAATACTGAAACATCTAAATAGTTATGCTTTTACATCAATTCATCAGATTTGATTATATTCTAGTACTTGAAGAGTATATAGGCTCAAAAACAGACTAAAAAATCTAAAGTTACCCGCTATTATGCAATGGTTTTTTTGAAATTAGATTATAACAATACTGATACATCTAAATGGTTTCGTTAGTACTTCAATGATTAGATTAGATTATTCAGTCACAGTATTAATATGGGAAAACAATGCTTTTGGGTTACCGATTACATTAAAGTGTACTGTTTGACAATTGAAACTCTATTGAAAGTACTCAAATGCATGACCATACTAAATGTAATTTAAGTGGAATAATCAAGTAATAGTAATTTTAATTCTTTTCGTATAAAAATCTGGCAGATTGCCAGCTACAAATCTACAATATGGGATTGAAAATAATCGAGTAATGTACGAAATCTCCATGAAATATTTCATCTAGTGGATCGATTTTCAGCTACAAATTTATTCTTGCGCTACCGAAATATTAAGACATTATAAGTAAGTAAGTGCGACTATTCTTTCACATATGCAACTGTGTTTTTAATAAATAACAAGTGAAAAAATTTAATGAGGAAAGTAATTTTAAGTAATAGTGAAACTTGCGAGTTACATCCCAGATGTAACTATATACGATGCAACACTATATGCAGGAGAAACTGATAGATATAATATACAGGGTGATTTAGTAAGTTCCGGACAAATTTATCCAGCGTAATCCTTGGCTCATTTCATGAAGGAAAATCCACTAGGACCATGTCCGACAATGCAAGGGTGCGAAATGGCAGCGGGTTTAAAATTTTCGGATTGTCGGTATTAGCATTTATGTTTTTACGTTCGATTGTGTGGACCAACGAAGCGCAATTCAGACGGCATAACTAATTTCCATAATTTGTAGAATGGACCCCCATGCCAATCCCCACAACAAGGAAGAAACAGCATTTCAACACCGATTTGCCGTCAACGTTTGGGCTGGCATCATCGACAACAGCCCAGGTTAAATTCGCAAAATTATTTAGCTTTTTTGCAAGAAGTCATGCCAGAAATCCTAGAGGAAGTACATCTTACGGTACGAAATCATGTTTTCTACCAACAAAATGGTGCTCCAGCGCATTGCGGGCTTATTGTGCGGGATTGGCTTAACACCAATTTCCCTCGACGTTGTATTGGACGAGCTGGACCAATCGCCTGGCCGTCACGATCTCCAGATCTCACACCACTTGATTTCTTTTTGTGGGGCTACATGAAAGATTGTGTGTATTCTGTGCAGATCCACACTCGTGAGCAGTTACTTGCAAGCATTGAGAAAGCTGCGGTGAAAATTCGCGAAAAGATCAGTGAAATAAACGTGGCGGATGTGGTTCGCAAACGGCTGCGATTGTGTTTAGTAGAAAATGGGAACCACATTGAAAACTTACTTTAACATCACATGTTTTTGTTTTCTTCGCGTTTGAATCAGATGAAATGCAAATAAAATCTTAAACGTGTTAATTTACGAAACAAATTATGAGCCTATGAATTATGAAATGAGCCAATGAATACGCTGGAGAAAATTTTCCGGAACCGAATCACCATGTAGATAGGAGAAACTGTTACATACATTCAAAGTAACAATTAGTAATATAGTTTTATAATTTCAATTTCATTATTTATGTAATTGCGGTGCAATTCGTCCCACTAAGTTCCTTTTCGGAAGAATCTTAGTGGGACGTGCGGCTAAATAATTCTCGTTACAGGAACTCACTACCATTTGAAGAACAAAAATAATTTAAGTAATTTCAACTATCGCTAATGCTTGTAACATAAAATACGAAGATGATAGGGGTTATTTTGTCATTTGCTGATTTTTAATAGTGTAGCATAACATAATTTGACTTGCTAAAGTGGAAAAATCACCTTAAGTTTTACTTCGTTTGAGAGTTTTGTTATTAAATGACTGTGACGCGAATGTTTGTTGGATAATGTTAAGATAGATAAGTCGTTGCGTAGTTTCTTGCTTAAAAGGATGCCCTAAAGCTGCTAGCTAGACAAGTGATGGTATCAGTTGAATGTCTATTTATTAGAATAATCAAGGTGGGGTCCCATCAACATACACATATCAATCAAATTGAAATAATATGTATGCATTTTTTAAAGCGTTTTTAATTCAAATGTAGAAATACATTTTGATGTGTTGGAGAAGAGACGACTATTGACTGTCTCAACTAGGATATTTTGTACAAATACTGAAAAAATCTATCAGTTTGCACTTACAATGTTCTTTACGAAAATTTTGGCCAAAATTTCCTTTCGCTACCTCTACTATCATCTACATAGATTGTACAACCAAAATAAAACTCTCAGTTTTGATCATTGTAGTAAAATAGTTAAATGAAAGTATTGTGAGAAACAGTTATGCTATAAGAAAGGGACGAGCTCACAGTTCAAGCGAGTACAGAAATAATTTAAAACATAAAACGAAACTTATCATGACAACTGAACACAGTTTGTCGATGGCAATTGAATTTATAAATTCTATGTTAAATATTATATAAATAACTGCAAGAACTGCCTTTAGTATTTGATTTTTACAAAGAAAATATGAAGGAAATTGATTTTTTTCTTTCACACGTAGACGAATGAAAATTATGGTTGTCCTAACAACAGCAATACTTTAAAATCTATATTTGTTAATTTAACGAGTACACTGTCATATTCTCCTGTGTTAAATAGAAATCCTTAGGTTGATACATACATAAACACGTAGTACATATACATATGTGTATGTAACTAGCGATGAGTAATGGCGTCATACAACACCCTCTTATTGGAATTCAAAGGACAAACACAAAAACACTTAAAAGCGATATCGAAACGTTTGGCAAGAAATCATTAAAAAATATGCTATCTATAAGAATACTGTGAAATGAAATCTTAAACTTATAATAATACTTTTTGAAAACTGTTCGTAAATAAATTTAGTTCAATGGCAACTGAAATACTTAAGTGTACAAATCTAAATAATTTTTCTTTAAATAATACACTGAATAAGAATAACAAATTGTAAATTGTAAATTTTGCATAACTTGCTTACCCACCAGAGATTTATAGACCCTCTTTCATGGAATACTTTGAAATATTACAAATAAATGGTATTCACACGCACTCTCAGTCCACTTACTTTGTATAGTTTAAAACATATACTCGTATATAGTTTTAAACATATTGGATAACTGACGTCTAATTGTTCTTCTTTTTTGGTTTCTTCGGATTGCGTGATCGTGATTTTGCCTTACAAAGAGGACAAATAGGAGCGTTACGGTGTATTTGCTGATGACATGAAAGGCAGGACTTCATAGGGGGTGGCTGTTGTCGGAGATTCACATTGAAGTCTGAACGAAAAGTGGGATGATGGCCCAGACCGATGGATGGCGTTTGCTGGAGACGATTAGACGGGGGTGGTGGTGGTGGAGGAGCGGAAAAGTCTCCTTTACCTAGACGTACTGCAGATGAAGCATTATTGCCGGATCCCGGTGGCGCTGGTGGCATAAAGGCGTGGCCACCAGTGGGTGGGGCTCCCCCCGACCCCGCTCCACTACCCGGCGCAGATGGTGGCAGCGCCGTCACTGTAGCTTCTGGCATTAAGGGATGTCTGGGGTGCGGTCTTGCCAGAGATGAGGGTTGTGAGGCAGCTGCCGCCGCCGCTGCGGCTGCAGCACTTTGAGCTGCCACTTTCAAAAAATTGGTTTGAAAACGGTCCTTGGATATGGGACTACCTTCCTCTTCGTGCAGGTCCCTCAATGGACTTAAACCCAAATAGTCGCGACGCATGTGGTCAATCTGATATTTTAGAGCCAAATATTCCTCGTAATGACGATTGGCCATATCGACTGAACGCGTTTGGTTATCCTTCGTCTGTTTGATAATATTTTCCATGTCATTGATGTCGGCATGTATTTGTCTTAACTCCTCCACATGTGACATTTTTTCCTCCAACAAATGTTCCAGTTCCTTCCGATATTCGTCCAGACATTTTTCTTCGTCATCACTCAACTTCACTTCTTTAATAATGCGAACTTTTAGCTTTTCCAACGATACAGTCTTGTCGCGTATGTCCTTAATAGCTTCTAGTTTTGCGAAGTAATGGCGTTCATTGGTGGTGGGTAAATCAGCGGCGGTGGTGGCCATTTTTTCTCGTGTATGTATGGAGTATCGATACTGCGCGATGCGATGTGTGTATTTGGTTTTCTTTGTTACGCACACATGCAGGCTGTTTGCTGCGTTCCAAGGGGTGGTTTTTCTACTTTTGGATTGATTTCACAAAATGAATGTTAACTTCCTAATTGTGCAAATTATCAATATTTATTAAATTTTTTTATTTATTCCAAGCACTACTACTTCTTAATACACATTTTCATTAAATTCAATAGGTTTTTATTTTATTTTAAACACTTCTAAGTAAAAATTAAATATGTGTGACTTTTGAATGGATGCTGTCTGCTTTGAATTGATTTTTATTGTGTACAAGATGTTTGTCTACCTTTTTCTTGTTTCGAGGGGGGTGGTGGTGTGCAGCAAGAAAAGTAATGAGCCATCGTTGCCAATCGTTGTGTTAGAATTGCATGAAGGTGAATTTAGATGGAATTAGTAGCATAAACGTATCGTAACGTGGCAAATACGTGATTTCAATTGCTTCGATGTCTGTACAACAAATTGCAAAGAATACACACATGGCACGATCTGCTTACAATTTTTTTCAACCAAAGCTCTACCACTTATAGGGGGTTTAGATACACCAAATACCAAATGATGTTGCCTCACAAATGCTAAATTTTGAGCAAAGCTCTCTCTGTGCAAATATTTTGTGTCGTTAAAATTCCCTTAACTGAAACCACAGTTGAAAATCAGAACATTTAAAAAAATTAAAATTATGACATTAAATTAATTAAAATTATGATTTGAATTGTACTGATGTGGGTACAATCAATTGTGAAGAGCACAAATACACTAAGATTTGCTTACGACTTTTTTCATTGAAAACTTTGTCAGTTTAAAATCAGAAAATACATAGTGACAATTCAAACAAACGGTACAATTTCACTTAAGGGGAGTTTAGACGTACCAAATATTTGCGCAAAAAGGCTGTTGGGCAAATATTTTTAATTTGTGGATGCGCTTTTGTGTTATTGTGCAAAGTTTTGAATTAAAATCAGAATTTTTGGATTTTTGCTGAATTTCTACAAATGTTATTTGTAGCTGACGTTTACCACTTCAACAAGAATTTCAACGAGAGCAGACGTACATGCCTGAAGCGGAAACATTATAAATTAAGGACGAATTTTAAGAAACTACTGAACTACGAGTTAACATACATACAAAAGGAGCAGAAATGAAGAAAAATAAAGAGAAAAATTAATTTCTTTTGACTAATTTATTGTAATATGTGAAAATGGAATAAATAAGTGGTAAAAATGAGAAATGTTAAAAAAAGAAAAACACAATAAAAATATTTTGAATTGACGTGGTTCTCATTTCATGCACCAAATTCTTGTTTTTATTTATTCTTTTAATTCTTCGTCTTTTTATAATAGTCGGCACTATTAGTGCGGCACCATATCCATGTAAAGAGTGATTTTTTTGAGGTTAGGATTTTCATGCATTAGTATTTGACAGATCACGTGGGATTTCAGACATGGTGTCAAAGAGAAAGATGCTCAGTATGCTTTGACATTTCATCATGAATAGACTTACTAACGAGCAACGCTTGCAAATCATTGAATTTTATTATCAAAATGCGTGCTCTGTTAAGAAAGTTCATCGCACGCTTCCATTTTATGGTCAGTTTAATCGACCCACTGAAGCGGCTATTCGGGCTATTGTGACTAAATTTCGCACCAAATTTACATTGTTGGACATTAAACCACCAAGACGCTTACGTAGAGTACGAACTGAAGAAAATATCGCAGCTGTATCGGCCAATGTTAATGATGACCATCAATTATCGATTCGTCGCCGTTCGCAGCAATTGGGCCTCTGTTACTCAAAAACGTGGAAATGCCAAAATTGGACTAAGCGGATGGACCACTTGAGGCGCAGCCGCGGTCAACATTTAAATGAAATTATCTTCAAAAAGTAAATGTCATGGACCAATCTAACGTTTCAAATAAAGAACCGATGAGATTTTGCAAATTTTATGCGTTTTTTTTTTTTTTTAAAAAGTTATCAAGTCTTAAAAAATCACCCTTTACATGTTATCACTTCAAAATCTAGGAGAAAATGGTTTTGTTCAAATCAATTACGTGTGTGTGGTTGTAAATCAGATGTGTGTGGTAAATTATTGATTTTGTGAAGACATACGTTTGTACAAATATTTGGTACGTCTACCAAATTCAATTTCATACAATTCGAATTTTTAGGAATACATGAACGAATGATACCCCGACGAACGACTCAAAAACTGGGGTTTTATAACACAAACAAGTTTTCGTGTTATGATTTGAAATTATAAAAGCTTTCGGAATAAACGTGGTAACGACTGTTAACTGGTTATTTCAAAAAGAAAATATATTTTCCATTAAAATAAAAACATACATTTCAACCATTTGTTTCATTTCTGAACGTACACGAATGGGTTTTTCTAATCGTCCAGATTTGACATTTGTGACGAGTGGTTTCGTGTTCGAGAAACCCAAAAATAAAGAAAAACAAACGAAAGCTTTTCTGTTTTACTCAAAAATTGACATTCGTTATACGGAAACGCAAATCAATTTTCGTTAGTCGTTTTGACGAATACAATGAGTGATTCGTCTTTGTGTCATGTGCTCAAAACAATGTAATAGGCTGTTTCCACTACGGTCGCTTCCACGTCCGCGTCAACGATTTATCGAAAATTTTTAATGGTGTTTCCATTGTGATTTGCGTCCACGTTTGCGTTCAAACAGCTGTTTGCGTTTATTTGTTTTTTTTTTTCGATGCGAAAAGTTTATTATTTTTTTGTTGTGACATTATCATGGAGTTAAATGATATTATTTTGCTAACCGCAGTGGAAAATGAGAATCAAATGGTATTGCGCCTAATGGAAATGTGCAGTAGCAGCAGCGCTGCACATTTTTTGTACAATGCACGAAGCATCTGGTCATTTGTTTTTGTATTTTGGCTGTGGCTGTTTATGTTTATGCTGATAAACAGCTGTTTTAATAGGGATGTGCAATTTGCGGTGTTGCCATTAATAGGTATGGGTGGGTTTCGATTGCAAAAATAATCGAATTTATAGTAAACGTGACTTATCGGAAAACGCGTCCAATATGAACGCGACTTTTTCCCATACCTAACTGCCTATGATTTTTGTATAGGCTTTAACGCGCGTTCATTGATTATTGGACGCGGACGTGGAAGCGACCGTAGTGGAAACAGCCTATAAATTTGAAAATTATACAACCCCTCAAATTTCCATTTCATGCACTCCAGTAGCTTCTCTACAACTTTTGAGTCAAGTAAAAAAGTCACCGTGTAAATTTCCTTGGTCAACTTGCGCTTCTGCTTGCTTTGCAGATTAGCAATCTCGTTATGTCGTTTGACTTATAGGATAGTCTAATCGGATCGAATGGAGTTAGAATTCGAAAATCGATTTTTGTCGATTTACAAAAAAAAACAAATTTGTTCATCGAAATTCGATTTTAGACACGAAACGAAATCGAGGCACTACCAATCACTAATTTCATCTTTTGTTGGACAAAAAGTAAAACAAAAAACACACGGCAAAACAAAAAAATATTAAAGAAAATGTCTGCAAAAAAATGCTGTCGCGCTTGCCTTAAGGAAATTCGCAACAGAACTACATTTACAGATCTACTTGAGCCACCTGATCCAATTGTACATTTAAGGAATGGGATCGAGGCATCCTCTTATTTACAGTGTTATTACTTTTGTTTAAAATCAAACAGCAGTCATTTCAACATTGAAAATCTTTCGGATTATTCATATATATGCGGAACATGCAAGGGAAGTCTGTTGAGAGCTGTCGAATTTATAGTTCAATCACAGAGGAACGAGGGATTTTTAATGTCCATGTATGACATTGGTAAAGATGACAGTATCTCGGAGGATATCGCTGAGAATTTATTGGACGATTATGTGGCAGACAGCATACCCTCGGATGATGAACAATCGATGGTAGGTGTTGGAGGCACTTCAACTTAGTTATAATTGACAGTAAAGCTTAAGAGTTTTTCATATTTCATTAGATTGACGAGAAGGAGCATATAAATGAAGAATATGCAGATGAACCGGAGATTTTGGAAGATGAACTACTGGATGTGCATATATATGAATTTTCAAATGCTTCAGAAATTGAAGTCATCGAAGAAGAGTACATAGATGAATATGATGTTAAGAAGGAGGAAAGCTATGATGAATTTGAAGTATTTGAAGAAATTCTAGATGACACAAGTAGTGATACTGAATCTAAAAAAATACCGGAAGATGATAATGAAAAATTGACGAGCTGTGATGATTCAGATCAATTTGACGAAGCTAATTCCAATACGAGTAAAAAAGCGCGTAAAACTAAGAAGAGACAGGAAGATGATAACAAAAAATGGAAGACGGTACCTAAGAAAACATTTAATCTTGAGTTTAAATGTTTACTTTGTAGAACAAATTTCGATCTACAACGACAACTCTATGAGCATTATGATAATGAACACGGTAAGTAGGACATTTTTAGTATCAGACATTATATCATACATAAACTTTTTCATGAAACTACTGAGTTCGAAGCAAATTGAAATTATATACATACATTCCTAGGCAACATTATTTGTGTAAATTAAATTTGAAAATTCCTTAAATTTCAGTTGAACTATTTAACATAAACTGTTAATAATAAATATAATCCGGACACTTGAATCGTTCATAGAAAGTGTAGCATACACTTAACGCCTCGGTAAATCATAGGATAAATCAAAGTCCACCTCATATTAGATAGTACTAACATCATCATATTTATAAATGCAAAAAAGATGTAGAATTACTAAAATCCAAATTTGAGTTTTTGAATGAACAAAATCCACTTCCATTCTATTCGCATAAATGACGACTTCATTAAGGAAATTCAAAAAGTTTTTCAGTTTTATTATTACAATACATATTATTTCTGCTATATCATATAATTTCATTTTTATGGTCTGAAGTGCAATGGTTTTCATATTATTATGCTCTTTTTTTCCTCCTACAATGATTTAAGTCAAGGAGTCAGTAAATAAATCTAATCGTATCAATTAATTCTCAATGCAGATCAAACAACTCTTACATTCCCATGTGATATCTGCAAAAGACGTCATATATCCCAAAAAGCTCTCACATTTCATAAGCACAGTGTTCACAACAACATCGCATACGAAGATTGCAAGTTATGTGGACAAGTTATTTTACCGGCTTTCTTTAAGGCTCACAAAGATCGTCACAAAAATGCCGTCCAATACGCTTGTTATAGCTGTGGTAAGTTTGAAATGCTAAAAGTTTGTTCGACATAATATTATATTCATATACTCGTTCTCATATATTTATTTCATTTGTTAATATTACCAGATCGCACTTTCGATAGGCAATGTACGATGAAACAACATTATAGGGCGATACATGAAAAGGAGAAACTACGTCGATACGAATGTCCAGATTGTGATCGTCACTTCTTTTCGGAAGGAAAACTTAAAGAACATAGATTGGTACATGATGAAAATGCTGCAGTCACGGAGGTTGATTTCCTTTGTCACATCTGTTCAAAGACATTCGTTAAGAAAATCGACCTTCAATTACATCTAAAAGTACACAGTGGCAATATCATCAAATGTCCACACTGTGCCAAAGTATTCGTTCGTCCAAAGGATATGGAATATCATATACGCACCCACACAAAAGATTTCCCTTTTAAATGTAAAGTGTGCTCTCGGGGTTTTGCTGTCAGATGGAGTTTTGATGCCCACATGAAACAACACGAAGGCCTCCGTTATAAATGTGAATTTTGCGACAAAGAATATGTTTACATTTCAGCATTGAGAGTACATTCTTACGAACATCGCGGCTACCCTTTATCCTGTAAAATTTGTAGCAAAGGATATGGCGTTAAAAAGAAGTAAGTAGTTCTGTGGTGACAAGTTAAGTTAAGTGGATTACACTAATTTTACCAAATTTGTTGTATTAATTGTAGATTGCGAAATCACTTGAAAAACACACACTTCAGATCTCAAGGTGGACAACATACAGATGCGATGCTTGATGAATATATCGTACGAAATAAAATTCCGCATTTGTACGTGAAAGGGGAATATATAGACGACGAGTCTGATTTAAAGGATTAAGATTTCGTGAGAAAATATTTTAGGATCGGTGAAATAAGTTTCCTGAAATGAAGGGTGGTTTATTTTGCAAAGTATGTTCGTTCACGTAGCATACAGCATCCAAATAATATAGTTGAATTCTTTCTTTGTCCCAAACATTCCCATTTGTTTAATTTCCTACAATAGGAAAGAATCATCATATACATTTTTTTTTTCGAATCGAAAGTGCAAGGCGACGTTGCCACTTGAAATAGCATTTACATAAAACTTGTGCCCTTCAAAACAGATGTGACACGACGTTTTAAGCTTACTAAACTAAGTTTAAAGTGTTCGATTATAAACTTTGTTTTATATGAAATTATTATACTTTACAACACAAATAAATGAGTGACTGCCAGCAGTCAGAATGCAATGTTAAATATCGTTTCTTATTTGTCAACAGTTTTTATGAAACTTTTAAGTGAATGCATAATTTTATCTTCTTATCATATAAATATAAGATAAACACGTACCGATCTTATTGCAAGTATATGTCGTCACCTGAAATGCAAAGTGACGAAGCCTAAATTTTCATAAGTTTAAAAAACGTTCAATTATGACTTTCGTATTATAAAAAAAAATTCTATATTTTTGGACGTAGGGGCCTATAAATTTCAGATATTATATAGTTCAGTCATATGCAAATATTAAAAACAATGTAAATGTAATCGTAGGAGTCAAAATGTCGCTACTTTATGAAAGAAAATATTTATAGATTTTCGCTATAAAATTGTTATTTAATATTAGTTCAGAAAGTATATAAAAATGTATTAAAAACCATATTAAACAGTACATTAGTGGAATGAAAGTGCAAAAATGAGGCTTTCTAAGGTCATATCTTCAGATTGTGCAGTAAGTCATCAGGAACTATTTTGCTGAATACGAATGGATTTGAACAAATCAACACAAATCTTATTGTCTTTCAGTAGTTTTGGTCTAAATTTCAAACATATTATAGACCAGAATTTTATTCTTTTTATGTAGTTTTCGTTTCAATTTCAAAAACATTGCCCGGTATTGTAGACTTTTATCGCAAAGATGAAGAAAAATATTTTTGAACTTTAATGGTCTGGTCTCTATACTTCAAACGCAAAATCAAGCAACTCAGATAACTAACTACAACTACATTTTGTCATCTTTAATTTAAAATCAAGGTCAATGAAGTGGATATGGTATTGTTGCATTGACTTTCACAAATCGCACTTTTAAATCGACCTTGATCAATTTCATCCTTTTCAGAAGAAATGACATAAGGTCGATTTACATAACAATTTGACATTTAAAAATCGACTTTATGTCATTTCACCTAGATTACGAAATCGATCTGACATTACATAATGGCCTTGTCACACTGCATGCGAAATCTAGCTGAAATGACATAAGCGCGATTTAAAAATGTCAGATGCCATACAAATTTGACATTTGAAAATCGACGTTATGTCATTTCAACCAGATTTCGCATACAGTGTGACAAGGGTATAAGGTCGGTTTACAAATGTCAGATCCCATACAACTTCGCATTTGTCAATCGACATTGTGCTGAAACCGCATGTGGTATGAAAAGGCTTTATTACTCATTTCTTTTTTTGTCTCGTGAAATATAACCCAGATCACACATAAAGATGTAAGAGACTGTCAACATTTTATTGCCTTCAAAATCGTGTGGTTTTGCTTACACCATGCGACTTTTCACTGACGCTACTGGATGGCGTAATTTAAAGTCTGATTTACTACTAACCGACGTTAGTAGCCAGTCTTCTGTGGAAATCCGATATTAGTTCTTTGAAGGTTTTTTGATAAAAATATCGATCATTTAGTAGATCTCAGCCTTAAGTTCTATCCTATTTTGATATTGTGCAATAAATCGTATAGCCTTGTCACACTGCATGCGAAACCTAGCAGAAATGACATAAGGTCAGATCCCATACAAATTTGTCATTTAAAAATCGACCTTATGTAATTTCTGCCAGATTTCGCATGCAGTGTGATAAGGCTATTAGTGTAAACAGCGCTGAGAACAAGCCGCCGGACAGCGTACGGCGTTGAAATGCATGTGAAACAAAGGTCCGTCGCCACCACCGTGCTGTATTTTGGTTATACTATTAGATTCCGATACATTACAAAACAGTGATGATAAATTCCATACTTTGGTACCTCAAAAGTCCCCTCATCCTAAATAGATTTTATATAATAGCCTTTTCAGACAGCTTGCGATTAGCGCGGTCAATTTGTAAGGAAATTTGTTTTGCAACAAATCCATAGCCATGTCAATCAGCTGTGGTGGCAACTTGGTGTGCGCAGGCCTTTATAAGTCAAAGAGTAAAATTGGAAAACTTGTACTTTTTGGTTAGAAAAAGTACTTTTTGTTAAGCTTTTTTTGTACTATATCATCCCTGATAGATACAAGCCAATCAACAATCATGTGTTTTGCTGTAATGCTGTTGGATGCAAAATAAATAAAAATAACAAACGCATTTTTCCAAAGATTGTTTGGGTTAAGTGAAAAAAAAAAATAAGGAAAATGTCGCTCGACAAAGCAGATAAAAAATACTGTCGCGTTTGCCTCAGAGAAATTCAGGATAATATGCCATTTACTAACTTCATGCAGCCGCCCGAACCACATATATATCTACGAGACGATGTCAAAGCAAAAACTTATTTACAGTGTTATTACTTTTGTATGAAGTCGAATAGCACACGTTTCAACATTCAATATCTGCCGGAACATCCATATATATGTGGACCATGTAAGGGACAACTAATGTCCACTGTTGGCTTCATTGTCAAGTCGCAAAAGAACGAGGATGTCTTAAAAGCCATGTACGAGAGTGGTAAATTCGATAGAACGCCACCAGATGAATCCATCAATATGCTGGACGATTCACAGGTGAGACGCAGTTAGCAATTTGTTATACATTTTTACATGTCTGCAATATTTATGCGATTATGTTTAAATCAAAGGTGGAAGCGTTAATAGAAACATTTGTTGATGAATCTGAAATTTTGGAAGAGGATCTGCAGGAAATCGGCATATGTGAAATCGAGACTCTTTCGGAAGTAGATAACGTGGAAGAGGTTGATATCGAGGAGTGTGATCTAGAGAAGTATAATATCCAGCATGAAGAAGAAGTGGCTGAGGAAGAAATCCATCATACAATTGAAGTTGTACTACCAACACCTTCCAATTCATGTAAAACTGAGAAAAAACGAAGACCCTATAACAAAAGAGAGAAGCCGACAACCAAAAAATTTAGCGATCATTTCAAATGTTTACTATGTACGGAAACATTTAAACTTCAGCGTAGTCTGTACCAACATTATGATGCTAAACATGGTAAATAGATTAGAACGTAGTTTCACATTTACGTTACACTCAACTATTCTTTTTATATGTACACACATGCATATATAGATAAAAGAAGTCTTGCTTATCCATGTGACATCTGCAAAAGACGCCACATATCCCAGAAAGCTTTGACGTTTCACAAACACAATGTCCATGACAATATTGAATACGAGGATTGTCAAGTATGCGGAGAAGTACTATTGCCCGAATTGTTTAAAGAACATAAAGAACGCCACAAGACAGCTGTTAAATATGCATGCTACAGATGTAGTAAGTTTGAACAACTACGTTCAAAATGCTTTCTAATTTATATATTATTAAATATATATTTTTTACACATTTCCAGATAGTACATTTGATAGGCATTTTACGTTGAAGCAGCACCACAAAGAAGTACATGGAAAAGGTAAGGAGCGACGATATGAGTATATGTATTTCTTATCGCTGTAACATGTTAAAGTTTTCGCTTTATCGAAGAAATTATAAAAAAATACTAAAAGTGGAGACCATTTTCAAACTTCAAGGTTGTATTTGTTGGATTTATTGACCTCCAAATAAACAACTACATAGATATACACAACATAATTACAAACTTATTTCTTTGTTAATTAGATAATAATCGTGATTTTCCTCTTAATTTCAGATTGCACATCCCTTTAAAATACATACAGAAGAGAAATATTCGATGGTTTTTCGACGGTTTTACTGTATGCAGAAGAAAATATTTGAAAACGGAATATTTGAATTATTGCTTACAAATTATGTAAAGGTTAATAAAATCTTCGTAAAATATACTATATAATCCCATTATATTTAAATAAGAGATATACTTTAATTTTTAAATCAGACGATTCCTTCGGTACGAAAATATAAATTATTACAAAATACAAATTACATAAATAGGGAGTACATTTTTTCATACACTAATCCCCATTTTGACCATGTTAGGGATAGCCAACAGTTACATATAGAAGTCAAACTCCACACAAACTAATATCTATAACTGGTTATTTTTAACTTTAGGTTAATCAAACATTGTGAAAATGGGAGTAAAGACCAAAATTTTGAATACAAAGTAGTAGAAAAATAAATTCTGCATCAAAATTAGATAAATAATCATATTATTCCGCAAAAGCTACTTTTCCCCGAAAACCCAATAGTTCACTCCTAACAGTGACTCCGCCGTGCTACGTAAATGAGCGACAAGTGACATCTTCCACAAAGTGAATATTTCTCTGCTATTTGAATAATGATATCGAACTCAATATAAGACTAATTTGTCACAAAGAGGGGAAAATGGAATTGAATTTTGTAATAATGTTTTTTTATTATTATTTGATCTTTTCATGATGAGGGGGAGTAGCGTCCCTTGAAACGATCGTCTGCCCTGCTAGCAACCGAACCAAATAAATGTCACACACTTCTTTTCAAAATACTTTGTTTTCTGTTTAAGAAAACAAAAACAAATGATCTCGAACCTGAGTAAGAGTTACAACAAAAATTTTGTAATAATAATAATATCACCATGCGACAGTATTTTTTGGACCTGAGCAAGACCATATACACATGAAACTAACTTTTAATTTCCAAAGGATATAGTTGTTTTAATAATTTATTTTCATACTTTTGCGAGACGTACAAATACGTTATGGGTATCAAATGAAAGAGAATCTGTTAAAAATACTCTGAATTTGATGCTTCTATCAGTATTAGTACAGCATTAAAAAACATTTCAAATGTTCCCCATGAAAAAGTAAAACATGAATAACTAAATAAACTAAGGGGGAATTTTTAAATGATTGATAATGCTGAACTAATAAAGATAAAGGCATGAAATTTGAAGTATTTTTAACAGATATTTTTCACCTTCAATTGATATCCACATCGCTTTTATATGACTCGCAAAAGTACGAAAATAAATTATTGAAACATATGTATCCTTTGGGCATTAAAAGTCCTGTAAAAAGAGAAAAAATAACCAAATGGAAAATTGAGTACATAGTTTTTCTACATACGATCTCTAGTTTCATATGGGCATCCACAGAAACAATGAAATCAGAACACACTAATAGCTTTTAACTTAATTCTTTATTTCTTTATTTCGACAACTTTTTTATTATGAAACTTGAAGTTAACTTGTTCTCGTGTTGTAACGAAAATTAGTACTTCTTTACCACGAGTGGAAATATTAGTCACGTCCGTTTTGTCGCGTCTGTATTTCTGCTGTACCTAAATAAAAAATCTAAGAGATAATTCTCATATTTCATAAATCTACGAACAAAATATATCCTCTAACCATCATTTACATGTATGTATACATGGAAAAACAAAGTTCTCAAAAAATCACTGAACTTTGTATGTTTGTAAAAGACCTTCAAAAGTACTTCTGTTTTTTTTTTGTCGCGTCCGTTTCCGTGTAAAATTGTTTATAATTTTGTACTAATTTGTACTCCTGACGATATATTTTTAAATTGTAGCGTTTTAGAACACTAAAAAGGCTGATCGACCTTTTCAGATTCTTTCTTGTTTTTGGCGTAGTTTAAGGCGTGCGAATGTCGCGTCCGGGCCACTGGGAGATGCCCAATATAAAAAATGTAAAAGTGTCCCACGGTTTTTTCGCTTCGATTTATATTAATATGAGTCCAAGAGTTTTGAATAATGTCGACTGAATTTACTCTTTCCACACTAAATACCTATTTCGATTGTACCTTTCTAGTTTTCGAATAATTGATTCTCGATTTGAAATTTCGAATAGAGATGCTCGGAAAGAGATGAGTGCGGACTTTTAAAACAACTTAATCTTGAAAAATACATTCAATTTTTTAGTATAGGACCATAGTTAAATTCCGTTCGGAAGTGGAACGAAATCCGAATTTTGCTTATACAGAAAATGTAAAGAAATAAAACCACATTCAATTTCCGAATTGTATATCAAATAACTCGCAAAAATTATTTTGAAACAAAATAAATGTATAGAAAATACTACATAATACTGAAATAAATCTATTTATACTTATTTAATAGAAATACAATTTTTTCTATTAATACACAAAGTGTTTAGCTAAAAAAAGTTCGGAATTGTTACTACGTAATCAAATCAATTCCGAACGGAATCTGTGATATGTATTTGCCTTCGAAATTTGTTTTGATATTATTACACTAGAAACTTATTTAATTAGCACATTCGAAAAGAAATTGACGTTGAAAAATTGCGGAAGTGCGAAATCTAACAACATTCACAAGAAAAAAATGAGATTTCCATATACATATTATATATAATTGGCATTGAATGGACTCTGTTCTGTGTATGTATTCGTATCTCTCATAAACTAGTTTTATTATCTCAGCTGCTTGGCTGTAACTTCGAATTCGATTCCACCTTCACATTGAATTTTCGCGTACATACGTATACGCTTGGAAGAGGGTTGATAAATACACATTTATGACTGTACGTATGTATTCATGCACGTTTAGCGTATAATAGGAGGGTATAAACAACGAGTCACACTTTACTTTGTTACGTAAAAGCAGAGTTCATAAATGTGAATGAAAAGATTACTTTTATGAAAACATTTCGTCACGTCTGCATATTTATTTACATCAATTAAAGTAATACTTGTTTTATTTTTAGTTTACATCAATTAAACTAAAATTGTTCTAATTTTAGTTTACATTAACTGAAGTAATATTTATTTTAAATTTAGACTACATAAATTAAATTTATATATGTATGATGAATTTACTTGGTGGCCGACTTCAGGTAGGCAATGAGATCACCACGGTCTCCGGGTTTCTTCAAACCCGCGAAGATCATTTTAGTTCCGGGGATGTATTTCTTGGGGTTCTCGAGGTACTCGAAGAGAGTATCTTCGTTCCATGTAATACCCTTTGATTTGTTGGCATCAGTGTAGGCGAATCCAGCAGCTTGGCCAGTCTTGCGACCAAACAAACCGTTCAGGTTTGGACCTACTTTATGTTTTCCACCAGCTTCAACGGTGTGGCACTGAGCACATCTTTGGACGAACAGCTTCTTGCCCTTTTCAACGTCACCAGCTGGTACTCCCATTTTTTAAATTTAGATTTGTATAGCGCGGACTCTTGAATACGAATGACGAAATATGAAAAAAAAAACAAAGGCACATGTCATGTGTATCTAAATCGAAGTGTCAAGTGGTGGTGGGGGTTGTCATTTAAAACCAGGGTATGTAAGCTCACTCACTGATTGATCCCCACTTAAATAAGAGCGATGACGCTGGCGGCAAATTTTGCTCGACGATAAAGGGTGTTCACATAAGTGGTGTTTTTTTAAACAGATTATCTTTAAGTTTGATTTACATTACTGAAATCACAAGAAGAATAAAAAAACACATGTTTTCAGTGAGTTATATAATTAACCACCTAAAAATGGGGCATCCATATATATCGCACGAGTTGAGGTTAAAGGCTAGCACACACCGAAGCATTTTCGATTTGTTATTGCATCGAAGTTTATTTCGCTCTTTGTTTTTGGAGGTAATTTCATTTGGCGTTTAAAATTCTAATTTATTTTTTAAATTTAAGTCATGAAAGAGCTTTAAAAATAGGCTTGAAGCAGTACAGCGTAAAAATACGCTGAAAGAGGCCAAAAATTATATAAATCAATTTTTGCCTTTTTACTGTATATTTAGGATTATGGACTTAACTATTTTACAAAGATAACTATTTTAACTAGAAAAAATAAATATTTTACCGTCTACAATAAAGCATTGTGCACACCGAGGCGTGCGTGTTGACGTAGACTCATGACGCTTCGGGGTGAAGTTTGCCATAAGCACACGTGTGCACAATTTTTAGACGCCTAGGTCAAGCGTAAAATACGCTTTGGTGCGCACAATGCTTAAAAGTTTGCTAAATAAATTGGAAATAAAAAAGTAGATAGATAATTGATATGTCTTATATACAAATTAGCGGATTTTCCGCTTAGTAGTATTTGTTCGATAAATTGTCAGATTTTTGGAATTTGCAAAAAATGTTTTTGATTATATTATATTTCAAAATTGTATTCCGATAAAAGTTTAAGCGGACCACTTATTACCAAGGTTGGCTACCGTTATGATACCATTACCGTTTCAATACCCTGCCGTTATCGTTACCGAAATAAATTATTTCGAAATACCGTTATTGCTAAATAATAATAATAATTTTCAAATACCGTTATCGATACCGAAATAATTACTTTTCAAATGCCGCTATCGTTACCGTTACCTAAATAATAATTTTTGGGTTGAGTTTACTCCCGTTTCTATTCGAAATATTCTAAAAGAATTTTAAAGAGAAATAGCCAAAAGGTTTCAGGAGCTTAACATTGATAAAACCGATATTTATGATATTGTCATAGCGATACTTGCTGTTACCGCTTCGCAAGTTGCCAAAAGCCTTTTCTCTGGAGTAAAGTTTTTAACGACGATCAGTCGACATAAAATAGATGATGAAAACCTTAATGATACTGCAGATTTATGATTATGATTTTATAAACAAAGATCTAACATCTCTTTATTCAACTGTATTTATGAGCGTAACCGAAATATATATTCATATACCGTTATTCCTGATCAATTGTACATCTAATGGATGGAATTAATGCAGTTTAGTTTAAGAACCAAGTTACATGTATTGCAAATCTATTGAAAGCAGTTGTTCATACCCCAAGGAACGATTGATTTTTTAAAAACCATATATGAAATCATTAAATACGATGGAAGAGGCCATTTTTTTTATTTTATTTATTTATTTGTTCAATTTTGCAATAAAAACATTTAGTTCAAAAATAAACATACATATTATACAGTAGCAATATTAGACTGATTTATATAGCTTAGCTTAGCCGAGACATTATTTTTCTCTACAAAGTTTTTACAGAACCAGAATCGACCCTCTGGACAATTAAAAGTGCTAAGTGCACAGGGGTAAGTATACTTGTGAATAATATGAATGCAAAACTGTCTATCAACATCGTAGATTTTTGCCGTTTGTTTGACGCATCATAATCGCTTGTCCGATCAAAATAAAAATTGGCACAAGTGATTTAATTTGAATAAAAAGGGTTCCACCCATTCAAATGTCGATCCCCTTTTTTTGTTTTTCCGCTCTAGAAAACACATATTGCAACCGATTTTCTTCAAATTATGCTCATCACATTATATTTTAACATGTATAGTGAAATTGGGTCACATCGGTTCTAATTTAGATATAACTTCTATACAAATATTGCTTTTTACTTTTTCCGCTCTATAAATCACATATTGTAACCGATTTTCTTGAAATATCAACTAGAATCATCTATGGTGAAATTCGGTCACATTAGTTCAGATTTATATAGATCTGAATACAGCTATCTACAGCTGTCACAGAACGAAACCCTTTTTGAGGGTCCCATGCAAAATAAAAAAGTCAAAAACAATACCTAGCTCCATAGGAGGGATGGTCCTTATAAATACAAAACCCGTAAAACAAACTTAATTTGAAAATAATGCAAAAGTTTCTATCTACATATTAGTTTCTTACATAAAGAGTTCATTTTTGAAGCAATACTTCCTATCTATCATAGAAGCTAAAATAACGCTAATTTCAAGGAACTTTTTTAGCTAATTTGCGAATAAAACTGTTTTTTTTTGCTCTCCTGAACAATTGTGTTTTTGAAGATAGGCCTTATTGAATATAAGCCCTCGATATAAAAGTTCAATTCCATCCAGGAGAAAAAATTGCAAATCATTACATTTGGGAAAGTAAGAAACTCTCGAAGATGTCTTTATCGAGCGATAAAAATTACCAACGATGTCAAAGCAATCTTCGGCATGTCTAGACCATTTTGACAAACGTTAGAAACTATAGACAAAATTGACGCTGACTTAATTGGCGTTTTAAGTTTTTCCTTTCCTCATCCTGTTGCCCCTTCACAGGACTAGAAAGTTCCAGACGATACAATTTTCCAAAAATTATTTTAAATACTTACTTCATTTTATTTTAATACCCTATGATACCGTAATAAGTGTCAAATTAAAGAGGAGAATACCTTTTTAAAATACTTCAAATTGCATGATTTAGTCTAGCATCATACGGTATAATTGATACTCGTATGATTTTTTACATATATAATTCTCAAAAATATTAAATAAAAATGTCAGACATACCTCTATAAAACTCGGACGAAATTTTGCATATACAAATATGTGTTCCTTATTTTCATGTTGTTTCACTATAAGTTTTTTAATTATGACACGGCATTTTTTAACGACACTAATATATTCGATAAACGGAAACTGTTCTAACGAAGCCCGATTTCGCGCCCGATCATTTTCATGTTGTTTCACTATAAGTTTTTAAAATTATGACACTGCATTTTTTAACGACACTAATATATTCGATAAATGGAAATTGTTCTAATGAAGCCCGATTTCGCGCCCGATAAGTTCCAAACAATTTTAAGTGTAACGCTAGGCAATAATTTAAAGATGTGGACGAAAGCGAAGACAATGACCATGCCTTAAGACATTATTTGACGAAATTAATATTCACAGACTTAACTAAAGCGTTTAATCTCACCGGTCGAGATTATCAACGAAGATTGCAGCGCTAGAATCACACAAAGTACTTCGTATTGCTTGTTACCATGGTGTGGTTGGCGTAAGAGACTATGATTTAACTCAGGACAAAGCCATCTGACTTAATGTGGAGTAAAAATACTGGCAAAGCTTCTGTAACAAATAGCATTAACCATTCGATGCTGTCAATATTCTACTTGTTTCCACAGATATCTTCAATTTCCAAGTTTTTCTAATTGATTGCTTATAGTTGTACAAATGTACTTTTTAAATGTCGGAAGATGTTTTTTCAATCAATTGGAACCGATCCTTTGTTGTTAATATGAATTTGTATGAAAGTTAACAATTCTTGATTTTTCACATTGCGGCCCAAAGAGGTATGTGCACTAGTAATTCCAAAGAATTTATCACATCTTTCTAATTCGAAAGGTATATAATTATTATCCATTCTTTAAAACACAGTAATTCATTGCAAATTGCACCTTGTTTTTATTGTCAACTTGTAATTATTTTATTCTTTTTTTCTAATTGGAACAATTACAAAGGTTTTTGCATTTACAAAGGTTCGTTTTGATTTTGCAGGAAATGCAAAAAATACGCGGGACCGTTATTCTGTATTGACAGATAATTTGTTTACCTTTGTGATATCACTACTAAATACGAAGCGTTGCGTACGATATTAATAAAAAAGGGCTTCTAATGAATAGCGTGCGTAAATACGATTATATATATTAAGCACTGTTCACACATAAATATTTATTGTGCAACTTGGAATCCGATTCTAGTTCTGTGAAGGCTTTTCAGTTAAAAATTGTATATCAATTACTAGATCTAAGCCTTAAGGCTTTATCTTATAAGTTTTCGTCATAATCTTCAAGTTGTACAATAAATCTTAAAGTGTAAACTGCGCTATATGGAATCTGACATTTGAAAATCGACCTTATGTCATTAAAGTTAGATTTTGCATACAGAAATAAAGTTGGGGGTTATTATGGACATTTGTCGAAAAAGATATGGACATAAAATGCTGAGTAACTTGTATTGGGTGGGCCATGTAACATAAAGTAGAATCGGCTATAAAAAGTACTGTTTTTTTCTGGTTTTATTGGAAAGGTTTGAACCTTGTCATTTAATAATGGAACACAATATTGGATGTATTGGCTTTTCAAAAGCCACGTGTGGGTTCTCCGAACCCCATATGCGGCAATTTTGATTATTGACATAGCCACCGAGATAAAAATGAGTTTTTATCTGAAAACACGTTTTTTTATTTCTTACAGTTTGCGTTAAGGACTCACTACTTTGGAAGTACATTTTTAATATTTCCTAATTTTGTTCGAGCGTTTAGCGTCCTATTTTGCAAATGTCAAACATTAATCTTATAAAAATTAATGTAATTCTACCTTTCGAAGTGAAAGTAATTGGAAGATTATTGCTGTGCGTTTTTGTAAGGAATAAAAAACTGACTTCTATTTTTTTAGTAGCTAATATTTAAGGACAATGCAGTGCAATTGTTTTATTCTTTTTATTAATGATAGAACTTCTTACGTTATACCTAAATATATACATGACATATGTGACCATATTTTGCCAATGCGGAACATAACCTCTAAAACTTACATTTTCTTTAATGGCCTTGTCACACTGCATGTGAAATTTATTTTAAATGACATGATCTAACATTTGTAAATCGACCTTATGTCATTTAAGTTAGATTTCGAATGAAGTGTGACAATTCTATAAGGCGGATGCTGTATAACTAATAAAGTAGGACAATAAACTCACTTATCGTTAAAAAATTAAAAACGCGAAAAAAGTATTGAAATTTATAAAAAATTGTATAAAATTTTCTAAAGTAACCTAATGGTTCAAATATTCTAGATTTATCCATTTGGACACAAAATCACTTGTATTTTATTGTCATATCCTTCATTTTGTCAGAAACCATGGTGGAGGATGGGGGTACATATGTATGTACATATTTATAAAGCAACCCTAGGTTTAAAATAGACAAAACTATTCGTATGTTCGTTTTTTATACTCTCCACCATGGGACAGTGGTCATCTTACTGCCACACACATGTTTTTACATTTGACCTCAAGGGTATGAAAGTAATTATGACATGATCTCTGACTGAAAAACTGGACATAAGTTTATCATTTTCGTTTCTAACTCCTTGCAATACCAGTCTATGGACCTACAAAGTACATCGTCACTTGAAAGGGCGGGAAATTGAATTTTTGATAGATAATAGTGGAATAAAACAAGGTCGACTTAGCATACTGTTTGGGGGCGTCGAATTGATCGTTTTTACTTCTTCGTAAAACTTTTAAAAATGTGGAACTGAAAATGGAAATAATGTGTAAATTTTTAAAAACATGTTCGAACTTTTATAACGTAAGAAAATCTGACTTTCGCATCTTGGAGCTGTCTCAACAACTTTGGCTTATTTAAATTTTCGATGATTTTAATATTGGATTATCATATACTCGAAGAGAAACATATAAATCGTATAAAAAATTATACATCAGACAGTGGACTGGTAAAGTAGGATGTCATATATTTTGGCAATAAGTCGTATTATTTTGGGAAAATTATTTTATTTTCATTAAATTAATAAGGTAAATCTTAATTCCTTTGTTGACGAATAGTGTCCTTTCGGGGGTTTCCTTAAAATGAAATTAACATATTTCACTTTAATAATATTTGGTTGACATAAACTTAGAAAATAATTTTTTACAGAAACTTTGTACACTGTACAATGTTTAGCAAACTTATTGCATGAACAACCAACCCCTATTACAACTTATATTACTTTAACAAAGAGAAGTCATCCCTGTTCGTGTGTTTCGCATTTTGCCAAAGTTCGCACGTTTGGAGTGAATACACCTAATGTAAGCTTTAGTCCTGGCAACGTATTGCATTTGCGTTCCAGATATGTTATTATATAGTTAAGAAAACTGTAACAATTTAAAAAAGACAATGTCTCTTTCAAAATCAAAGAAAAAGTTTTGTCGCGTTTGTCTTAAAGAAATTCGCAATAGCCTAACATTAACAAACATCCTGGAACCACCAGAACCTGTCTTGCAGTTGAAGGATGGTGTTAAGGCTTCCTCATATTTGCAATGTTATTACTTTTGTTTACGACTCAAGGGCAGTCGTTTCAATATAGAAAGTCTATCGGAGTATTGTTATATATGTACAAAGTGCAAAGGACACTTGTTGAAGGCGGTTGATTTCGTAGTGAAATCACAAAGGAATGAACAGTTTTTAATGTCTATGTATGAGAAAAGTACACACTGTACCATATCAAATGATCTTGGTGAGGACTCCTTCAGTAGCACTGAGCTAAACGATGATGCGGTTAGTACACAATCCGAAAAGGATATCTCGAAGGTATGCATAAATATATGCGGGTGCTTAATAAAATGTTGTCATTTATTTCCCATTATACTGTCTGTTTTTTAGACTGACATAGGAGAGGAATGTTTGGATATATTTGAAGACTCTGCATGTGTAGCAGAGTCATTGGAAGACATGCTGGATACAGATTCAGAATGGGATATATGTGAAGTAGAAGCCCTTTCGGACTTACGAGTAATGAAAGTTGACACTGCTGATGATATAGAGAATGAAGAGTTGAAGGATGATTCTGCAAAAGAGGATGAACTGTTTGAAGGATTTGAACAGGTTATAATAGACGCGTATAATGATATTACTGAGACCGAACCTACAAAGGTTCAAAAACATCGTGTACAAAAAGCTCAATTAAAAAGTACTGCGCAGAAGGATGAACCATTTGAGGGATTTGAACGTGTTATAATAGACGCACGCAATGATATTAGTGAGACAGAACCAATATCTGTTCAAAAAGCTCAATTAAAAAGGACTACGAGAGCTGGGAAAGAGTCAAACAAGAACATAGTGAAGAGTAAAGAAAAAAATCTTTATTTTAAATGTGAACTTTGTAGGAAAGTCTTTAAACTTGAGCGTCACCTGTACGAACATTGCGATAACGCACATGGTAAGACCAAAATGAGGATAGTTCTTCAACTTAAAACACTGAGTTTTCATTGTATACACAGATCAAAGATCTCTTAGTTTCCCCTGCGAAATCTGCAAAAATCGCCATATGTCTGAAAAGGCCCTGTTGTTTCATAAACGCCGCATTCACAAAAATATCGACTACGATGATTGCCAAGTTTGCGGTAAATTAATCTTGTCCGCCTTCATTAAGAAGCATGAGGATCAACACAACAGTGATGTTAAATATGATTGCCACAAGTGCAGTAAGTTTTAAATTGAAAGCCTTACAATTCAGCTTTTTAGAGGAATGTTATTTCCATGCCTTTTCCAGATCGTACTTTCACCACTGAAGCTGTACTTAACCAACATTTTAAGGCTGTACATGGAAGTTGTAAAGTACAGAAGTATGAATGTCCAGAATGTGATCGTTATTTCTTTTCGGTAAAAAAGCTGAAACTGCATTCATCGGTACATGACGAAAACAATGTGGGGAAAAATTGTGAAAGTACTTTTCTTTGCGATATTTGCTCGAAAATTTTCCCAAGTAATTACCTCCTTAAACTACATGTTCGAATTCACCGCGGCGAGACCATGAAATGTCCACATTGTAAAAAAGAATTCGTAAGCGTAAAAGATATGCGAATACATATACGGTTTCATACAAAAGATTTTCCCCTCAAATGTGATCTATGTCCTCGGGGATTTGCCATCAAAACACATTTGGATCACCATCGAAAGCAACACGAAGGTGTACGTTATAAATGTCAAATTTGTGACAAAGAATTCGGTAATACGTTTAGCTTGACACAACACTCTTATAAACATCGTGGCTATCCTTTAAGCTGCAAGTTATGTACCAAGGGATATCCCTCGTTATTCAAGTATAAAATATGAAGACAGTTATTTTTACTATATGCATTAACGTTTTTCTCTCTCCTAAATTATTGTAGAATCCGTCTCCATTTGAAAAATGCACACAGCAGCGTATTTTTTGGCAAATATTCAGATGCGGCGGCTGATCAGTTTTACCATCGTAACAATATCCCAAAAATGTACCCGCGAGTGGAATGTTTGGATAACAATTCAGATGCATATAATAAACCCGCGAGCGGTAATTATGTAAAATAATTCAAGATATGGTATTGTCGATATCAGATAGATATGTTTAATTTGATGGGGGAAAAGGTTTTAAAGATATTCAAAAGAATAATTATCATCGAAAAGTTAAAAACGCCAATTTTCCAGGGTCCCATTTTCTCCTTTCCCCTTTAGACAAGTCGAAATCTTTTAATAATTTCAATCTTATATCACAAAAAACATGGCATGGTGGAATCAATTTGAAAATTTGCAGTTTAGGGATAACAAATGTCAACAAGTTTTAGAACCCATCATGCTTCCATACGAAATTACGCTTTATAAAGCGCAGTCAATCTTGAGATTAACGAATGTAGCTTTAAAAAAGCAAGAAATTATTTTATAACTGTATTTTTAAAGTATTTTTCAATCCTGTTTTACGACCCCAATACGCCTTTTGAAGATTTACAACAGCGGGATGACAAATAAAGCACACTTTTCTCATGTCGGGACGATGTCAGCAACGAATCGTCCTAAGGGATTATCAACAATAACTGTTACTACCTCATACTCCATTGAATTCCTCTTAAGAGTAACTGACAAAATCTACCAGAATGAAATGTTAAGAAAAGTTTTTAAATAGATTTATATTATATTTAGGTATGCATTCGCCATAAACATTACAAAATATTCTCGTATACGCTCTGTGCTTCTATGGTAATCTTAAAAACTAATGTATTACAAAATAATAAAGAAAAATAAAATATAAAATTGTACTTAAATCACTTTTGTCTCGTATCACTAAAGGAAATAATAATATTTTTGCAGTTTTTTCCTTTATCCTAACAGCTCTCCAATTCCGGTGGAATGGGTATATCATTATGAGCTGCAAATTGCAATAGAGCAGAGTACTTCTTTTTCCAATTTTCAACTTCCCGACCGCACTGTTCGTTTTCCTCGTGCATTTGTTCTAGTTCTACCCATTCATGTGATTTTTCCGTTTCCAATACATCTTTCTGCTCAATCCGCTTTATGCGGCAACTGGCAGCATAACCACGATTTTTCAATGTTCGCCGACGTTGCTTCATCCGTACAATTTCCTCACGATTCAAGCCTCTCATTTTCAAGGTGCGATTTAAATCACGCACAGAAATCGAAACCAATTCATCATCACTTATATCCGGTATGGGACAAGGCGATAATGGGGCCTGTATAAATGATGAGAATATAAAGAAAATAAATTCCAAGAAAAACGTCTACGAACAGGTGTTCCGCATTTCATTTTCCAGCTGCAGTGGCTTAGTGCTCATAATTGTTCACAGATGACAAAAAATGAGGAATCCTAGGAAGGAAGTTCGTATCTCTGTGATTAAACCCCAAGCCAATTTTGTTAGAAAATCAATTGCAGAATACCTCAATGTGATCTACAGTACATGCATCCTTGTAACATAATACTCGATAAAACTATTGCATTTACATAAAGATCTTCAGTTACCATTGTTGATTTGATATCGTGACTCCGTGACTGTTGCTGTTGCAAATCCATCGTACGTATAGCAAAGAAAAATTATTTATTGTATGTGTATTTTTTGCAAGTTGTGATGATTATGATGTTTGTTGTTCCAGTGTGATTTGTTGTATTGTTTTCGTGTTGGTTGGAAAAGAGATTAATATATATTAATCTTTCGCCTATGTAATAAATAATTAATATTTTCTAAATACAAAATTTATTATAAATACCGTGAAAAAGTAGATTTATTGAAAAAAAAATAAAGAAAGCAATGAAAGTTAAACCAGTACTCAACACAATAGACTCTCTAACTAAGGTTAGAGTTGCGTAGTATTTAATACCTGGGTACTGGTTATTCGGGAGCCACCTGCAAAACGGTTACCGGACTGTTTTGTTTTTTTAATTCGAAGTGTTTATGTGGCAACATTTATAGAAGCTTTTAGTCCATTTAGATGTAGAAAATAGTTGCACAAAATTTTGTAATTGCCTAATTGTAATGACATAAGATCGATTTTCAGAAGTCAAATTTTGTGTGGAATCTGTAAATCGATCTAAAATCGATAGATTTCGCACGCAGTGTGCAAAAGATAAAAGGCAAAATAGAAGATATCCAACAAACGGTTGGCAACTCCAAACAAAAAAAGTGGAAAAATTTGTACAACACGTACGACTTGTTAGTAGTTTGTAGGGGTCGTACAAAAAGCGTATAATGTAAACAAAACCTTACGACAGATTGACCAACATCCAACAACTATAGTTTAACTATCAAGTATTTTGTAATCACAAAAAGAAAAAATATAAATTTCCAAATTGAGAGTGATAGCGAGCATGAACAAAAATTCACCTTTTTCGGTATTAGGCCTGTTTGATTGGGCTTACTAGCTTAATTTTTGTATTGTTAATCCATTTAAGAAAAACCTATATGTAGCAACGTTGCCACCTTATCAAATCTCTTAATTGTAAGCTAGTAAGTCCCGTTTTCCACAGGCAAATTTTTATTTGGCAAATTCTGAGTTTGTCGGCGAGAGGGGTGCGAGGAAGAGAAACAAAACTTTGCCTGTTCAGAATTTGCGGTACACGCAAATTCAGCTTTGCTCTGTTCGTTGAAAACAATTTTGTTGACATTTCCTTTTTAACCTATTCGTTTTACTGACACACAGCCGGCTTTTGTTTACAAACCTGTTGCTTTAATTTGTGCAAGTGAAATTTAATTTTTGCAATTTATATAATAAAATTCTTCGAAAAATTCTTTAAAATGTAAACACTTTTGACGTTTCTTTCTTTCTTTTGTATTTTGATTCGCAAATTTGGCAAAGAAAAATTTGCTAGTGGAAAAGCAAGCGAAAATTTCAAAAGAGAAAACAAAAAATTTGCCAAATAACAATTTGCCTGTGGAAAAGGGGACTAAGCTCCATCGAAAAGGACTATTGTATCCAAAAAAGAATTCCCAGATTTCCCATACAAATTGAAAGTTGCAAAATCCTAATTTTTATTGGTTTCTGTAAAAATCCGGTCACTCGTATCGGATTTTTCTCCGTGTAACTCTGGTTTTTAGCACTTTCTGTTCTAAAACTACCTACCTTTTTGCATCATTGATGAATTTTGATATTTATACAAAACTATCTATCGGTATAATACGTATGTGAACTGTATGTATTTTTATGAACAAAAAAAAAGTCAGTAAATAAGAGTGATTTTTTTGAGGTTAGGATTTTCATGCATTAGTATTTGACAGATCACGTGGGATTTCAGACATGGTGTCAAAGAGAAAGATGCTCAGTATGCTTTGACATTTCATCATGAATCGTCTTACAAACGAACAACGCTTGCAAATTATTGAATTTTATTATCAAAATGCGTGCTCTGTTAAGAAAGTTCATTGCGCGCTTCCATTTTATGGTCAGTTTAATCGACCCACTGAAGCGGCTATTCGGGCTATTGTGACTAAATTTCGCACCAAATTTACATTGTTGGACATTAAACCACCAACACGCTTACGTAGAGTGCGAACTGAAGAAAATATCGCAGCTGTATCGGCCAGTGTTAATGATGCCCACCAATTTTCGATTCGTCGCCGTTCGCACCAATTGGGTCTCTGTTACTCAAAAACGTGGAAATGCCAAAATTGGACTAAGCGGATGGACCACCTAAGACGCAGCCGCGGTCAACATTTAAATGAAATTATCTTCAAAAAGTAAATGTCATGGACCAATCTAACGTTTCAAATAAAGAACCGATGAGATTTTGCAAATTTTATGCGTTTTTTTTTTTTAAAGTTATCAAGCTCTTAAAAAATCACCCTTTATTAGGTCTGTTCGATTGGGCTTATCAAGACTCTTCATTTTAAGCTAGAATTAAGAGACTAGATAAGGTGGCTACATTTTTATCCATTGGTTTTATTTAAACAAATCAGAGATAAAAATCTGGCATCACCTTACTCGGTAACTAATAGCCTTGTCACACTGCACGCGAAATCTAGTTTAAATAACATAAGGTCGATTTTCAAATGTCAGATCCCATACGAAATTAACAGTTCTAAATCGACCTTAAGCCATTTCAGTTAGATTTCCCGTGCAGTGTGACAAGGCTATAAGAGAGTATTAAGCTACTTTCTTTTTAAAAGAGTAAATTCCATACAAATATTAAGCTAGTAAGCCCAATCGAACAAGCCTAGTGTCAATTCCACCACCTCTATTTTATATGGAGTTTACGACATTGAGCCCAGGTTCGTCCGTCTTGAGGATCATGAATTTCGTACAATTTCATGACGCTTCGCATTGAATACTGCCATAACGACAAGTCTGAAAAGGCTATTGGCTAACTTTCTAAATTGATTTAAAAATGATCGTAATTCTTGTAATAAACGTGCAGGTCACAATTGTTTTTAGATTTCTATGAAATTTGAAGCAAGTGAATTTTCATCTCATTTATTATTATAAACTTCTTTATAGCCTTGCTATACCGCATAAGAAATTAAACTAAAATGACATAAGGTGGATTTCCAAATGTCAGATCCCATACATATTTGACATTTGAAAATTGACCTTAGGCCTGTTCGATTGGGCTTACTAGCTTACAATTAAGAGACTTGAGAAGTTGGCAACGTTGTTACACATTGGTTTTTCTTAAATGAATTAAAAGGAAAAATCTGGCAACACTACTAAGAGAGTAGCAATCTACTTTGTTGTTAATCGAGTAAATTCTATAAAAAAAATAGCCTAGTAAGCCCAATCGAACAGGCCTCTTATGTCATTTCAGCTAGATTTCGCATGCAGTGTGACAAGGCGGTTACAGAATAGCAATATACAAATATAATAATAGTTTTAATTAATTAATTAACTTAAAACAAGGAATCGCAAATAGAGTTGATTTCAGTAGAAGTTCACTAATAGCCTTGTCGCACTGCATTCGAAATCTGGTTTAAATGACAAGAGGTCGATTTTCAAAAGTCAAATTTGTATGGCATCTGACATTTGAAAATCGACCTTATGTCTCAGGCAGACTATAAGGACATAGTTGGCTTATAAATGTCGTTCCGATTTTGTTTCTTACCGCTTGTACCCGATTTTATAAACCCATTTTTATTTACCAATGACATTATATTCCACCTGTAAACATCTGCAGTTGAGGTGGATCAACTTCCCGATTTTACTCTTACCACACTGAATTGCAGATATTTCACCTAATTATTTTAAAACAAAGGTTTGGGTGTATATGTGTACAGATATCTCCCTTATAAGTACTGTTTACACTTTAAGATTTATTTTGCAACTTGGAAAAATATTATGACGAAAATTTAAAAAATAACATTTTTCAATGGAAAAAAATATGTGTATCTTAAGGCTTATAGCCTTTTCACACTGCATGCGAAACCAATCGATTTCAGCTCAAGGTCGATTTACAACTGTCAAATTTGTATGGGATGTGACATTTGCAAATCGAACATATGTCATTTTAGCTTGATTTCGCATACTGTGCGAAAAGACTATTAAAGCCATTTCAGACTGCATGGAAAATCATTTGATTTCAGCTTGTAATGACATAAGGTCGGATTTTCAAATGTCAAATTTGTTTGTGTCACTTCAGCTAGATTTCGCTTGCAGTGTGACAAGTCTAGATTTCGAATGTTGTCTGAAAAGGCAATAATTTGTATCTGAAAAGCATTCACAGAACAATAACCAAGTACAAGAAATCTTTATGTGTGAACAGCGCTTAATAATTATGAGTGAGTGTATTTACGCGCTTTGGTTTGTTTAACGTCATACGCAGCGCTTCCTATTTAGTAGTCCTATCACAAAGGTAAACAAAATACTTGTCAACACTACATAACGGTCCCGCGTATTTTTTGCATCTCCTTCCTGTTGTTGCGACATATTCACTAATACAAAGACAAACGATCGTTTTGGCAGTTCTACGGGAATTCTTAACATTTGTGGTTGTACCAATTGGAAAATTAAGAGAAATTGAGTGAAATTGGCAAATAAAATATATTCAAAGCTTTATTTAAATTATTAAGTGATTGTGTTAAATATTAGTACAAGAAATAGTTAAAGTATTTTGGTGACAAATGTTAGTACATGAATTTTACAGTTCACAATGAAATGAATGACGAAATGGACAAAGTTTCAAGGTAGTGTTTGTCGCGGTTTCATACAGGTAAATTGGACAATATTCATCTTCTAGGAGACATTTTTAATACATATACATATATATTTTACTCATATATGTATATTTTTTCACCAACTCACTATGCATAGCGAAAGTATCAAGTCAAAAGGGCGTTAAAGCAGAATAATAATATCGTTATTAGAGGCGAAACATGCACATCTTTGACATTGGTTGTGATCTTTTGATAGATATGTACATTAAACCGGGTAGGTGGTTTATATGGAAGTAAAAAAAGCTCTGTTCCCCGCACCTAAAATTAAGCCTGTGTTTGTTTCATGAATACCCCTAAAATTAATTTAAAAAGAGTAGTATGACAAGGAATATACATACAAACATTGTGTCCGCGATCTATTTTTATACCCTCCACATCCTTGAAATAACGACCTGAGACCCTATAAAGTATATACAGTGGCCGACAAAAGTCAACATACGACCCACATTTTTCCGATTTAGCGAGTTCCAAAACATATTTGAAAAAAGTAATGATGCGGTTTTGTTTGAAATCGTGTTTTATTCATATAACAATAACAAAATGCATTACTTCAATATAAACACAAAAGATATTAACAGAATACGCAGAAAAAACCTTGACAAAAGTCTACATACGGTTTGAGATGAGACATAAAAAATGCAATTTAACGTGACAAAATGATACTATTATATACTTTAATATTTTGTTGGTCCACCATGAGCATCTACAACAGCCAGCAATCGTCTGGGCATTGATGCAACTAAGTTTTCCAATTCCGCAGGTGATATTTGTCGCCATTCCTCTTCCAGCTTGTTTTTTAGCGTTTGGGCGCTAGTTATGTGATGTTTTCGGATCCTGCGTTGCAGAATCTCCCACACATGTTCAATAATATTCAGGTCGGGGCTTTGTGGCGGCGAATAAAGTTGTCTTGGAGCATGGTAAATCAGCCAATCTTTAACAAATTGGGCTGTGTGCTTCGGATCGTTATCTTGTTGGAAAATCCAGCGCTCTCCGAGGTTTAAATTATCGACCGATGCCTTCAGATTTTGTTCCAATATGGATATATATTGATAGCGATCCATGTTACACTCAATAAACGCAAGATTTCCAACTCCAGACGCCGCGACGGCACCCCAAACCATTACGTTGCCACCACCATGCTTTACCGTAGCAAGTAAATTCTTCGGATTCATTGCCGTATTCGCTTTTCTCCATACTTTGGCTCTCCCGTCACTTCCAAATATATTATAAAGGGTGTTTTTTATTGAGGTATAGAACTTCGAATTGAAATAAAACACAAGAAAATCGTTTTAATGTCCATCAATTTGGTTTTATTGGAAGGATAATTTTATGCCATTAATGTTTAAATATGATTTCGGGCATGTGGCCGCCGCGGCTGGCTCGAATATAGCCAATTCTACAGGTCCAATTCCAATCTTCCATAAAGTTGATGGACAAAGCTCCAATTGCTGTGCACGGTGGCGAATCGATTCATTCGGGACCTCTTCAACACTTTGCTCTACAGCGGCAATTGTTTCTTCGGTGCGCACTGTTCGACGTCTTTGCGGATGCGTATTATCACATAGAGTAAACGTAGTGCGAAAACGATCCATGGTTAACCGAATTAATTGCTCTGATGGACGATTATGTCGACCATAAAATGGACGGAGCTCGCGGTGAACTTCGCGAACTGAACCATTACTTTCGAAATAAATTTGCACGATTTGCAAGCGTTGTTCTTTTGTCAACCTGTTCATGATGAAATGGCAAACCAAACTAAATATTAATCACTTGACAGCTGACAAAATGGCCGCCAGTTAAAAAAGTGATGCCAACTTAAAGTTCTATACCCCAATAAAAAACACCCTTTACTTCGACTCGTCCGTAAATAAAACCAGCTTCCAGAAGTCTAATCCCTTGTCCAAGTGTTGCTGGGCGAATTCAAGTCGAAGCTTACGATTCTTTTCACTTATAAGAGGTTTTTTGCGTGGCGTTCTGCTTCGGAAACCATTATTATTCAGACTTCTTTGAATTGTTCTTGGTTGTACAATTGTATCCGACCTTTCTGCGAGTTGTTTGGACAACATTGTAGCATTCACTTTCGGGTTTTCATTAACTTCTTTTAAAAGCTTCATCTCGTCGACTAAATTTTTTTGGACGCCCACTTCTGGGATTATTTTCAACAGTACCCGTATTTTTGAAGTTTTTGCATATAGTTTGGACAGTTGATTTACTTAAATTAACCAAAGATTAAGCCTAAAGATTTCCTTTCGTTTCTGCATTTTATTACTAAATTTCGAATATCAGTTGCAATTTCTTTACGAGAAGCCATTTTCGCGGACTAATGTTTCTTGAATTATATTTATTTAAAGAAGAGCAAGCACAAGACAAATGACAATACGAATTTCGTCAATTCTCCTATAAAGTACATTATAAAAAATGACGTAAAGCATGGGATGCTATGTCGTATGTAGACTTTTGTCAAGGTGTTTTTTGTTTATTTTGCCAATATCTTTTAAGTTTATATTGAAGTAAAGCATTTTGTTATTGTTATATGAATAAAAAACGATTTCAAGCAAAACCGCATCATTACTTTTTTCAAATATTTTTTGGAACTCGCTAAAACGCAAAAATGTGGGTCGTATGTTGACTTTTGTCGGCCACTGTATATTCTTGATCGTCATAAAATTCTAAGACGATCTAGCTATGCCCGTAAATCGGTTGGGAACTGGACGAAATCGGTCCAAAGGGAAAAAAAATCCCTCACAAGGACTAAAAATACCCATAATATTTTAGAGTATTTAAACATTTTTTCAGTATGTCTGCTTGTACTTACTTGATTGAACGCGCACCATAAAGTGATATTTATTCGTAGGGGGTGAAATGGGACAAAAAGGGATAAAAATGGTACATATTAAACGACAACAGTTGGAAACACGAAAATCGGTGTGTACATTCCTCTAATTGAGTAGATACATAATATAAAAGTAGTTCTTCCAAATTCGTACTTTTAAGGGGTAAATGGGAATAGAGGGATAAAAATGGTACCGACCAAACGGCTGCATCTAGAAACACGAAATTAGGTGTATACATTCCTCTAATTGCGTAGACACGTAAAATGAAAGGTTTTTTCCAAATTCGAACTTTTTACTTTTAAGGCAAAAGATTGGTTGAATCATAAAGTTAGGTTATTTTTCACTATGTAGGTGAGATAATGGATTTTGTATCAAAGCGGACGGACACCTTATCACTTTGACCCCAAACTAAAAATTCGTTCCCATTCACTTGTGAAAATGCTATTCGTCTTTTTTGGAAGTTGTTTCAAAAAACTTCCTCTAAGCGGGAAAAATTCTCATGGAATCACCATAAAGGATTTTCCGCTATTTAAACAATAAATTAAAAGAATCCAAATTTTTTAAAAAATTCTTTTACATATGGCCATTTCCACAGAAAGGTCCACAAAGACCAAAAAATTAAAAGTTCTTGTAAACACTTTGTTTTATCATATTTTCATAGGGAAACGATTAAATTTAACTAATGTACAAAAATGTTACATTTATTCATATCCTATCTCGAGATATTCGAATGCAAAGTCGAGCAAGTGCAACATTACTCGTTTGAATATTTCTCTTGCACATTTTGCTTTGATAACAGTTTTTAAATATAGACATTGCGCTTTGACTTTTGCTGTCTAAAATCTTTTAGGGAGCACAAAGAGTCAAAAAATAAAGGATACGAAACTGTACCACTGCAATTTACTGCAACTTTTTGTTTTGCATTATCGCATATTTCAATATCACGTACGACATTGAAAAACAACATTTGTTGTTATTGCGTCCAAAGTACATGCAGAAAGATCATTAAATTTTGAGTGCAAACAGAGATTTTTATACAATTTAAATAAAATAAACCTTACTAGAAAATAAGAAAATTTGTGACCTTGGTACTTCTTTAAAGTTGGTCACGTTCGACATTTTAAGTGTGAAAATAATAAAAAATTCTTACATAAATAATTTATTTTTGTAAAAAATAATTTTTAATCATTTAAATCTAGATTAGCAAAAACGGAGGTAAAAAACAAATAAAGACTGTTGAAAACGGCAGTGAAAAATTGAAAGAAGATCAGCTAAAATTACAAAACATTGAATTAAAAAACTAAATTTTGTTATTTGTTATTATTATGTGAGAATAAATTCATTGAATACTTCTGTTCAGTAAAAAATATATTATATTATTATTATGATTATATATATATATTAGCTATAATTTCGTAAAAAGTACAACAGAAACATCATTAATACCATGATGGAAAAAATGTCACGTTCGACAGGGCTTAAAGTTAAATTACAAAAAAGTATTAATAATTTTTAGATAAAATCAAAACCATTTTTAAGAGACATCGGTGCACAACATTCTAAAATTAGCCACATTGAAATATTGCCACAGGTTTCGCTGAAATCGGAGTTTGAATTGTTGGCCGCTAAAACGACTTCTGTTTTGGTCACGTGCGAATGCCTTGGTTTTTTAAATTATTTAGATAACGAAATTTTTCCCAAAATCGACATTAGCACCAAGTATACCGCTAATTAAGAGCAATAAGTTAATCATATGGACAAAATAAAAATCCATTTTATTTTCACCTTTTTGTCACTTTTATTCTGTACGACGGTCACGTTCGACATCACGGAAATGTCCATATACACATTGTTTTCTTCGTTAAAATATTAGCTCTTAAAAAAACAATTTGTTTTTTTTTTTTGTGTCAACAAAAAAATCTTTTTTTGAAAAATTCTCATTTTTTAGGAGACTGTCCCAAAACCACTCTTCGTATGTGAAAGTGAAATTCTCAACATTTGTAGCCACCATAATTATCTTTAATTAAAGTTATAAGTGGGTGGTATCCGACTTATATGTATTTCTAAAATGAGATTACAAATGTTACGAAAATTCGAATTTTAGTAGAAAATTAAAAAAATATATATCCATAAATTTGAGAAAATGTTATACATAGACATTCGTTCAAAAAAATCCTGAAAAATAATTAGATAAATTATAACTAATTACCTCACGATAAAAAATATCGCAAAAATCGCATGGATTGCAGTTATAATTTAAAAGTAATTCTCCGCCATTTTTGGATCATTTTGAGGGCTGTATAGGAGTTTTTATTTTGAGGAATAAAAAGTAGTATTACTACATATATAAGTCATTATTAGTATGTCATTATTTATTAGTTGGAAGTAATCGTGAGGGTAATGGGATCTCATTACCTGGTAATGTAAATAGTAATGACATGTGCTTACAAAGTTTTTGTTGGAAATATACGCTATGCTACAAAAAAGAACAAATTTGTGCCTGGGACCTACAAATTTAGTTTTATTATACCCTCCACCTTTAGGATTGGAGCCAGGACGTCCAAATTTTCCCAGAATACGTCTAATAGTTGTAGATCGGTTGGGCTTGAAAGTGGGCGAAATAATATAATATTTAGATTATTTAAGCATGTTTTTTCAATATGTTTGCTTATATTTACTTGATATTGGGTCTATGCATTCCCCTTATTGCAAAATCGTCCACTACAAAGTGATTCCTATTCGTAGGGGGTGAAATGGGGCAAAAAGGGATAAAAATGGTACGACAATAGCTAGAAACACGAAATTCGGTGTGTACATTCCATTCATTAGATACATAATATTAAAGTATTTGTTTCCAAATTCGTACTGTTAAGGGATAAAATGGGAATAGATGGATAAAAATGGGATCAACCAAACGGCCGCAACTCGATGCAATTCGGTGTGAACATTCCTCTGATTGCGTAGACACGTAAAATAAAGGGATTTTTGGAAAATCCTATTTTTAGGGGGGTAAAATGGAAAAAGGTATACAAAATGTACCAACCAAATGACCGCAGCTTGAGTCATGAAATTCGGAGTATACATTCCTCTGACTGCGTAGACACGAAAAATAAAAAGGTTTTTACAAATTCGTACTTTCAAGGGATATAATGGGAACAGAGGGACAAAAATGGAACTAACGAAACGTCTACAGCTATAATGATGAAATTCCGTGTGTACATACCTCTAATTGCGTATGCACATAATATAGAGACATTTTAGAAAGTCGTACTTTTAAGGGGGTAAAAGGGGATAAAAATAGTGCCAACCACATGGCCGCAGCTAGAATTGGAGTATTTTTCCAAATTCATACTTTTCAACTTTTATGCCAAAAATTGGTTGAATTATGAACGGATTATCAAAATTTGTACTTTTGGAATTAAAATAGGATGGAAATATTTAAAATAAATAATGGTTTAAAATAGTTAAAATTTTATGTTTATTTATAAAATATTTTTTTTTTTCAATATTTTTATTTGCTTTAGTTTGGCTATATTAAACAAATTTAACATTTACCTGTAATGTTATGGCACTTCTACGAAAATCGACAGCTTCTGTGGAATGCAACCCAAGGCGGAGGGTATAAAGTTTAAATTGTTTGCTAAAATTGGAAGTATAGGTCACGTTCGGTAGGTTAATTATTTGAAAAAGTCTTCAAAAAAGTTTTTTGTTGGAAAAAAACTAATTGTTTCGCTGTTACGAAAAAGCCATAAAAAACGGAGAAAAAATATTTTGTTTCATTTCTTCATGGTTACCGTTCTGACAAAGAAAACAATGGCTATTTTAAAATTAAAACAATTTAAAGGAAAGGCAAAAGTCGGGCGGGACTATATAATACGCTGCACTTTCTATCCGAATACCATTCAATTAGGTTAAAAAGTGAAAACGGAAGGATTTATGCATGTTTCCTAATCATAGGCTAATGTAACCTGACCCAATTTGTCAGACCGGGAGCGAAATTTGTATGGGAGCTATATATAAATCTGAACCGATCTGACCATTTTTACCATGGCTGTTTCTAGTGGTAATATATGATATTTTGCTAAATTTGAAGAAGATCTGTTAAAATATGTAGTTTCTAGAGCAGAGCTATATAAATCTAAACCGATCTCACCTATTTTCACCACGGGTGTTCCTAGTTTAAATATAAGAAACTTTGCCAAATTTTAAGACAATCTGATAAAATATGTGATTTCTAGAGCGGAAAAAGTCAAATCGGGAGCGAAATCAGACCTATTTTCACCACAGGTGTTCCTAGTTTAAATATAAGAATCGTTTTTCTTCAAATTAAATAGCGTTCGTCCTTATCCCGAAAAACTTCGTTGCGTAAAGATTCATTTGGTTCTGGCTACAATTGCGACCTGTACTTTGATTACAAGAATAGATGGATAGATGAATCGATTCTAAGTCGATCGGTATAATTGACAATGGGTCTGTCTCACTCCCTTTTGGGTGTCACAAATGCACAAAGACATAATACTCTCGTGGAGTGTATAAAAATGTACTCAAACACTGTGCGGTGGTTAAAGGTATATTACAGGACATTCATTATCACTTTATTGAATGAGATTTATAATTTATACTTATTTCTATTAAATTGCGATATATGTATTACAATTATTATTTTTGCACTCTTAAAAGGTAGCTGTAGTCGAAATATATATCTTCCTGTACTTCTTATCGGAGACAGCAAATTGAAGATTTTATACATAAATATATTGTGTTTCTCTACAATCACAGTAATTATTTCGATAGTAGCAGTTTGGTTTCGTAAGAAAATCAGTCTTTTGGCACAAGCATCCAAACAACGCTTTGATTAATTTCTATGATGAACTACCTTGGTAATCCTTAATGCCAGAATAACCATTTATGCCAAGTACCAATGTCTGCACTTTCGAAGCGTTGCAATAAATCGTTGTCCAAGCCTCCATGCGATCTCCACTGCTGGGAATTACACTGTTTGTGTATAGACGAGCACGCTTCCGTCTCTTCCAATGGTAGCCTCAGGTACAAAGTCATTATGCACAGACCAAACAACACTAGGGCTAGGAAATATTGACGACACCTTTGTGTATAAGATGTGATGGTGAAATTTTCATTTAGATATGGATATTCCTCCATGACGAAGCCAAAGTCTTTTCTCGATGTTCTCGACTGACCGTAAAATAATTGTTGCAAGACTGTTTTGTTGAAGCACTAACCGGCAATTGTGTTTTTATACGAAAGTCCAGTAAAGTTTTGTTTCAAAAAGCTCTCGCTTATCTCAACGACATGTACTGTAGACGACCACTTTCACACCCTACTGTAGCATTTACTCGTGGGGGATTTAGCTACATGCTACAGTCTGCTTCTATCGTCTGTTGTGTGAAATAAGCTTTCGCATTTAATCGATTATAATTATTGGCGGCAGGCCGATATGCTTTGCATTTGCATGTGTGATAATTATGTGGAATTATGTGGTGAAATTGCTCCAAAATAGTATGTTTATACACTCCACGAGAGTATTATATCTTTGTACATTTTTTGTAACATCCAAAAGTAAGCGAGATAGACCCATTTGTTAATTATACCGATCGATTTAGATTATTTATTTATTATTATTTAGCAATGTCAGTCTGTCTGCCTGTCAATCTATTCTTGTAATCAAAGTACAGGTCACAATTGTAGCCAGGAAAAACTGAAACTTTGCACAACGAAGTTTTACGGGATGAGGACGAACGCTTTTTAATTTGAAGAAAATCGGTTCAGACTTAGATATAGCCCCCATACGAAACACTTTTTACTCTAGCTACCACATATTCTAACAGATTTTCTTCAAAATTGGCAAAACATCTTATATTGAAACTAGGAACACCTATAGTGAAAATAATTCAGATCGGTCCAGATTTATATATAGCTCCCATTCAAAATTCGCTTCCGATTCGACTTTTTATGCTCTATAAACCACATATCTTCTTCAAATTTGGTAAAATATATTATATTTCCACTGGAAACACCCATGGTGAAAATGGGTTAGATCGCTTCAGGTTTATATATAGCTCCCAAACAAATTTCACTCTCGATTTGACTTTTTCCGCCCCAGAAACCATACCGTATTTTCACCGAATTTCTTCAAATTGAGCATAACACGTTATAGTTGAACTGGAGGAACCTATTGTGAACGTGGGTCACTTCATTCCATGTTCGGATATAGCCAAGATACTAATATTCTTCTTGATTTGACAAATTGAGTCAGGTCATATCAGCCTATGATTAGGAAACATACAAAAATCTTTTGTCGTTTTCACTTTTTTACCGAATTGAATTGTATTGGGATAGAAAGTGGAGGATATTATATAGTCGCCCCGCCCGACTTTAGCCTTTCCTTACTTGTTGTTTGGAGATTTTGTGTTTTAAGTCTATAATGTTTTTCTTTAAGCCGCTATAACAAACTGCGATAAGCAAACTTGTAACACTTCGTGGGGAAAATAATTATTGTTATATTTGTTATTTATACAACATTAGCTATTATCTTTTTGGCAACACTGTTTTAAACAGCTGACGCACGTTTTGCGTTTTGTTTCACTGTCAAACATCTTCTGTTTGGTATATAATTTAACCATGAATCGTCTTACAAACGAACAACGCTTCCAAATTATTGAATTTTATTATCAAAATGCGTGCTCTGAAAGAAAGAAAGTTCATCGCGCGCTTCCATTTTATGGTCAGTTTAATCGAAGGTGGCTATTCGGGCTATTGTGACTAAATTTCGCACCAAATTTACATTGTTGGACATTAAACCACCAACACGCTTACGTAGAGTGCGAACTCAAGAAAATATCGCAGCTGTATCGGCCAGTGTTAATGATGACCATCAATTATCGATTCGTCGCCGTTCGCAGCAATTGGGCCTCTGAAACGACTTCATGAAGGCTGATCTCTTCTCGAAAATTTTTCATGTAAATTTCTTACAGTTTGCGTTAAAGACTCATTACATTGGAAGTACCTTTTATTTTATTTACCAATTTTGTTCGAGCGTTTAGCGTCCCATTTTGCAAATGCCAAACATAAACCTGAATATAAAAATTAATGTTATTCTACCTTTCAAAATCAAAGTAATTGGAAGCTCAAATTTATAATTTTAAATGGCCCAATTTTGAATTTTGAACACATAACCGCAAACCAGCAATATTTGTTGGTATTACCATAACCTTTCACAATAGCTTGATATGTTCCATTCTATGGACAGTGATTATTACCCAGTATTATATTAAAATCTACCCTCATGTATCTTATCTGTATTTGGATGTGTATAATAAAGCATGGAAACTACACAAGTACTTTCTACAAGCTTATTCAATTCCGAGATTCCCTTACACAATCCCCCCTGCACTGACTACACTGAAGTTTAGCAAAAACGTGCTTTTGCTTGCCAAAAGCTTTTATTTTCATAAACGAATTGCACAATTGTATTTAAATAATTCTTTTGAGTAAACACCAGGGGTATGGCGCCCAATGCTGACGCTGTACAGCGACTTTTTGAGTTTTTTTACAAAAAAAAAATATATTAAATATATAAGAAAACAATTTAATTTCTATAAAATAAAGACAGATAAGAAAAGGAACGCGAATTCGTCCAGAAAATGAAAATAACTGAGTATACAGTTGTGCTAAGTTTGGTGTCTACTTTCAGAATTTCATTGACATTTTCATGACCCAAAATTAGTATTTTACGAAGTAATATGCGATTTTACGACTCTCCTTAGTTAGGTCATTGTTTATTATGCCGATCTTTATGAATTGATTTACCCAGAAAGAACTCCAATTACCAAGTAACATTGAGGGTAAGCCAAACCAAAAACTACCTTTCGAATTACTTTTACATGGTGATGTCATTGGAGGGAAGGACTTACTCGCATCCATACCAAGAAGCTAGAAAGTAACTACTTACTACGCTTACAAAGACCCCAAAACTAAGTAATAAGACTGAAGTAATAGTTTCAGTGTAGTTCTCTGTCACTTTTGGATAATCTTGAAGGCGGTATATGAGTTTAATTTTGAGGAAGGAAAAATCACATTATCAATAGCTACTCATATAACTCGTTATTAGAAAGTCATTATTTATTAGTTGGAAGTAATCGTGAGGGATATGTCATTACCTAGTAATGCTAATCGTAATGTCATGTGCTTACCAATCTTTTGTTGGGTAGCTACGTTCCATTTAAATCAATTTCAATTGTCCATCTATGCTTGTGGAAACAGTGGTTTCTTGCGGTCAATGATGAATGATACTTTCATATTAAACCCATGCGAATGTCATTTTACTTATCATCATCATAAAGAGTGATTTTTTTGAGGTTAGGATTTTCATGCATTAGTATTTGACAGATCACGTGGGATTTCAGACATGGTGTCAAAGAGAAAGATGCTCAGTCTGCTTTGACATTTCATCATGAATAGACTTACTAACGAGCAACGCTTGCAAATCATTGAATTTTATTACCAAAATCAGTGTTCGGTTCGAAATGTGTTTCGCGCTTTACGTCCGATTTATGGTCTACATAATCGACCAAGTGAGCAAACAATTAATGCGATTGTGACCAAGTTTCGCACTCAGTTTACTTTATTGGACATTAAACCAACCACACGAATGCGTACAGTGCGTACAGAAGAGAATATTGCGTCTGTTTCTGAGAGTGTTGCTGAAGACCGTGAAATGTCGATTCGTCGCCGTTCGCATCAATTGGGTTTGTGTTATTCGACCACATGGAAGATTTTACGCAAAGATCTTGGTGTAAAACCGTTTGACGCCTTTAGACTATTTTTTGTGGGGCTACGTCAAGTCTAAAGTCTACAGAAATAAGCCAGCAACTATTCCAGCTTTGGAAGACAACATTTCCGAAGAAATTCGGGCTATTCCGGCCGAAATGCTTGAAAAAGTTGCCCAAAATTGGACTTTACGAATGGACCACCTAAGACGCAGCCGCGGTCAACATTTAAATGAAATTATCTTCAAAAAGTAAATGTCATGGACCAATCTAACGGTTCAAATAAAGAACCGATGAGATTTTGCAAATTTTATGCGTTTTTTTTTTAAAAAAAGTTATCAAGCTCTTAAAAAATCACCCTTTATAAACAACATACAGTCGACCCTGTCTGACCCTTTCCGAAATTGTTTTCATTTAAACTTTCCATTGCTATGCATTTGTAACGCACCCCTGAATATAAACAAATAACAGCTGAAAGCTTTAATACGACGGGTTTAAATATAAATACCGGCTAGTATGCCGGTTGGCGGTAGTCAAAACAAACACATCACAACGTAGCACGCGACATTCATTACGAGTAATTTAGGAGAAAAGTCTGAATACATTCGAAATATAATGGGGATATACACAACTATACCAATGTGTTCATTGATATTTCTTAGCATCTGCATCTATCAACTGGCAGCAAGTTCCTGTTGCATTGAGTATATTGCGACAGTAAACACTACCGCCAACAACCTCAACCCGGGATACCAACGACCAGAACCACTAGCAACTACGAATTATAGTTTTACTTTGGGTCGTACCATGGGATTGACACAACATTTACAGTTTCATGTTAATTCATGGCTGATCTATATAATTTCGACACTGACCTACGTCAGTTTATTAGTTTTTAATTAGAATCGGTTGTAATTTGTATTTATATTTCATCATTAATCTGTGATATTTCTAGTTAATAATAAGTTATACATATTTTTTTGAAATAATAATTTTTAAGGAAATAACATGTTACTGTAAAAAATTAAGGTATGCCATTGTTAGCAACAAGGCTAAGACATCAAATAAAATGTACTTTATTATGCAGACAAGCCGAATGGCTTCGCGGGAATAGATATAAGCTGAATTGTAAAAAAACTCTTACTGTATGTATGAATAAACTAAAACTAAAATGAAAAAAAAAATAATAATAAATGGATTGGATTTAAAATATTTCATATTGAGTAAGCCTGAAATTAATTTAATAAAACCTAATTTCACTGTTAAAGATTCGAATAAATTAATTTTCTGTATTAGTCCGTGACCTCAAGCCAGGGCATCCAGAATAAAGGGTCAATTAAACATTTGTAATCAAATGAATAAGTATCGTATTGTAATCAAGTTTTTTCTGCGAAAATTTGCTCATTTTAACTTTCCGGTTTTTAATCAATTGGCGCATTTTCCTGGAATTAAAATATACATTTAAATATTTGCGATTGAAAATACATAAAACCCGTTTTCTTGAGCTTTATAAAAGCCAACGTAGTTAGAATTGGTTTATATTTAAAAAAGTTTTATTTGCAGGAAAATATATATCCAGAGGAAAATGTTCATGGCGACTATACGCATCTTCAGCGAAAGAGGGCAACATCGGTACATGTTTTGATATCGCCCACATACAAATGTCCCTCCCGCTTGTATATATATATGGTGAAAGTCGTCATATGTATATTAGGATGGGTCACGAAAATAAATTACAGCGGTCACCCCCAGAAATGAAGATTGGATTGTTTATATTTTATATTTAAAGTGCTACCGAGGGTCTATCAATTCAGAAAAAAGTTTTAGACAAAAATGCAACCTAAAACAAGTAAGGAAAGGCTAAGGTCGGGCGGGGCCTATAATACCCCACACCATTCCCTGCGTATATACCTCGCTTTGATTACTATACCCAGGTATTTCATGGGAGCAGTTTTATGTAGTTCATATAAATTATACTATAAATTCATCTTTAGTCAAATTTATGAATATGGTAAATAATAAAGTAATGGATCCAATTTTCCAGCAGATATTCCGAGTAAAGTAAATATAACATGATCTGGAAAAATTGATCAAGATCCAAAGGCAAATACAAATTATACAAATTATTGAAGGGGGCCTATAACAACACTTGAGGCCTGTGCCAAAACATGCGCCTATATATTTCTCATTCACGGTAGGTATTCCTAGTTGAAACATAGAATGATGTGTAAAATTTGATGAAGATCCGATGTAAGATGTAGTTTCTACAGCTGTAATAGAGCAGAATGGGGCCCCATATGGGCATCTCCCAAACAAGTAAGGAAAGCCTAAGTCGGACGGAGCCGACTATATAATACACCCCACTTTCTATCTCATTACAATTCAATTCGGTAAAAAAGTGAAATCGGGAAGGATTTTTGAATCCTGTAAATGTGTGTGTTTGACAAAAAATTTTAAATCGGAAAGGACATTTGTATGGGGGTATATTGAAACCTGGAACGATGTGACCCGCTTTCACCATGTATGTTTATTGGTGAAATATAATATGTAAAGTTTGGCCAAAATCGGTTAAACATTCGGGAGCAACATCATCTGAACCGATATTACCCACTTTCACCATAGGTTTTTTAGTTGGATTATAAGATGTTGTGCCAATTTTAAATATGTGGATTTTAGAGCGGAAAAAGTCAAATCGGGAGCGACATTTGTATGGGGGCTATATCTAAATCTGAAACGATCATACCCACTTTCAGCATAGGTGTTTCTAGTTCGATTATAAAATCTTGTGCCAATCGGGTATAATATGTGGTTTCAGCATAGGTGTTTTTAGTTAGATTATAAGATGTTGTGCCAAATATAAAGAAAATCGGGTACAAGATGTGGATTTTAGAGCGGGAAAAGTCAAATCGGGAGCGACATTTGTATGGGGGCTATATCTAAATCTGAAGCGATCTTACCCAAATTCTGCATAGGTGTTTCTAGTTTGATTATTAGGTGTTAAGCCAAATTTGAAGAAAATCGGGTACTATATGTGCTTTATAGGGCGGAAAAAGTCAAATCGGGAGCGACATTTGTATGGAGGCTATATCTAAATCTGAACCGATTTCCTCCAAATTCAATACCGATGGTCCTTGGCCAGAAAAAATAACTTCTGCCAAGTTTCATGACAATCGGAAAACAATTGCGACCTGTAGAGTGCGAACAAGCTTAGATGGACAGCAGACGGACGGACGGACAGACGGACAGACAGACATCGTTAAATCGACTCAGCTGGTGATTCTAAGCCGATCGGTATACATAAAGGTGGGTCTAGCTCGATTATTTCTTGGTGTTACAAACATTTGGCGCGAAACTAACTTATAATACCCTAGTCCACGAAGTGGTGTAGGGTATAAACATTACACGGGAAAAACATGATTTTTGGAGGTGTTTTCAGGAACGTTTAGCTCACAGATGGCTTGACATTATGACGATGGTGCGACCCAGCCTAATGTATATGATGAAAGTGGATCACATTGGTCTATGTTGCGATATAGCCACCATGCTAATGTCTCCCCCGCTTTGAATTCTAACCACTCTAAACACTGATATTAAAATCGATTTTGGTCAGATTTGCCTCGTACCATTATATTTTATTTAGAAAGATCTATTGTGAAAGTTAATTATATTGGGCAATGTTTGACTTATTGTCGCCTCCGATTTGACTTCTTACCGCCTAGAACCAACATATTTCATATTTTTGGGTCAATTTTGGCTTAGTGTTGCATTATATTTTTACTGTAATATTTGACATCAAGGTTTTGTAAAAAAATCTGAAATTAATCGAAGAGTTTACGGGATTATTATTTTTTCTGCGTGGGATTATTGATATCGATTTTGAATGACAAGTTAAAAAATCTGTCAAATATTAAACTCATTTATCTCAGTACAACGGTCTTGTTGTTTAGGCCACTTTATTCCTAACGCATCAATTCCAAACAGTGGAATGTATTTGTTTTTCGACAACCTTATGTTTAAACCCCTTTGCGAAAATAAACAAGTAAGGAAAGGCTAAAGTCGGGCGGGGCCGACTATATAATACCCTACACCACTCCCTGCGTATGTACCTCGCTTTGATTACTAAACCCAGGTATTTCATGGGAGCAATTTTATGTAGTTCATATAAATTATACAGTTACTATAAATTCATCTTTAGTCATATTTAACGTATATGGTTAATAATATGGTAATTGATCAAATTATCCGACAGACAAATACAAACTATACAGTAGTAATAGGACCGACATTTCAAAAGGGGGCCTATAACAACATTCTGGGCCCGGTCCAAAACATGGGCCTATATATTTCTCATTCACTGTAGGTATTCCAAGTTGAAAATAATATCATGATCTGCAAAATGTGATGAAGATCCGATGTAAGATGTAGTTTCAAGAGCTGTAATAGATCAGAAAGGGCCCCATTTGGGCAAAAAAGTGAAATCGGGAAGGATTTTTGCATCCTGTAAATGTATTGTTTGACAAAAAATGTTAAATCGGAAAGGACATTTGTATGGGGGTATATTGAAACCTGGTTTTTAGTTTATCACAACAGGTTTTATAGTTGGATTATCAGATGCTGTGCCAATTTTAAAGAAAATCGGGTACAATATGTGATTTATAGAGCGGAAAATGTCAAATCGGAAGCGACATTTGAATGGGGGCTATATCTAAATCTGAACCGATCATACCCACTTTCAGCATAGGTGTTTCTAGTTCGATTATAAAATGCTGTGCCAATTTTAAAGAAAATCGGGTATAATACGTGGTTTCTAAAGCGGAAAAAGTGAAATAGGGAGCGACATTTGTATGGGGGCTATATCTAACTCTGAACCGATCTTACCAAATTTCTGCATAGGTGTTTCTAGTTGGATTATAAGATGTTATACCAAATTTAAAGAAAATCGGGTACAATATGTGGTTTCTAGAGCGGAAAATGTCAAATCGGGAGCGACATTTGTATGGGGGCTATATCTAAATCTGAACCGATCTTACCCAATTTCTGCATAGGTGTTTCTAGTTGGATTATAAGATGTTGTACCAAATTTAAAGACAATCGGGTACAATATGTGGTTTCTAGAGCGGAAAGAGTGAAATCGGAAGCGACATTTGTATGGGGGCTATATCTAAATCTGAACCGATCTTACCCACTTTCAGCATAGGTGTTTCTAGTTGGATTATAAGATGTTGTACAAAATTTAAAGCAAATCGGGAGCAATATGTGGTTTCTAGAGCGGAAAATGTCAAATCGGGACAGACATTTGTATGGGGGCTATATCTAAATCTGAACCGATCTTACCCAATTTCTGCATAGCTGTTTCTAGTTGGATTTTAAGATGTTGTACCAAATTTAAAGAAAATCGGGTACAATATGTGGTTTCTAGAGCGGAAAATGTTAAATCGGGACCGACATTTGTATAGGGGCTATATCTAAATCTGAACCGATCTTACCCACTTTCAGCATAGGTGTTTCTAGTTGGATTATAAGATGTTGTACCAAATTTAAAGCCAATCGGGTACAATATGTGGTTTCTAGAGCGGAAAATGTCAAATCGGGACCGACATTTGTATAGGGGCTATATCTAAATCTGAACCGATCTTACCCACTTTCAGCATAGGTGTTTCTAGTTGGATTATAAGATGTTGTACCAAATTTAAAGAAAATCGGGTACAATATGTGGTTTCTAGAGCGGAAAATGTCAAATCGGGACCGACATTTGTATAGGGGCTATATCTAAATCTGAACCGATCTTACCCACTTTCAGCATAGGTGTTTCTAGTTGGATTATAAGATGTTGTACCAAATTTAAAGAAAATCGGGTACAATATGTGGTTTCTAGAGCGGAAAATGTTAAATCGGGAGCGACATTTGTATGGGGGCTATATCTAAATCTGAACCGATCTTACCCAATTTCTGCATAGGTGTTTCTAGTTGGATTATAAAATGTTGTACCAAATTTAAAGAAAATAGGGTATAATATGTGGTTTCTAGAGCGGAAAATGTTAAATCGGGACCGACATTTGTATGGGGGCTATATCTAAATCTGAACCGATTTCCTCCAAATTCAATACCGATGGTCCTTGGCCAGAAAAAATAACTTCTGCCAAGTTTCATGACAATCGGACAACAATTGCGACCTGTAGAGTGCGAACAAGCTTAGATGGACAGCAGACGGACGGACGGACGGACGGACGGACGGACGGACGGACGGACAGACAGACATCGTTAAATCGACTCAGCTGGTGATTCTAAGTCGATCCGTATACTTAAAGGTGGGTCTAGCTCAATTATTTCTTGGTGTTACAAACATTTGGCGCGAAACTAACTTATAATACCCTAGACCACGAAGTGGTGTAGGGTATAAAAAGGGAGTCGGAAGATGAAAATTAGCTTTATCACTTTTTTATTTCTATATTAAATATTTTTAATTTCGACTGCCATCACGTTTATAATTGTTGTAGAGTAAGAAGCAGGAACTCCATCATGAAAATTATGGAGGGTCTTATTATTACTATTATTAATAAAAAATACTTGATTTGAACTGGGATATTGTCCTGGCTCAAGACCATTTTGCTTCTATATTTAATAGAATGCAAATTTATTTACAAATGGCATGGTGATCATGATCATGATTTCGACCATGTCAAAAGTCTTTTCAAGTGGCTTCGCAGCGACTTTTCAACATCAAACCCGGCCTCTATAAGGAGATGATTCTCACAAACGAACGAGAATCACAGCTCACTTGCCGAATTTGCGTTTAAAAAAGCGCACCAAGTAATAAAGCACACATGCCATCTTACAAGCATCTCATTGAGTTGCATATGTAAGTATGTGTATATGCAGGTACCCAGCAATACTTCTGCCGTACCAACGCTCATTTGTCTTAGTTTTTTTCGTTTGCATTTTTTTGGTCTGTAATTAATATTTGATTTGAACTGGGATATTGTCCTGGCTCAAGACCATTTTGCTTCTATATTTAATAGAATGCAAATTTATTTACAAATGGCATGGTGACATTTATTACTTGGCTGCAGACTACCACGATCATGATTTCGACCATGTCAAAAGTCTTTTCAAGTGGCTTCGCAGCGACTAAAAAGTCGAAGAGGTATTTTTGCGAATATTAAAAAATACAGGGAATTAAGAAAAGATAAAAAAATGATAATTTGATATTAAATTTGAAGCAATTTACATGAAATACTCCAAAAATTCTATTTCTATCCCCTACCAGAAAAGAGTTATGATTTTTTTAAATTACCTCATAACACGATGCCTGGTTTCCGATCCAACCTAGTGTTTACAATTTCATATTTTTTGCCATATTACATTATATTTGTAAACTGTCTCATCCATGTTTGATATTCAAAAGCGCATATCTGTGAAAAGAAACAACATATGAAACCTTTTTATGATTATAAAGCTTTAAAAGATTATCTTATGTATAATATGAAATTTATTGTATCAGTATTCATTCCATTTCTAAATTTAGATACAATAACGTTAACTTGACTAAACACTCCACTAGGTCTGAGGAAAAAAACTGAAAAAAATATTAAAATATGTTTTTGGGTGAAATTTAGTTTTAAAAGGAGATTCATCGTGAGGTGGTTTTTAATGTAAAATAAAACACCTACATTTGAAAGTGAACTTACAATTTTGATTATCGGTTAAAAGAACAATTTATGACATTTACTGTTTGACAATGATATCATGAAAAGTTGGCCACGACTACGACTGGTCCATTCCATTCGAAAGGTCCAATTTTGGGCGACTCGGTCGAGCACAGTGACTGGAGAGCCGATTCTCAATCATATTTATGTCGTTTGGTTTCAATTCATGTACAAGTTGAATTTTGTACGTTTTCAGGCCGAGATCATTACGTAAAATACGCCAAGTTGTCGAATACGACAAGATAATCTGTTGAGAACGACGACGTATCGATTCGCCACGATTTTCTTTCTCACAGATCGCTGGTTTTCGTAATACAGCTGAACAATTTGGAGACGCGGTTGTGGTGTGAGTCTTTCCATGATGTCTTGCCAAACGATACTGAACAAATAATACAAAGATGTTTGATATGAGTCATGCGTGATCTGTCAAAAAAGCCTATTGAAAATCAAACATCACGATGAATCACCCGATATTTTTGGTTCAGAAATAATAGGTAAAAATTTGTATATAGCTCCAATACAAACCTCCGGTGAACAACGGATTTGAATAAGATTGGGGATAAAATGTTGTAGTTTGCTCATAGATCCAAATTTTGATACAAAAATGAATTCGGGCAGCTCCCCCACTACTGATTTGAATTTTAACCGCTCTAAAATGATGATGATTTGGGAATCTTCCAAAAAAAGGTCAACAAGAAAAATAAATCAGACCACAATAATAGCTTTTAACTTTATGTATTTGGGCATCTCCCAAAAAAAGGTCCACCAAAAACATAAATTATTAATAACTTTTAACTTTATATATTCCCTATTTCGATAACTTATTTTCATTAATAGTTGAACTGTTATAAAGAAAAATTCTACTTTATTTTACTTAGAAATATTTATCGCGTCCGTATTCGTGAAGTACCTAATTAATGAATAAAAGTTATCCTCTGACCTTCATGCATAATTTTTTACTAATTTGTACTAAATCCTGACAGTATAATTTTAAAATGTAGTACTCTTTAAGCTCTTTAGAACACTAATAATGCTTCTCGACTTTTTCTGTTTCTTTCTTGTTATAAAAAAATAAAAATAAGAAAAGTATTGACCAAAAAGTGGCTCTGCAGAACTGAGGCATTTGTTCTACTTCTGAACTTTACCAACGCAAAGACAACATCCCAGCAAAAACTATGTAAGCACATGTCATTACCAATTTCATTACCAGGTAATAACGTCTCATTACTCTCACACGATTACTTCCAACCAATAAATAATGAATGACAAATAACTACTTATATAAATAGCTATTGGTAATGATACTTTTTATGTCTCAAAATAAATATCCACATATGAAATCATAAGTCGAGTCCATGGGACCCAGAAGTCATATTACATATTTACAGTCATATTACATATTTCTACTTTTTTGATATTAGTAATCATGGGCGTAAGTAGTTATTATTTAGCTTCCTGCTATGGCTGCTAGAAGGTCCTTTTCTTAATAATATCCCCATATAAAATCCCCATATAATTCGAAGGGTCATTAAGAAGGTACGTGCTGAGTACATTTTGGTTTGGCTTATCTCAATGTTACTCGGTCATGGGAGTTTTTCTGGGATTCTTATAGACAATTTTTCTAGAGACATAAACGGGTTAATACCGTCAGTGTTTTGATATATATACGTCGTCGGGGGTGAAATGGGACTAAAAGGGATAAAAATGGTACCTATCAAACGAAAACAGCTAGAAGCACAAAATTCGGTGTGTATATTCCTCTAATTGAGTAGATACATATTATAAAAGTACTTTTCCCAAATTCGTACTTTTAAGGGGTAAAATGGGAATAGAGCGATAAAAATGGTACCAACCAAACGGCTGCACCTTGAATAATGAAATTCGGTGTATACATTCCTCTGATTGCATAGACACGTAAAATAAAGGAAATGTTTCGAAATTCGTACTTTTTGGGGTTAAAATGGAAAAATGGGATACAAATTGTATCAACCAAATGACCGGAGCTAGAGTCATGAAATTCGGTTAAAATGGAAAAATGGGATAAAAATTGTACGCACCAAATGATCGCAGCTAAAGTTATGAAATTCGGAGTATACATTCCGTATACACGAAAAAAATGTTTTTTTCCAAATTCATACTTTCAAGGGATACAATGGTAACAGAGGTATACAAATGGTACCAACTAAACGGCTAAAGATAGTATGATGAACATCGGTTTTTACATTCCTCTAATTCCATAGACACGTAAAATAAAGAGATTTTAGAAAGGTGTACTCTTAAGAGGTAAAATGGGGAAAAGGGGTAAAAATGGTACCAACCAAATGGCCGCAACAAGAATCATGGAATTCGGTGTATATATTCCTCTGACTGCATAGATACGCAAAATGAAAAGATTTTTCAAAATTCGTACATTTTTACTTTTAAGGCAAACATTGAAGATTTCTCTCTTATATTTACTTTTTGAATTGACTTGAAGTATTTTTTCGTTATATATAGTGTAAACGTGCCTTATAAGTGTGGTTTGAAATATTAAAAATATTATATTAATTTATAAAATTAGTTTTTCAATATTTTTATTCGTTTTGGTTTGGCAATATTAAAAAAATTTACATTTTCCTGTAATGTTACTGCACTTCTACGAAAATCGGCAGCATCTGTGGAATGCAAGTATATAAAGTTCGGCCCGTCCGAACTTAACGCCGTTTTTACTTGATATTAGTTTTATTTTCAGGTTTATGTTTTAAATTTGCAAAATGGGACGCTATACGCTCAAACAAAATACTGAAATAATAAAAACTTACTTCATTTCATCTCGGTTGCTATGTTAATAAGCAAAATTGTCGCGAATGGGGTTCAGAGGTCCCACACGTGACGATTGAGAAGCCAATGCATCCGCAACGAGTCACTGTTTGGTGTGGATTTGGGCTGATCGAATGAGGTAATATTGAGATAATATTGTGTTCCATTATTAAATGACAATGTTCAACCTTTCCAATAAAACCAGAAATTTGAAATAAAAATAATCAGTTCTTTTTTATAGCCAATTCTAATTAAAAAATTTAATGGCTAACCCTATGTTACTGTACAACATTTTACAGTCCAAATTAATATTAAGATCGTGACTCTTTACTTCGCAAATGTTACTTAATTCAATACCTAGCGAATTTTATCGGCAGAAAACTATTCTATCTTTTTCAATATTTTGAGATTGACTGAATATTAAGATCGTGACTCTTTACTTCGCAAATGTTACTTAATTCAATACCTAGCGAATTTTATCGGCAGAAAACTATTCTATCTTTTTCAATATTTTGAGATTGACTGAAACGCCAAAGCAGAACCCAATCTAATTAAGAATATATTACTTTAATTGTAGTTGTTTAACTAATCTTATGATAAAGCTGATACAATTTCTTCGCGGTTGCTTTTCACTCGCAGTGTCCAAACTCAAACTCGTAGACCAAACATAATTCATGTTTGGTGAATCTTTCGAAATCATCTCGTAGAATGTCAAATTCAATACCAGCAGGAATAGTTTTTGTTTGTAGAGTGATAACATCAAGTCATTATTAATTTGAAAACTTGTTGATATTTACTTTATCTTATCGTTCGTAGATAAGTATAATCAACTAAAGAGTGATTTTTTTGAGGTTAGGATTTTCATTCATTAGTATTTGACAGATCACGTGGGATTTCAGACATGGTGTCAAAGAGAAAGATGCTCAGTATGCTTTGACATTTCATCATGAATAGACTTACTAACGAGCAACGCTTGCTCGTTGAATTTTATTACCAAAATCAGTGTTCGGTTCGAAATGTGTTTCGCGCTTTACGTCCGATTTATGGTCTACATAATCGAGGCTCATTTCTGGTTGAATGGCTACGTAAATAAACAAAATTGCCGCATTTGGAGTGAAGAGCAACCAGAAGCCGTTCAAGAACTGCCCATGCATCCCGAAAAATGCACTGTTTGGTGTGGTTTGTACGCTGGTGGAATCATTGAACCGTATTTTTTCAAAGATGCTGTTGGACGCAACGTTACGGTGAATGGCGATCGCTATCGTTCGATGCTAACAAACTTTTTGTTGCCAAAAATGGAAGAACTGAACTTGGTTGACATGTGGTTTCAACAAGATGGCGCTACATGCCACACAGCTCGCGATTCTATGGCCATTTTGAGGGAAAACTTCGGAGAACAATTCATCTCAAGAAATGGACCGGTAAGTTGGCCACCAAGATCATGCAATTTGACGCCTTTAGACTATTTTTTGTGGGGCTACGTCAAGTCTAAAGTCTACAGAAATAAGCCAGCAACTATTCCAGCTTTGGAAGACAACATTTCCGAAGAAATTCGGGCTATTCCGGCCGAAATGCTCGAAAAAGTTGCCCAAAATTGGACTTTCCGAATGGACCACCTAAGACGCAGCCGCGGTCAACATTTAAATGAAATTATCTTCAAAAAGTAAATGTCATGGACCAATCTAACGTTTCAAATAAAGAACCGATGAGATTTTGCAAATTTTATGCGTTTTTTTTTTTAAAAAGTTATCAAGCTCTTAAAAAACACCCTTTATATGATACACTTCACTTTCTATCCGTATACAATTCAATTCGGTAAAAAAGTGAAAACGGGAAGAATTTTTGTATATTTCCTAATCATAGGATAATATGACCAGGTCCAATTTGTCAAATCGAAAAGAATATTTGTATCGGGGCTATATCCAAACATAGAATAAACTGACTAACTTTCACAATAAGTTCTTCCAGTTCATATATACCCTGTTATGCTCTCTTTGAATAAATTCGGTGAAAATTCCTGGTTTCCGAGAGCGACATTTGTATGGGAGCTATATGTAAATCTGAACCGATCTGACTCATTTTCACCATGGGTGTTTCTAGTTGAAATATGAGATATTTTGAAAGATTTGAATAAGCTCTGTTAAAATATGTGAGTGGAAAAAGTGAAATTTGTGTGGGAGATATATATATATATAAATCTGAACCGATCTGACCCACTTGACCCATGGCTGCTTATAGAACAAATATAATATATTTCGCCTAATTTGAAGAGGATCTTTTAAAATTTGTTGTTTCTAGAGCAGAAAAAGTCAAATCGGGAGCGAAATTTTAATGGGAGCTATATATAAATCTGAACCGATCTGACCTATTTTCACCATAGATGTTCCTAGTTTAAATATAAGATGTTTCGCCAAATCTGAAGACAATCTGATACAATATGTGATTTCTAGAGAGGAAAAGTAAAATCGGGAGCGAAATTTGTATGGGAGCTATATATAAATCTGAACCGATCTAACACAATTTTACCACAGGTGTTTCTAGTTGCAATATAGATTTTGAAGAAAATCTGTTGTAATAGGTTGTATCTAGAGTGAAAAGAGTCAAATCGGGAGTGAAATGGGGCTACATCTAAATCTGAACTGATTTTCTAAAATAGCGTTCGTCCTTGTACCTAAAAACTTCATTGTGCAAAGTTTCATTTGGTTCTGTCTACAATTGCGACCTGTATCGTGATTACATGGAATAAATGGACAGACAGACGGATATAGCTGAATCGATTCAAAAAGTGTTTCTAAGTCGATCGGTATAATTAACAATGGGTCTATCTCCCTTCCTTTTGGGTGTTACAAACAAATGCACAAAGACATAATACTCTCATTGAGTGTATAAAGATAAGTATATTATACCTCAGTGGAGGGTATAATGCTATATCTAAAATAGTGTTCGATCCAGTCAAGAAATCGATAAAAAATCTCTCTCTCTCTATATATATATATATATATATATATATATATATATGTGGGTCTTAGCTATTAATTTAAATGCTAAACGGTAAACATGGCTAATTATGTTTCTCTATAAACGCTACAAATACCATCGTATTTTCTACAGACAGACTTCCGCCAACAGAGCAACAGAAATATCCAATTAAGAAATTTCGCCACAGCCACCCTTAAAAGATTATTTAAACAACAACAACAACGAAACGCACAATTGAATAGCCTTATCCAAGGCAGACATGCAAAACATTTTAAATGAAACACGTGGCTAAGCATGTTGGCTTCGAATAACATTAACAACGTGACTGACTTCAGTCAGCGACCACTGGATCTCTGTACCCTCAGCAGCATTTGTATGCATCACAAATGTAACCTCGCTCGCCGCTGTGTCAATTATTTATAACCGTGTCAAAGAAGAGGAGTGACGGAACATAGTAGCTGTCTTGCTACGTACATACATACACACATACTTTCGTTATTGGTGTAAACCAAATTTCAGTCAACAAAATAAAAATCTGTTAATACAATGCGTTATGCATTGTTAAATGTGATGGTGATGGTCATGGTGCTGTTGCTGCTGTCTGTACCTAGCTAGCCAGCCAGCCAACCACCCAGCCAGTGTGGGTTTTTTCTTGTGGCAATCATAAAATCTCCGTCACCAACGACGCCATGACCCCCGCTTCAGTCACTGGAAAATATTAGAAATGTGAAAAAAAATCCAAAAACCCAAAACCTCCAAAAAAGCCATCAAATAACAAAAACAAATGTCAAAGGAGCCAGCCACATATAAAGTGGTTGTTGCCATCAACATCGACAGCTACCGAAACGGCAAAGGCAACTGCTACAGCTACAGCAACACTGGTGACAGTAGCAAAGTAACAAAATTATAACACTTGAACAAATAAATGTCATCCTCATCATTCTCAGATGATGTTATGAATTTTTAATGTTATTGGAAACAAATTACAAAAAATAGTAGGAGAGAAGGAGCAAAGCAACAACAGAAAATAAACCTCAAGCTGCACGAGCAAACTTCATAAGAGCACAATTGCTGCTTCGAATACCAACAACAAATACCCAAATTAAAATGTTTGAGTTCCTTCGGTGGAGCTTCGTTTGTATTATTGAACGATGTTGTTATTTTCCGGGATTCCGGTACTGCAAATCCCACCCGGGAAATTTCATAGTGGGTTTCGCCATCTTTAGCATAAATGTTAAAGAACTCCAGTGTGGAAATAATAACACAGGAGTACTTTTACATTATTGCTGATATCTGAGAAACTACTACAAAGTCCACACTTTTGCCGAGAAAGAAACAATAAATTCCAATATATTTTTCTAAAAATAGATTTCAATTACACATTATTAAATATCGTCTGCTTAAAACCCAACAATCTCCAGCAAAATGGATTTTCTCAATTTCTTTCACAGAACAAAAGTTATGACAGTTGAGTTGAGTTCATCAGGGTTGCCACAATTTTCAATATTAAAAAAAGTCTAACAAAATATTTCATCACCTACGAAACTTTATCGTTTATGTAATCATTTTGAAAATTAAAATCTGCAGATCGACTTTTTTTATAAATATTTCAATTTCACCAAAGGTCTTAACTCACGAAAACTATTTTTAATTTGTTCCTTTAAATACGTATATTTTTTTCAGATAAGACTACATATATAAACTTTTGAAGCAGTCATCATGTAGTTCCGTTAGAGTTATAGATGTCAATATTCATACAAAGTTTCATAAGATCAAAGAAAGATTTCATAGTATTAAAGAAACAATTCTTAAACAATATGAAATATGTCATAACCAATAAAATGTTTGTGTTATGAAATGTCGTCATAAATATAATGAAGGATTTAATAGTTTTTATGAAATGTTTCATAACTTACAACTACATTTTTAGTGTGTCGACTTTATTCGTTGAATGCTAGCAATTCTCATTTGTTCTCTGTTAACTGTGGCATAAGTATGAACCCTGATTTAGGTCAAAGACATATTCGTTGCAAAGACTCTCGCAATGGTGGTGTGTCCTGATTGGTTAGTTAACGAGTCAGACCTTTTTTGATTTTTTGTTTATATTAGAAACTTACGTATAATTTATTACTATTTATGAAACTCTTTAAATTAATGAAGTTTCTTTATAAAATCTATGAAAGCTTTCATAAATCATATTATGAAAAATTAATGAATTTTTATGGCAAAAGTTCTTCGAATGAAGAACTGCATTTCATAGTTTCTAAGAAATGTTTCATAGATTCTGTGACACTTTTCATAGGTTTGTGTTTCATACACTTTCTGTTTCTTTGGCGACTTTTTAATGAAAATAGTCACTTTTAAGACAAAATCATAAATATTATGAATATAATTCCTTCAGTGTAGTCTTCTCCATAATAATAAGACTGGATAACAAGCTGTGATGACAAAACCCTAAAAAATTAAAATTCACTCAAAATGAAAATTCTTTTTATAATTGTTTTTGAAATATTGTTCTGATTCAATTATGTACATACTAGTTGGTGACAATATGAACAACTATTTTTTTGTTTTGGGTAAAAAATGAACTTATTATTATCGTTTTTATAATAACATAACAGCTCATTATCCCGACTTAAAAAAACAGCACTAATATGTGCCTTCGGCAGTAGTTTTGGGAAAAATTCGACAAAACTGGCTAGATCCACAAAGAGTTTTCTTTTTAGGAGTCGAAATTTCGATTGCCTTCGCCGCCAGCCGATCTGCAATATGATTACACCGCCAGCCGATCTGCAGTATGATTACACCGCCTTCACCGAAAATTTTTGATCGGCTTTTATCTCGGCACATTTTTTATTTGAGTTTTATGTATACATCGATGTCTTAATGTAGAAAGAGCGTATCTCGAATATTTGTATAAGGTCCATTACATATTATTTGCAAAGGCACAACTCGTGCAAAAAATCATAATTAAATGTGTTGACTTCATTGATTTTAAGTCAAAAGTTTTTCAGTTTTTTTTTCATTTTTCCAAATAATTGAAAAATATATTTATTATATAAATATAATAAATATACCTAAAAACATGTAAGAAGGCGTTAAGTTCGGCCGGACCGAATCGTATATACCCTCCACCACGGAGTGCATTCCACAGTATTACCAGCAGATTAAAGGACTTTACATAGAAGTACAGTACCATATTACGAAAATTGTGATATTTGTATGCACATTACTATACTTGTTTACTATTTCAAACTATAATGTATTCTTATGTGCACTGTTTAAAATCAACTACTATATATAAATAAAATGCTGAAATTGTGAAAGTGAACATGCCTAAATATTAGGCGATTGTCAGTCGCCATTAGAAAGAAGCATTTTCAGATACAGACAAAGTGATAAGTAAAGTATAAATTTTAAAGATATCCCCATTCGCCCCCATTCTCCGCCCAAATGTACAAATTTCGAAAAAACCCTTTTTCGAGTCTTCATAGTCAGAATTTCATGATTTCAACTTCAGCGGTTTGTTAGGTCCCATTTTTATACCCTCCACCTCCAGGATGGGGGTATATTCACTTTGTCATTCCGTTTGTAACTGTATGAAAATCAGAAATTTAATTAATAAGACAAGGCTACCAATATTTGTATACTATGTATATATATAATGGTTATAATACTTCAATTCATAAAGTAAATATAAGGGAGCAATCATAAATACCCTAAATATTGGGGGATAGAGAGTGTATTTTAAGATACAGTCGCTTGGTTGGTTGTATTTCCATCCTATTTTAATTCCAAAAGTATAAATTTTGAAAATACCTTATCTCTCACGTACCCAGTGTAAGACAACTTCATGATTCTACCATTTTTTGTCGTAAAAGCAACAAAATAAAGTACGAATTTGGAAAAAAAAATATTTTACGTTTCTATGCAGTCAGAGGAATGTATACACCGAATTCCATGATTCTATTAGCGGCCATTTTGTTGGTACCATTTTTATCCCCTTTTTCCAATTTTGCCCCCTCAAGAGTATGACTATCTAAAATCTCTTTATTTTACGTATCTACACAATTAGAGGGATGTACAGTAAAAATAGTACCAACCTAACGGCTGCACCTAGAATAATGAAATTCGGTGTATATATTCTTCTGATTGCGTAGACACATAAAATAAAATAATTTTTCGAAATTCGTACTTTTAGGGTGTAAAATGGAAAAAGGGGATAAAATAGCACCTACCAAATGACAGCAGCTAGAATCATGAAATTCGGAGTATAAATTCCTCTGACTGCTTAGACACGAAAAATAAAACGTTTTTTCCAAATTCGTACTTTCAAGGCTACGGGGGATAAAAATAGTACCAACTAAACGAATACAGCTAGAATGATGAAATTCAGTGTGTACATTGTACGTTTTATTTTTCGTGTCTAAGCAGTCAGAGGAATTTATACTCCGAATTTCATGATTCTAGCTGCTGTCATTTGGTAGGTGCTATTTTATCCCCTTTTTCCATTTTACACCCTAAAAGTACGAATTTCGAAAAATTATTTTGTTTTATGTGTCTACGCAATCAGAAGAATATATACACCGAATTTCATTATTCTAGGTGCAGCCGTTAGGTTGGTACTATTTTTATCCCCTTAAAAGTACGAATTTAGAAAAAATACTTTTATATTATGTATCTACTCTATTAGGGGAATGTACACGCCAAATTTCGTGTTTCTATCTGTTGTCGTTTTACCATTTTTATCCCTTTTTGTCCCATTTCGCCCCCTACAAATAAAAATCACTCCATGGTGCCCTTTTATGCTATAAAGGGAATGCGCATTGCAAATATCAAGTAAATACAAGCTAATATGTTCTAAAAACTTGCTGAAATACTCTAAATATTAGGCGTATTTTCAGTTCCCTCTGGGCCGATTTCGTCAACTTTCAATGCCAACCGATCTACAACCATAAGACACATTTAGGAAAAATTTGAACCTCCTAGCTCATCGTGCTTTCAACAGACTGACAGACGGACATGGCTATATCGTCTTAGAATTTTACCACGACCAAGAATATATATACTCTGTGGGGTCTCCGATGAAGGTGTTACAAACGGAATGACAATGTGAATATACCCCCATCCTGGAGGTGGAGGGTATAAAAATGTGTGATGAAAATCAACAGGGTTTAAAATGTTGTGCAAAGTCGGGTATTATTTGTACAAACATACATATGCAATTTTTAAAGACCAGTGATTGTTTGTAACGAGAGTTGAAAACTACTGACCCTTTTTCTCAACACCCGAAACAGAATCTTTTACGCACACACACAACATCAGCACTGGTCAAAGGTGGCAAAAAGGTCAGCATTGAATTGCACTACATTCTTTTTGTCGTATAAAAAACAAACAGGACACTGATTTCAATGTACTAAAATGTTGCAACAAATTGTCGTCATAAAATTCTAAGACGACCTAGCCATGTCCGTCCGTCTGTTGAAAGCACGCTAGCATCTAAACGAAAGGAGCTAGGACGTCCAAAAATTGACATAAATGTGTCTTATAGTTGTAGATCGGTTGGGATTGAAAGTGGGCAAAATCGGTCCAGAAAAATTTTCCCCACAAGGACTGAAAATATCCCTAATATTTGGAGTATTTAAGTGTGTTTTTATACCCTCCACCTAAAGGACTAACTTTGTTATTCCGTTTGTAACACCTTGAAATATCGACCTGAGACCCTATAAAGTATATATATTCTTGATAGTCATAAAATTCTAAGACGATCTAGTCATGCCCGTCCGTCCGTCTGTTGAAAGCACGCTATCATCTAAACTAAAGAGGCTAGAACGTTCAAATTTTCCATAAATGTTTCTTATAGTCGTAGATCGGTTGGGATTGAAACGGGGCGAAATCGGCCCAAATTTTTCCCTCACAAGGACTAAAAATACCCATAATAATCCCTAATATTTTAGAGTATTTAAGCATATTTTTTCAATATGTTTACTTGTACTTACTTGATATTGGGTATGTGCATTCCCCCGATAACAAAAAAGTGCACCGTAAAGTGATTATTATTTGTTGGGGGTGAAATCGGGCAAAAAAGGAATAAAAATGGTACATATTAAACGACAACAGCTAGAAACACGAAATGCGGTGTGTACATTCCTCTAATTGAGTAGATACATAATATAAAAGTATTTTTCCAAATTAGTACTTTTAAGGGGTAAAATGGGAATAGAGGGATAAAAATGGTAACAACCAAACGGCTGCCCCTAGAATAATCAAATTCGGTGCATACATTCCTTGGATTTTTCAAATTTTTGGAGTTAAAATGAAAAAAGGGGATACAAATAGTACCAATCAAATGACCACAGCTAGAGTGGTGCAATTTGGAGTATACATTCCTCTATACACGGAAAATAAAGGGATTTTTTAGAAATTCGTACTTTTTGGTGTCAAAGTGGAAAGAGGGATAAAAATAGTACCAACCAAATGACCGCATACATTCCTTTGACTACGTAGACATGGAAAATAAAAGGTTTTTTCCAAATTCGTACTTTCAAGGAATACAATGGGTACAGAGGGATAAAAATGGTACCAAACAAACGGCTACACCTAGAATAATGAAATTCGGTGTATATATTCCTCTGATTGCGTAGACACGTAAAATAAACGGATTTTTCGAAATTCGTACTTTTTGGGGTTAAAATAAAAAAAGGGTACAAATAGTACCAACCAATTGACCGCAACTAGAGTCATGAAATTCTGAGTATACATTCCTCTGACTGCGTAGACACGGAAAATAAACGGATTTTTCGAAATTCGTACTTTCAAGGAATGCAGAGGGATAAAAATAGTACTAACTAAACGACTAGTAACTAGAATGATGAAATTCTAATTGGGTAGAAGCGTCAAATAAAGTGATTTTAGATAGTCGTACTCTTACGGTGGTAAGAAGAGTACCAACCAAATGGCCGCAGCTGGAATCATGTAATTCCTCTGACTGCATAGACACGCAAAATAAAAAGTTTTTTCCAAATTTGTACTTTTTCTTTTACGCAAAAATTGGAATGAAGTTAGGTTATTTTGCACTATGTACGTCTGATAATGGATTTTCAAAATGTGTACTTTTGGAATTAAAATAGATTGGAAATACAACCAACTGTAGCCCTGTACCCACTATCTACCAATATTTATGGTATTTAAGCTTTTTGAAAATATAAATAGAATAAATAAAATAATACTATGGTTTATTTGAAATAATTAAAATATTATATTTATTTATAAAATTATTTTTTTAATATTTGTATTTGTTTTGATTTGGCTATATAAAAATATTATATTTTCCTGTAATATTACTGCACTTCTACGAAAATCGACATCCTCTGTGGAATGCAATCAATGGTGGAGGGTATATAAAGTTCGGCCCGGCCGAACTTAACGCCTTTTTTACTTGTTTTCCGTTCAAAAGTTACAGAATCAATTCCATATAATATCGATTTGGAACCACTGTGCGTCATCGAAATCCTGGCCCTGCTCGTGAATAGCAACAACGACACCTACAGCCAGCAGAAGAAAGAAAGAAATAAAAAGAAATTGAACAAATGTGGTTCAACAGGGCAGTGTGCGTATACATGATATTATTGTGAAGGTTTCTCTTTCAACTGCAAATAAATGCATATTTTTGGAATGAAATTTGTTTTAAAAATAATTCGCCTTTATTATGAAGAAATAAAAAACAGAGACAACAGACATCAGCCGTCAATTTAAACTTTATGAAATTGTTTGTTGGCAATAAATGCAATGTTTTGACCGAAAAGTTTTGCAACACCAAAAAGCCTGAAGGTGTTGGAGTCTGTCTGAGTTGGTTGCAATGTCTGATACAGAAGAATTGTGAATTTTGTGTTTTTAAGATGAACATTGTTCGACAATCGTTTGGAGACAAATGTTATTCCAAACTTTAAATATTCGTGCAGTGCTTTCATGCTTCAAACAATTATACTAAATTCAAGTTAGCTCAATTTATATCTAGGTAAAATTTAAATAGGGCAATTGCGAACAAAAGGCGAACGAACTGACGGTCAAAGCAAAAATGTACACAGAAAGCGATACGAAATCTATCGGTAGCTTTGGGTGTTAACAAATACAGAGTTTGATGGAGTTTGGTTTTATTGTTTGTTTTTTTACCTTTTTTAATATGAAGTCATCGGTGATATATGAAGTCATGTGTCTGCTACCCGATCTTAGAGAAGCAGAATAAACGCAAATGCTCGCATTCTCGGAAAAATCCACACATTTCAAACACCATCTGTCTACAGCAATCTTAGGATGAGTTTCTACGTCAAATTACCTACAAAGAAGGAATGGGAATATAAGACTAATGTATATTCGGACGGCTTCCAAATATATTGCGAAGTTGGTTCTGGTGTTTGTAATGTGAATTTTGTCAAGGGTCAACTCAGGGACCCACAAACCTTAAGTAAGAACACAACTAATACAAATATTGAAAAAATAATTTTATAAATAATTGTAATATTTTAATTATTTCAAACCATTATTTATTTCAAATCAAAAAATAAATATTCCTATATTTATATTTTCAACAAGCTTAAATACCATAAATATTGGTAGATAGTGGGTGGTACTACATTTGGTTGTATTTCCATTCTATTTTAATTCTAAAAGTACATATTTTGAAAATCCATTATTAGACGTACATAGTGCAAAATAACCTAACTTCATGATTCAACCAATTTTTGCCGTAAAAGAAAAAGTACGAATTTGAAAAAAAATTCAGAGGAATGTATACACCGAATTCCATGATTCCAGCTGCGCCCATTTGGTCGATACCATTTTTACCCCCTTGACGTTTCTACACAATTAGAATTTCATCATTCTAGCTGTAGTCGTTTAGTTGGTACTATTTTTATCCCTCTGTACCTTTGTATCCCTTGAAAGTACGAATTTCGAAAAATCCGTTTATTTTCCGTGTCTACGCAGTCAGAGGAAAGAATACTCCGAAATGCATGACTCTAGCTGCGGTCATTTGGTTGGTACTATTTGTATCCCCTTTTTACATTTTAACCCCAAAAAGTACGAATTTCGAAAAATTCGTCTATTTTCCGTGTCTACGCAGTTAGAGGAACGTATACTCCGATTTTCATGACTCTAGCTGCGGTCATTTGATTGGTACTATTTTTATCCCCTTTTTTTCATTTTAACCCCAAAAAGTACGAATTTCGAAAAATCTGTTTATTTTAAGTGTCTACGCAATCAGAGGAATGTATACACCAAATTTCATTATTCCAGGTGTAGCCGTTTGGTTGGTACCATTTTTTATCCCCCAGTACCCATTGTATCCCTTGAAAGTACGAATTTGGGAAAAAATTTTTTTTCATGTCTACGTAGTCAAAGAAATGTATACTCCGAATTTCATGACTCTAGCTGCGGTCATTTGGTTGGTACTATTTTTATCCCCTTTTTCTATTTTGACCCAAAAAATACGAATTTCGGAAATCTGTTTATTTTCCGTGTCTACACAATCAGAGAAATATATACTCCGAATTTCATGTCTCTAGCTGCGGTCATTTGATTGGTACTATGTTTATCCCCTTTTTTCATTTTAAACCCAAAAAGTACGAATTTTGAAAAATCCGTGTATTTTACTTGTCTATGCAATCAGAGGAATGTACACACCGAATTTCATTATTCTAGGTACATCCGTTTGGTTGGTACCATTTTTTCCCTCTATTCCCGAATTTGCAAAAAATACTTTTATATTATGTATCTACTCAATTAGAGGAATGTACACACCGAATTTCGTGTTTCTAGCTGTTGTCGTTTAATATGTACCATTTCTATCCCTTTTTTGCCCCATTTCACCCCCTACAAATAAGAATCACTTTATGGTGCACGTTTCTGCTATAAGGGGAATGCGCATACCAAATATCAAGCAAATATAAACAGACATATTGAAAAAAACTGCTTAAATACGCTAAAATGTTACGGATTATTATGGGTATTTTTAGTCCTTGTATGGGAAAAATTTTTCCTTTGGGCCGATTTCCCCCCGTTTCAATCCCAACCGATATACGACTATAAGACGCATTTATGGAAAATTTGAACGTCTAGCTCCTTTCGCTTAGATGCTAGCGTGCTTTCAACAGACGGACAGACGGACGGACGGACGAACGGACATGGCTAGATCGTCTTAGAATTTTATGACTATCAAGAATATATATACTTTATAGGGTCTCAGGTCGATATTTCAAGGTGTTACAAACGGAATGACAAAGATAGTACACCCCCACCCTGTAGGTGGAGGGTATAAAAAGATCACTTTTAATTACATATGTGTCAGCTAGGCGATATAAATCTTCTAACTTGAATATGGTAATTCAATATAATTAATATAAAATGAATATAACAGAATAGAAGGCTATAATAACGTCATTTATATTTTGAGATAACTTAATTTCAAAATTTTTGATATCTTTATGAAAAAAGTCTTGATATGCTAATATCTGTGGAGAATTCGTACAGGTGTTATACACAATTTTACTAATAAATTAAAAATATGTATACAATAATATAATAAATTAAAAATATATACAATCAAAAGCAACAGCTATGTATTAAAAAATGGCTATATTACTGCCTCAAAATATAAATTTAGGCTTTCGAAGCTACAGGAAAGGATTTAGGATTTAGTAACAACTCGAGTATATAATATCGTTCTTTGTCGAGCTCACTTTCTCCGATAAAATTAGAAATAGACTATCTTATGAAATGCTTTAAACATTTTTATATTTCAAAAAACCTCTTATTTTAAAAATATGCCTACATTTCATGCTCTACATAACTTCGTGATGACATTTCGCGCCAAATGTTTGTAATACAAAAATATAATAATTTACTTTATTAAAGTTCCAATGTTTTATTCGGAAAAAATAATTTATATAGAAAACAATATGTTGACGATTTCCCGTCGTGTCCCGGGAAATCGAAAAAAAAATCCCGTGTCCCGGGAAATAAAAAGTACGGGAAAATGCGAAACCTACCCACAATCCTTAAGTAAGAACACAATTGATTTAGCCTCTTGACCGTACAAATCCAAATCTTTATTGTTGAAACTCTATATTACAATCTACTGTGTATTCGGCAATATAAATGAAAAGCTTCGTTGGCCACTAGTTGTGACTTAGTTCGAAGCCCCGTTTAGTCGCAGCAGACCGTCTTGGTAATAAGCCGATGACAGGCGATTTAAAGTTTATCACGAACATGGCTTGCAATGTTTGGGCCCGGTAGGTCCTGCTGGTGGCCTGTTCAGTTTCGTTGGTTAAGGGGTAGGCCGATGGCTGGCGATTTCAAGATTATCGTTATTATTATTGTTATTATAGGTCCTGATATGCCTGAGGGGCCTGGTATGCCTAACGTGACCATATTTTTTTGAGCAAAAAGCGGGATTTGGAGGGACTTTTTAGAAAAAAGCGGGATCGCGAAAAACTAAGCTATATAAAGTATTATAAATTAAAGTGGCTGTGTTTAGAATATTTATGACTGGCTGACTGGCATGCAAAAAATATATTCCAAATTCGTTCTTTTAGATTCACAATGGGAAAAGGAGGCAGATGGTATCAAACAAACGGCCTTAACGCCCTTTTACTAGTTTTAATATTTCTTTCATTATAATTTTTCCATTGTTGGGTGCGCTCTTAAAAATGTATAAAAAAGTCTACACATAATTTGTATTTAATATTATTGCTTAAAGAGCTTACTATTAGGCTTCATGGGTCTATATTTTGTTAGTAGTAGAAAAAGAGCTCTACAAGTGCTTATGAACCTGTCAGACAAAGGACTATATTATTGAAAGTGATTTTTTACCGGTATCATTATGGTTTCCATTCATAAACTGTCTTATTAATATATGTTTTAAATTAATATATTGACCAACGCGGCACTGTAAATTACTATTAATAATCTTAAATGTTCCCTTAAAGTTAGAGCCAACATTTAGATTAAGGGCAATTAATTAAATATTTTAGAAATTGTAGACTTTTGTCAGTTACGAACAAATTATTGAAGTGAAGATAATGTACCAAAAATAATGTAAAACAAAAACAGCGAGAAAAGTGTGACTCTTTATGAAAAAGCGGGATTATGCGGGATGGAAAATTTAAGCGGGACTGGGCATCAACAAGCGGGATAGTCCCGCGAAAAGCGGGATGGATGGTCACTTTAGGTATTCCAGATGGGACCACTAATGGCTTCGAGCATTCGGTGACTTCGGGATTCAGCAAAAAAGAGTGATGTTCGGGATTCGGTAAACAGTTGTGGTTCGGAGAAATGCCGAGGTGATCTATGATTACTTAATATCGAATTACTATTACAAACAATTGTGGTGCGAACAAACAGCGGAAGCGAACGAATCGCGGAAGAGGACCAACCGCGGAAGCGGAGCAACCGCGGATACTAACGAATCGCGTTAACAAACTGCTGCGTATGCGAATAAACGGAAGAGGCGAACCTTGGAATCGGACGAATCAGGGAAGCGGATGAACCGCGGATGCGGACGAATCGCGTTAGCTAACTACTGGATAAGCGAACGAACCGCGGATGCGAACGGATCGCCTTAACGAACTACTGGATAAGCGAACGAATCGCGTTAACAAGCTACTGTGTATGCGAATAAATCGCGGAAGCGGATGCGAACGAATCACGTTAACTAGCTACTTTGTATCCGAAGAAATCGCGGAAGCGGACGAACCGCGGATGGGAACGATTGTTGCGAAAGTCAACATTAAGTACATTTGGTAGAATGTACTTAATGAGAATTATTGTCCTTGTTATAAATTAAACCACATTGATTATTAATATTTCTTCGTTTCATATGCCTTTTTATATCTTGAGCAGTGTTGCCACTGAAAAGAATTATTTCCTACCAAAATCGTGTAGAACCTACCAAAATATTTTAACTATAAGTTAGTTTTTAGTATTTATAAAGCGTTTAATTGAAATATGTACATAAATATATAGGTTTAGCAAAAACCGACGAACAGAGAAATTGAGTGCTTAAATGAAATAAATTCTTCAGGTCTTGTATTTCCAAGTGAAAACCAAAATGCAAAGATTGAAAATATATTCGTCAAATATACTCTTTAAGAAAGTTATCTTCCTCAAGTATGAAACGTGGGTTAGAAATAAAACTTTTAATTTAGAAGGGAGTTGTAAGTTTCTCTTCGGTCGAGTATTTATTTAAAAGGCTTATTTCATTCCCTAGAAATCATCGATTTAAAATATTATATCTACTGGTTAGAAATTCAATATAAAAATTCGATTCGAACACTTTAATGGAGTACATTCATAAAGCTATGATAATCAAATATTAATAGAAATGTAATGGTAAAGAGTGACTTTTGAGATGATTTGAATAATTTTCTGGTTCAAGACTTGTTGCCGCCACTTGCTAAATTGACAAAATTAAATATATTTAGTATTCAATGTCAAATGATCTCCACGTCTAAAAGTATCATCTGTTGTTCTGGCCTGGCGTTGCGGTTATTTTTGAATAACCAGGAAGGGCCTATTTCTATATTTGTATACTTTTTCTTCTTGTAATAAAAAATCGACAAAACCTACCAAAATAAGGTTTTGCCTACCATCCTACCTAACGAAAAATAAACTTCCAATTTTGGTAGGAAAAGCCCAAAACGGCAACTCTGATCTTGAGTGGTTTTCATTTGTATGTCGTCTACGTATGTTTGTTGTGTATATATACGTATATTAGGCTGAGTCGCGGGCCATACAAATGGAAAAACCATTTCCAGTCACCTCACAAAAGTAAAATTTGGATGATTTGCAAAATATTTCATTCCGTCTGTATCAAGCCGTCTGTGAGCTAAACGCTCCTGAAAACTCCCCTAAAAATCATGTTCTTCCCTTGTAATTTTTTGTGCAGCATTTTTGTCGATTTTTTTTTTCTGAAAAAATAGACCCCTGAAAGCACTTTAAATATAAATTTTGATTCTTGTCTTTGAGTAACTTATTGGTTGAATTATTGGACGTTATAGTAGTTTTTCTGTGTTTTTTTTTTCATATTGAGAACTAAACATTTTTCCGTATTTGATTGTAGTATTTTATGAGAAATTAATAGCTGTAGTCAATACCTTTCGAATGATGCATAAATTATGAAAATCGGAAGGAAATTGCCGCCGCAGCGCTTATTTTTGTGAAAAGAGTTTGAAACTTTTGGCTCTAAAAATCCATCTCCTGTATTAAATTGTTTTAGTCATTCAAAAGGTATTGATTCCTTCCATTTATTTTTCATAACATCTTTTCTAAAATGTTTCCAAGACATATGAGTTTTTATCTGTCATTTTGAAAAAAACCGCAGAAAATCAAACTAAACGTCTAAGAATACGACCAATGAGTTATTATAAGACAAGAATACAAATTTATATTTAAAGTGCTGCTAAGTGTCTACAAATTCAGAAACAAATTTGGACAAAAATGCAACACAAAAAAATTACAGGGGAAAAACATGATTTTTAGATGTGTTATCAGGAGCGTTTAGCTCACAGACAGCTTGATCTAGGAAAGAAATATTTTGCATATCATCATTTAACAATCCAATCTTCATTTTTGGGGGGTGACCGCAGCAATTTATTTTCGTGACGGACAGAATCAGAAATATTCTGTCACATTACAGGTTTTCTTAGAAAAGCGGGTCTAATGAGTTCCTTTCGACTTGCCTCTTTAGACACAATGGGTCGGTTAGAAATCTTTGTAGACATCCAAGATTTTGTTGTTTTGTCTCTAAGATATAATCACAAAACATTTACTCTAGTAAGTCAGTATTATGAGGAGCTGTTCAGACTAAGTTGTCTGTCCCTGAAAATAGGGACATATATGGGCACAAACGAGCAGATTAGTTGTCGAGGATATATAATAACTTTACGTACCCTTGCTACAAGGTTTGGTTCAACGCACATCTCCATGTACTTCCTAAATAGAACTCATAGCAACTGGAACAACTTAGATAATTGTCAAACAAAAAACACGTACCAGAACACTTCTTAATCAAAATGTAAGGAACAAACGATAATAGTGATCGCAGTGCTGACGGACCTTTGGCCAATTGGAAATGATGCGTGACGAATCCAGCTACAATTCAAAGATAACTGACGAAGCTGCAGATGAAGAAAAAAACAGTCGATCAGCTCTTAAGTGACTGGTCAGATCTATAATCCCACGGCACAGTGCCCTCGGGTAAGAATTGCTTCACGGCATTGACGTGATATCAGAAATTGATATAATAGATCTAATCAAATATTTCAAGTTTTTACACTGATCTATTCTTAAACTTCGCTTGAGAAAGATTATGTGCACATTTTGGCCTAATAAAATCTCCTATGAGAACCTATGGGCAACCACAAAGCAATATCCTATAATCTAGGAAATCTGCGACGTTGAATGGAAGTGAATTAGTCAAACCCTCGGAAAGCTGAAAGATGAGCTAGCACGCACAGTCCTCGACTAGAACTCACAGGGAAGGCGCAGAAGTGGAAGACTGGCAAATACGTGTAAAAGCCTGATAGAAGCAGAAGGCATAGAGAATGGATACACGTGCGTGGAGTGGCTTTAGAATTAAGTGGAAAGATTCAAAACGGTGCTTGAGGTACTAATTGACACTCCATCGAAATTGAGCGGCCAAAGATTTGAGTGAAGATAAATTTGGAATTTATGTAGCAAAGACACAAACCACTGTTAAAACTGGCTGCTGTTAATAGCTGTTAAGACGTTAACAGAGCTCCTAAATCCCTGAATAAGTGGAAATACTTTAAGCGATGGGACTACTATCCAATGAAAGTTAGTAGCGTCTAGCTTCACTGTGTAAAATTCTGAAATAATCTTCAAAATACCAATTTTTTAGCCAAAAACTGAAAAATTCCTGGTCCATGGCACTACTGTCAAATTAAAGCTAGTAGTCTAGATTCTGTTTGTATCGGTCATCTGAAATTATCTTCAAAATATCAGATACATCAACATAGCTCTGTTAACCGAATTTATCTTCATTCACAGCGGCCAACCACGCTAACAAAATATCTTTTAGAATAATTCTTTACGACCTCTTTGACATCTAAGGCTAATTTTATGATACTCATAAAAGATCTGCGGATTATAAAATTACATGCTAATCAAAATTGCAACAAGCCAATTCATTTCTATACACCTCAATACATCCTGCTAATAAATGATGAGAAAGTATTCACAAAATTGCCACCTCGGCTAAAGAAACGAGCACATTAATTCTTATAGACTGTTTACTTTTACAGCTAATAAGATTGTTGTTTCTATCCGCATTAACAAAGCCAAGCCGATACATGGGGAGGGGGTGAAGAGGCGGGAAAGTGAAAACTGAAAGCGGAAATTGAGTACTAAGACATAAATACCAATAAACTCGACAATTAATATATGAATAATATATGTGAGTTTAACACTGTCTTACTTTTTGTTTTGTTGTTCGGTGCTTAACAGCAAGTTTTGTTGCTCCGCATCAGGAGATGGTGATTGTGGGTGGGTGGCTGTAGGCACTGCCACAAAACCAAAGCAAAGCAAAAAAACAGACGACTGTGAATAAACTCTGCATGAAGTGTGATAAGGCTTGCAAAAAGCAATAATTATGACTGAATTATTTATAAAAGTTTATGAACTTATCTAATTATTGACTGGCACACACCACCACTGCTTCCACCCCTCCCTAAATACCAACTCATTTGTATGATGATGATGCATGAAATACAACATTTCAATAAAATTTATGGAGACTTAAGAGCAGGCAATAGAATACGAGTTTGAAGGTGGATATGTAGCGAATAAAAAACACCGCACTTACGGCAAAAATTGGACAAATAGTAAACATAATTTGGGTTACTATTGCTGTAGACTTAAGATTTATTGTATTTTAATTATAATAAATTTCATAATAAATAAATAACAAGGAAGAAGGCCGGGCCGATTCTTATATACCCTCCTCCACGGAGTGCATTCCACAGTATTACCAGCAGATTAAAGGATGTCGACTTTACATAGAAGCACAGTACCATATTACGAAAATTGTGATATTTTTATGTACATTACTATATTTGTTTACTATCTCAAACTATAATGTATACTTATGCGCACTGTTTAAAATCGACTACTATATATAAATAAAATGCTGAAATTGTGAAAGTGAACATGCCTTAATATTAGGTGATTGTCAGTCGCCATTAGAAAGAAGCATTTCCAGATACAGACAAAGTGATAAGAAAAGTATAAATTTTAAAGATATCCCAATTCGCCCCGTTCTCCGCCCAAATGTACAAATTTCGAAAAAACCCTTTTTCGAGTCTTCATAGTCAGAATGTATACACCGAATTTCATGATTTCAACTTCAGCGGTTTGGTAGGTCCCATTTTTATCCCTCTTTTTAATTATATCCCTTAAAAGGGAAAAATTCCTCTATTTTACGTGTCTATGCAATTAGAGGGATGAACACACCGACTTTCATGATTCTAGCTGTTGTCGTATCATTGGTACTATATTTTATCCCTTTTTGTCCCATTTCGCCCGCTAAAACTTTTATTTTCTTTGTGGTGCTTCCAAGCTACAAGAGGAATGTCCGCAACAAATTGTAACTGTATGAAAATAAGAAATTTAATTAATGAGCCAAGGCTACCAATATTTGTATACTATATATATAATGGATATAATACTTCAATTCATAAAGTAAATATAAGGGAACAGTCATAAATACCCTAACTATTGGGGGATAGAGAGTGTATTTTCAGATACAGTCGTTTGGTTGGTTGTATTTCCATCCTATTTTAATTTCAAAAGTATAAATTTTGAAAATACCTTATCTCTCACGTACGCAGTATAAGACAACTTCATGATTCTACCATTTTTTGTCGTAAAAGCAACAAAATAAAGTACGAAGTTGGAAAAAAAATATTTTACGTGGCTATGCAGTCAGAGGAATGTATACACCGAATTCCATGATTCTATTAGCGGCCATTTTGTTGGTACCATTTCTATTCCCTTTTTCCAATTTTGCCCCCTCAAGAGTACGACTATCTAAAATCTCTTTATTTTACGTATCTACACAATTAGAGCACACTGAATTTCATCATTCTAGCTGTATTCGTTTAGTTGGTACTATTTTTATCCCCTGTAGCCATTGTATCCCTGAAAGTACGAGTTTGGAAAAAACGTTTTATTTTTCGTGTCTACGCAGTCAGAGGAATGTATACTCCGAATTTCATGATTCTAGCTGCTGTCATTTGGTAGGTACTATTTTTATCCCCTTTTTCCATTTTACACCCTAAAGTACGAATTTCGAAAAATTCTTTTATTTTATGTGTCTACGCAATCAGAAGAATATATACACCGAATTTCATTATTCTAGGTGCAGCCGTTAGGTTGGTACTATATATATCCCTCTATCCCCATTTAACCCCTTAAAAGTACGAATTTAGAAAAAATACTTTTATATTATGTATCTACTCTATTAGAGGAATGTACACGCCAAATTTCGTGTTTCTATCTCTTGTCGTTTGATAGGTACCATTATTATCCCTTTTTGTCCCATTTCGCCCCCTACAAATAAAAATCACTCTATGATGCCCTTTTATGCAATAAAGGGAATGCGCATTGCAAATATCAAGTAAATACATGCTATTATGTTCAAAAAACATGCTGAAATACTCAAAATATTAGGGGTATTTTCAGTCCTTGTGAGGGAAACATTTTTCCCTCTAGGCCGATTCTCTAGGCCGATCTACAACCATAAGACACATTGAGGACAAATTTGAACCTCGGCCGATATCGTGCTTTCAACAGACAGACAGACAGACGGACATGGCTATATCGTCTTAGAATTTTACCACGACCCAGAATATATATACTTTATGGGGTCTCCGATGAATATTTCAAGGTGGAGGGTATAAAAAAAGATTTTTGATTTTGGAAGATTTCTTTTCTGAAATTTGTGTTTACATTAGAATGATAGACATCATAGACAGGGTTGTCAGATATGGCAATTTCTCGCCAAAGCTGGCGAATTTTTGGCGTCATGTCTATTTTTTGGCGATTTATAAAACAGTTGGCGATTTTCTTGGCTAATGTTAGAAAATGTTAAATCTGTCCTCTTATGTTATTATATTGGCGTTACTTTGTAGAAAAATATATTACAATTTGTATGCAAGTCGTATATATGCGTACAAATTCAATATATCGTTTATTTCATGTCAAATTACCATTTGCACCTTCTTTGCAACCAAGCAGGATAACTGCACTCGATAAAATGTTTGTTTTATAGAGGACGAAAAATAAAGATTTTTTAAAAGATATGACCAATTGAGAATTAGTAAAATCAAGATAAAAGGTCCGAGGTAGGAACATTGAAAATGGTATCGTGTGAAAACGTAGCATAGGTACAATTCAAAGAATGAAGGATTATGTTAAAGGTAATTGCATTTGTTGGTTTTTACTAAGAAGACTCCAACTTAAAAAATCAGAAAAATTAGACATATTCCCGTAGATTATAAACAAACCATGTATGGAGAAATATTAATAATTAATAACTGTAATAAATGTAGTCGACCGAAAACACTATTTTTTGAACGAATGTATGCATTGACTTTTTACTTAGAATTTTATGACGATGAAGGTATTACAAACGGAATGACAAAGTTTGTATACCCCATCCTTGAGGTGGAGGGTATAAAAAATTCAAGAAGATCGGTCCAGAAGTTTGGGCAGCTATAAGGAAAAACAAACACAAATTTCGATTTTAAATATAAAGGGTGATTTTTTAGCTATTATCTTTTTGGTAACACTGGTTTAAACAGCAGACGCACGTTTCGTGTTTTGTTTCACTGTCAAACATCTTCAGTTTGGTCTATAATTTAACCGTGAATCGTCTACAATGAACAACACTTGCAAATTATTGAATTTTATTATAAAAATGCGTGCTCTGTTAAGAAAGTTCATCGCGCGCTTTCATTTTATGGTCAGTTTGTGACTAAATTTCGCACCAAATTTACATTGTTGGACATTAAACCACCAACACGCTTACGTAGAGTGCGATCTGAAGAAAATATCGCAGATGTATCGGCCAGTGTTAATGATGACCATCAATTATCGATTCGTCGCCGTTCGCAGCAATTGGGCCTCTGTTACTCAAAAACGTGGAAATGCCAAAATTGGACTAAGCGGATGGACCATTTGAGGTCAACATTTGCATGAAATAATCTTCAAACATTAAATTATATGGACCGTACTATCGATTCGAATAATGATTTCATGCATTTTTCTGAATTTGATGTGTTTTTTTGAAAATATAGCTTCTATAGCTTTTAAAAAATCACCCTTTATTTCCCGAGCCGCACTTCCCGAGATTTCCCTGGAAGCAATTTTAACCTTCCTGGGAAAACGGGAAATATTATAAATATATATTTGAGCACTAAATTAGTATTACTTTATGAATGTAGAGATATAGATATATTTCAAATTCATATATCTGAGATTCTCTGCAGAGCGGATCAAAGAAAAAAGTTTTGCTTTTCAATATTTTTTGCTGATCGAGAGAGTATACTGCGTTGAAGGGGTTGGTTCCGTTGCGTCGTTTACGATATTTTGACGCGCGAAAATGCGTTAAAATAATAATAATTATAATATATTTAAGTTTTTTTATGAACAATGTATTTTCTTTCAACTGCAATAAACAAATTCGGGGGAGCTCATACGAATTGTTATATTTAGTTATAGAAGAAACAGTATTTTCCAAATAAATAATTGTTAAGTTTAGTAGATTTCTTCACTTGCGGGGTAGCTTTGGTCAAGGAAGGGGAGAAACGTAACGTCATTGGTAACGTATGAGTTATATTTATTGGCGATAATATTACTCATTCGCTGGATGGGAAAGAAAAACTTCCTAAGATCAACAGAATCAATTTACTTTGCTTACAGGTAGCTTCAATTTGATTTATTCGAACGATGTTAATTTATTTAAAGCAAGCAGTGAAAAATCTCAACAGCATACAGTCAAGGTCACCCAAAATTTGTCCGCATAAGGGAGGTGTCCACGTATGGGAGGTAAAATAAAAAAATATATTTTATAAGTGTCCGCTTAATGGTGATTCATTATCATGAAAATTTTTAAATAAAACAGTTTTTTAAAGTGTTCACTTAAGAGAGGCGTCCGCTTGAGGCAGTGTCCGCGCGTGACAGGTTTCGCTGTATGTTCCTTAAAATATAGGGTCCGCGAAATAACTTTTTTTTGAAAATGCTATAAAAAAACTACTGAATATTTTCTCAAATTTCTTTTTTTCATTTGAAAGTACAATCCTTCCGGTTAATAATGGAAAATAATTTCATTCAAATGGCTGCTGAGGGCACCCCACAAATAATAGTCCAACGGTTGAATAGTTGAAAAAAAAAAAACGTTAGATGGCGGACCCTATATAATAAACAAATCGTTTGAGAGACTAACTAACTTCAACATGCAAGACTTCCTGATTTTGGTCTAATACTTATCGTAAGGAAAAGGCGTAGCTGACTTTTTTCGAATTCGCACTTTTTACCTGTCCCAACAGAAAACAACGGAATATGTAAACGTCGCAAATTCAAAAAAATTGCCAGTTAATAATTTAGGATAACGATAACTCTTAACCTGCAGCCTGAGGGTAGAAAATACTGACAGACAGACGGATATTTAAGCACCAGATAACAGATATCCGATAAATAATATCGAGTGTCGCACACTTCATAAATTTCCCACCCTGTGGTAGAGTGCATAATAAATACGTTTGTAATAGATTTCCCCATCTTTCTCCCATTGTGCACCCATGGGGATTAAGAGGTCTTAAAGGAATTTGCCATGAATGATAGATGTTAGTAATTTGAAGCGTAGCAGTTAAAATATGTCGTCTTTGATGGTTTGAGTTAAGTTAATTGGGTTGATTGAGTGCAGCACAAAGTAGGAAATTGGGATGGGAATAGGGATGACCAGAATATTAATTTGGCCATTAGGTTTGCTTCAAATGTTCATCAGGGACCATATGAAGAATATACTTATCGCTCACTTATTTAAAGATTGACATAAATAATCGAAAATCGAATCTATAGTAAACGCGTTCAAAGTTTTCAATTAACTCCCATTTGGCAGGAAAAATAGACACGCATTTAATTATTATTATTTTCCTTATAAAATTTCTGAAAATATTTATTAATCTTACATAGCACTGGCTTCACAGTTTTCATAGTCCCAAACAGAAACCCTAACGTTGTTCTCCTGGCAAATTGTACAGAATATAGACTTTCTATGAAGTTTTTCAATTTTGCTTAAAATTCTGATGACAAATTGAACTTGTGTGCACCACAACAACTACAGCTACACATTGGAAATGAAGCATAAACATGGCTGAAGGGAAATAATTTATGTAAAACAATGCATTGAAAAGGTCAAGGTTACTCCGTTCGCTGTTACCACTCGAACTCGTTCGCTCGCTCGCTTTTGGCGATTAGTCAGTCTAGGGTAGACCCAAAACACAATCAACATTTTTTGGCATCTGTCGCTGTTCCCAGGAAAAATGCCATGACGTCTGCACAAAATCGCCGAAGCAAAAATTTCAAATTTATATTTAAACGCATGCAAATACATACATACACATTTCGTATCCTCACCACAGGGGAGCTTAGCAAGCGTTGATGGAAATTTATAAACAAAATATTTGTTGTCTGACTCTGAATTTTTGGCACGATAATAAATACAAAATGAAATGAGTTGAAATTGAATTTGAGCATATTTCGATGTTGTTTTGTTTGCATTAGAAATGCAAAAAAACAATCTGTGGATGAACGCACAAAAAAATGACAAATATTATTTGGAAATCTCCACAGAAAAAGAAAACGCAATAATAGAAGGAGCTGAACGAATGAGACGAATGTAAGATACCCTTCATCATTAGGGAGTTAATTCCACAGAATAACACACATGCCAGGGGGAGTCGAAGCCATGTAACGAAGAATAAGAGACGTCAACTGAAGCCACAAGATTTTCTTTCTTTCACTTTCACACTTTCATCGTTTTTCGACGAATGTGAGTTTATTTACATATTTATTTCACACGTCTGTCCCAGCAGAAACTCTCACTACCAAAATGATATTAGGGTGCCAGCCAAATTCAAAATTATTGGCCAGACTTCGACAAAAGTTTTCACATAGTCATAATTGATACAAATTAGGTTTTCCTATAATTAGTAACTCTTTTAGTTTGGTCTGGCCACCTAAAATGTTTCCTTCAGCATGAGGTACATTCCGCGCAACCGACAACCTACATTGACTTTCATAGCAGAATTGTAATAATATTGAATTATTCGATTAATCTTTTATTCGAAAACAAATAATTACAAATTTATCGAATGCCGTCAGTATTTATTGTTTGATTCCTCTAATCGGACATTTGTTCATTTAATTTTTATACCCCCCACCTCCAGGATGAAATATCGACCTGGGACCCTACAAAGTATATATGTTCTTGATCGTGATAAAATTCTAAGACGATCTGGCCATGTTCGTCCGTCCGTCTGTTGAAAGCGCGCTGGCATCTAAACAAAATGAGCTAGGACGTCCAAATTTGATATAAATGTGTCTTATAGTGGTAGATCGGATGGGATTGAAAGTGGCCGAAATAGGTCCGGAGGGAAAAAATTTTCCCTCACAAGGACTAAAAATACTTCTAATAAATTCAAGTATTTAAGTTTTTTGAATATGTCTGTTTATATTTGCTTGATATTTGATATGCGTATTCGCCCTATAGCAAAAACGTGCACCATAAAGTGATTCTTATTTGTAGGGGGTGAAATTGGACAAAAAAAGGGATATAAATAGTACGTATCAAACGACGGCAACTAGAAACACGAAAATCGGTGTGTACATTCCTCATAATATTATTTTTTTTCAAATTCCTACTTTTAAAGGGTAAAATGGGAATAGAGGGATAAAAATGGTACCAACCGAACGGCTGCTCGCGTAAACACGTAAAGTAAAGGGATTTTTTAAAATTCGTACTTTTTGGGGGTAAATTGGAAAAAGGGATAAAAATTGTACAAAATTGTCATTCGGAGTGTACATTCCTCTGACTTCATAGACACTAAAAATAAAAAAGTTTTTCCAAATTCGTACTGTAAAGGGATACAATGGGAACAGAGGGATAAAAATGGTACCCAGTAAAAGGCTACATCTAGAATGATGAAATTCGGTGTGTGCATCCTTCTAATTGCTCATGTAAAATAAAGAGATTTTCGAGAGTCGTACTTTTAAAGGGGTGGTAAAATGAGAAAAAGGGAATAAAAATGGTACCAAACAAAAGGCTGGAGCTAAAAGATTTCTCTGGCTGCATAGACTCGAAAAAATAAAACGATTTTTCGTGCTTTTTACTTTTACTACAAAAATGGATAGAATCATGAAGTTAGGTTATCTTGTATTGTGGACGTGGGAATGCATTATCAAAACTTGTACTTTTGGAATTAAAATAGAATGGAGATAAAATAGAATTGTTGCTGAAAATGCTTCCACTATCCCCCAGTATTTATTGTATTTAAGCTTTTTCGAAGATTGCTGCTTTATAATTACTTTTGGAATATATATTTCTATATATAGTATAGACATGTTGGTAACATTGCCTTATTAAAAACGTCTAAAATAATTAAAAAAATATTGTTATTTATAAAAGTATTTTTGCAATATTTTTAGTTGTTTTGGTTTGGCTATATTAAACATTTTCCTGTAATGTCACTGCACTTATACAAAAAAATACAGCCTCTGATTATGATTGCAAGCCATGGTGGAGGCTCGGCCGAACTTAACGCCGTTTTTACTTGTTTTACACATTCTCGTAGGAAACGCTGAAATACATCGGAATGTGTATAAAACGCATTTTCAAAAAATGTCAGTTACGTCCACTTTGAATGTAACAGACTATGAAACAGTTGCGTGACTGACTGATTGATCACTGTCAAGACTGGCTTGACCAGCCTAGACGTATGATAAATAGTACTTCTAGGGGTTATGATGAAGAAAAGAGATAAAAGTGGTACCAACAATTCAGTGCGTATTCCTCTGTTTGAGAAGACGTGAGGAGAGCTTTGGAATTTTTAAGAGGGAGACTGGATAAGAGAAGGATAAAATGAAAGTTTTGAAAATAGACTTTTGAAATGTATACTCTTAACTCAAAGACGAATGGTATCAATAAAAATGTAGTGTGTGTTGATTTTAGACAATTTTCGAATTTCAAAAACTATTCTCATATATATTTTTATTTTTGTGATACAATTTAGTTTAGCTTGGAAAATTGTTTTTTTTTTCTTTTCAAAAAACATTTCATGACTACGAATATATCTTTCTCGTAGAAACAGTGGTTTGGTAGCGATCGTAAAAATGGGAAAAAAATGTTTGTATACCCTCCACCGCCATTATGGGGGTATACTAACTTTGTCATTCCGTTTGTAATAGCTTGAAATATCGACCTGAGACCCTTGATCGTCATAATTCTAAGAATATCTATATATCTATCCATGTCCGTCCGTCTGTTGAATGCCCGCTAGCATCTAAACGAAAGGAGCTAGGACGTCAAAAGTTTTCATAAATGCGTCTTATAGTCGTAGGTCGGTTGGGATTGTAACTGGGCGAAATCGGTTCAGAGGGAAAAATGTTTCCCTCACAAGGACTGAAAATACCCATAATAACCCCTAATATTTTAGTATATTTTTTCAATATGTCTGGTTGTACATACTTGATATGGGTATGCACATTCCCCATATAACAAAAACGCGCACCATAGAGTGATTCTTATTCGTAGGGGGTTAAATGGGGCAAAAAGGATAAAAATGGTACATATTAAACGACAACAGCTAGAAACACGAAATTCGGTGTGTACATTCGTACTTTTAAGGGGTAAAATGGGAATAGAGGGATAAAAATGGTATCAACCAAACGGATGCCCCTAGAATATGAAATTCGGTATATACATTCCTCCTATTGAATAGAAAATAAAGCGATCTTTCGAAATTCGTACTTTTAGAGGGTAAAATGGAAAGTGGGGACAAATATTGTACCAACTAAATGACTAAATTCTTACTTTCAAGGGATACATTGCGAACAGAGGGATACAAATGGTACCAACTAAACGGCTACAGCTAGAATGATGAAATTCGGTGTGTACATTCCTCTAACTGCATAGACACGCAAAATAAAAAGATTTTTCCAAATACGTACTTTTTATACAATCCACGAGAGTATTATGTCTTTGTGCATTTGTTTGTAACACCCAAAAGGAAGAGAGATAGACCCATTGTTAATTATACCGATCGACTTAGAATCACTTTTTGAATCGATTTAGCGATGTCCGTCCGTCTGTCTGTCTGTCTGTCTGTCCATCTATTCTTGTAATCACGATACAGGTCGCAATTGTACACAGAACCAAATGAAACTTTGCACAACTTTCGGGATAAGAACGAACGCTATTTAATTTGAAGAAAATCGGTTCAGATTTAGATATAGCCCCCATACGAATTTCACTCCCGATTTGACTTTTTTCAGATACCACATATTTTAACAGATTTTCTTCAAAATTGGCAAAACTTCTTCTAGTTCAACTAGAAATATCTGTGGTAAAAATGGGTCAGATCGGTTCAGATTTATATATAGCTCCCATACAAATTTCGCTCCCGATTTGATTTTTTCCGCTCTAGAAACCACATATTGTATCAGATTGTCTTCAAATTTGGCGAACTATCTTATATTTCAACTAGAAACGTCCATGATGAAAATGGATCAAATCGGTTCAGATTTATATATAGCTCCCATACAAATTTCGCTCCCAATTTGACTTTTTCCGCTCTAGTTACCACATATTTTAACAGATTTTCTTCAAAATTGGCAAAACATCTTAAAGTTCAACTAGAAACACCTGTGGTAAAAATGGGCCAGATCGGTTCAGATTTATATATAGCTGCCACACAAATTTCTCACCCGATTTCACTTTTTCCACTCTATAAACTACATATTTTTTTTCTTTCAAATTTCTTTCAAATCTTTCAAAATATCTTATATTTCAACTAGAAACACCTATGGTGAAAATGGGTCAGATCGGTTCAGATTTACATATAGATCCTATACAAATTTCGCTCCCGGATAGACTTTTTCCGCCCCAGAAACCAAAAATTTTCTCCGAAGTGGCCACCAAACGTTATATTTGAACTAGAAGAACTTATTTTGAAAGTTAGTCACTTTATTCCATGTTGGGATATAGCCCCGACACAAATATTCTTTTCGATTTGACAAATTGGACCAGGTCATATTACCCTATGATAAGGAAACATACAAAAATTCTTCCCGTTTTCACTTTTTACCGAGTTGAATTGTATTCGGATAGAAAGTGGAGTGTATCGTATAGTCGGCCTCGTCCGACTTTAGTCTTTCCTTACTGGTTTACTTTTACGGCAAACAAATTTACGGCCCTGTGTACGTCAGATATTGGATTTTCAAAATGTGTTCTTTTGGAATTAAAATAGAATGGAAATACAAGCAACTGTATCACCCATTATCTACCAATATTTATGGTATTTAAGCTTTTTTTTGGCCTTTTTGTCTTATAATTACTTTTTGAATTGACTTGAAGCATTAATTCGATATACATAGTATGAACGTATTGCCTTGCCTTATAAGCGTGTTTTGAGGTATTAAAATATTATATTAATTTGTAAAATATTTGTTTTTCAATATTTTTATTTGGTTTGGCTATATTAAAAATATTGACATTTTCCTGTAATGTTACTGCACTTATACGAAAATCGACAACCTCTGTGGAATGCAATCCATGGTGGAGAATATATAAAGTTCGGCCCGGCCGAACTTAATGCCACTTTTACTTGTTTTAAATCAATTTTTCTTTTGACGATTTATCGAGCTAAATAAAAAATTGTATCACAAAGATAAAAATATATATGAGAATGGCAAAGCATTCCAACACCTTTTATCTATACATTTTTTAAAAATCAAAAATTGTCACACCCTATTTTTGCAGCTAGAATCGTGAAATTCGGTGTGTAGACTCCTCTTACTGCGCAAGATAAATAGATTTTTTGAAAAGGTGGAAGAGTGAGATAACGGATAAAAATGGTGCAAGTCAAAAATTTGCAGCCATAACCGTAAAATTCTCATCCTCCCCTCCCCTCTGTCAAACTTAGACCCACAACATAAAGGGATATTTAACAAATTTTATTTTTAGATGGGAAAACGAGGAAAACGAAAATAAGTGTATAATATTTTTATTAGAAGAGTACATACAAAGACTTTCAAAACAATCGTAGCTATCGAGTCAAAAATCGTAACGCTTGACATGGAATGACTCATATATATATATATATATATTGTTACTCATGTTCTGTATGATTTCGAAACCTCAAAACTCTATACAAATAGTACTTAGAACTTACCTAATCAAAAATAAAGAACCGTAAAGCGAAAGAAAATTCGACATTAGAGGGATTTCATATACGTATTGAATACATTTAATTTGATTTAAACCGAGATAGGGCTCCAGTTCTTATTTTGGTTTTTGTATCATTACCAAATGAAGATTGAATGAAGGATTCGTTGGGAGTCAGCTATTAGAACATAAAATACATATGAGACATTCCACGACAAATCGGACACTAAAAATATATATTTTCCTCCATTTTTATTGAGTATTAATAATCCAAAAACGATATATTACTTTATGTCAAAGATGAGAATTTGTAAATATCAACTCAAAATAGATGAAGAGATAAAGCATACAGTGGAGATTAGAGTATTCGTTTTTTCCAAATTAAAAAAAAAAAATAGAAAACATAGTAATTACTGTAGGCCCACTTTCAATTAGAGATGTGCGCGTGAGTGATTATTGGCTCACGTTCACGCACGCTCACGAAGAAAAAAATTGAATCAAGCATGAAGATTTTTCGTTACTCACGTTCACGCACGCACACGTGAGTAATACGAATTTTGCTCACGATCACGCGTGAATCAAGTGATTCATGTAAATCACGCAAACATTCCACAAAGAAAATAATATATACATTCTAAATCGAAATGAGCAACGCCGCGCAAATCCGAAAAAGTTATTATTTAAATCACTACGATTGCGATGTTTGTCTTAAATTCATATTTTTAAAATAGTATACAAAATTACAGTGTGATATATCGTATTGTTTAACGCAAAATACGTTAAAAATCACTGACATAAAATCTAAGTAGAAATCAAAGCATATACCCCGATATCAATTATTTGTTTTTTTTTTATTGAACTGACACTAAGGGGGTTCCCCATATAAATGCAGTGTCTATTGTTGGTGCAGGGAGCATAAATAATAGAAAAATAGAAATAATACCTGCATTGAAGCACTTTGTTTTCGAAAAAATGCATATATATATTTTGAATGGAAAACTTCACCTTTTTAAACGAAATAAAATGAAAATAAAAGAATAAATATTGCTAAATATGTGCTACTCACGTAATAATCACGTGATTCACGCAGAAATTAAACTCACGCAAGAAATTTGTTTCGGCCCTCACGTTTATGCACGCTCACGTGTGATTCACGCGGGAATCACGTGATTCACGTGAGTCGCGCCCATCTCTACTTCCAACCAAGGCTCAAAATTCACAGAATAAATACATGTTTAAATAAAAAACTTTTCGAGAAAATCGAAGATTACAAACAATTAAAAACAAGTTTTAATTTAAACATTTATACAAACATTTTTATACAACAACATTGTGAATATTTTTTCAATATTTTTCTGAAAAGTACTTCAAAAAACAAATTATTAAAAAAGTATTAAAAAAGAATATCTAATTTGGACCATTATTGAAGAAGTTATGAGCAAAAGACTGAAAAAAGAACTTCTATTTACCGATTTTTTAAAAAAGCTATATCTTTTTAACGAGTAATTAGAAAAAACTCTAAGTATACCAGGAGGTGTTTTTAATGGTTACTAAAAAATACAAAAAAAAAATGGAGGAAATCAAAAATATTTTTTTAACTATCCGATTTGTCGTGCATTTATGGAAAAATTGCATTTATGGCAAATGTTGACCTCTTAGCTCCTATCGCTTAGATGCTGGCGTGCTTTCAACAGACGGACGGACATGGGTAGATCGTCTTAGAATTTTATGATGATCAAACATATATACATTATAGGGTCTCAGGTCGATATTTCAAGGTGCTACAAATGGAATGACAAAGTTAGTATGCCCCCATAATGGCGGTGGAGGGTATAAAAACACGTTTTTTTTTTTCATTTTTTACGATCGCTACTAAACCACTGCTTCTACGAGAAAGATACATTTGTAGCCACGATAACAACCTTAAATTTAAGGTATTACTCGCTTTGATGCATCTATTTCATGTAGAAGAAAAAAACGATTTTTCTTTTGACGATTTCCAAGCTAAATTAAATTATATCACAAACATAAAAATATATCTGAGAATGATTTTTGAAAATCGAAAATTGTCTAAAATAAACACACACTACATTTTTATTGATACCATTCGTGTTTGAGTTTTTGAGTTAAGAGTAGAAATTTCAAAAGTCTATTTTCATTATATCCTTCATTTTATCCTTCTCTTATCCAGTTTCCCTCTTAAAAATTCCAAAGTATACCACGTCTTCTCAAATAGAGGAATACGCACTGAATTTCATAATTTCAGCTTCAGCCATTTTGTTGGTACCATTTTTATCCCTTTTCTCCATCATAACCCCTAAAGTAATTTTTATCTTATGTCTAGGCTGGTCAAGCCAGTCTTGACAGTGATCAATCAGTCAGTCACGCAACTGTTTCATACGCCGTTAAATTCAAAGTGGACTAACTGACTGACCGCCACTTGTTTGGTACAATTTGTATCCCTTTTTCCAATTTACCCCTAAAAAAACGAATTTTTAAAAATTCCTTTACTTTACGTGTCTACTCGAGCAGATGAATGTCTACATCGAATTTCATTATTCTAAGTGCAGCCATTCGGTTGGTATCATTTTTATCCCTCTATTCCCATTTTACCCTTTAGAAGTACGAATATCAAGCAAATATAAACAGACATATTCAAAAAACTTAAATACTTGAAATATTAGGAGTATTTTTAGCCCTTTTGAGGGAAAATTTTTTCCCTTCCGGGCCTATTTCGCCCACTTTCAATCCCATCCGATCTACCACTATAAGACACATTTATATCAAATTTGGACATCCTAGCTAATTTCGTTTAGACGCTAGCGTGCTTTCAACAGACGGACGGGCGAACATGGTTAGATCGTCTTAGAATTTTATCACGATCAAGAATATATATACTTTATAGGGCCCCAGTTCGATATTTCAAGGTGTTACAAACGAAATGACAAAGTTATTATACCCATTATTATTATCCTGGTGGTGGAGTGTAATAATATAGTTTAGTACTGCGTTTAACATAAGCTTTGATTCAATTACCTCCCAAATTGCAATTCACATAGACTCTATCGTCTATCATACCCGCTGAAAATTTTTTAATGTCACAACTGAAATATCCTACTTAGTATACCAGCATATCCTGTGGTGCGATTATAATGAGAAAATAACTGTGTACATACATCAATAAATGTCATGAAATGTTGGTAAAAGGACAACGGGGAAAATATAATTTCGAGGAGCTGGGTTGTAGGGGGAGTAGAGTACATAATTCGATTGATTGTGGTGCAAACTCAAATAGTCAATCGTCTGGATGAGTGAGTGAAAATTGAGCACGTTTAGCAATTATAATGTACGGCGCTCGCAATAACGAAAGAGACACTTGATTAATGCCTCCAAAAAACCGATGACATTGTATGGAATATACTAGCAGAGATAACAGTTTCATTTGATGTTATATTCGTTCGATATTGAAGCATCATCTACATATCGTCCAAACTTGTGGAATGCACTGTTGACAATCTATAGATTATTGTGATATATGGCTTATACTAAAGGGTGATTTTTTAAGAGCTTGATAACTTTTTTAAAAAAAAAAACGCATAAAATTTGCAAAATCTCATCGGTTCTTTATTTAAAACGTTAGATTGGTCCATGACATTTACTTTTTGAAGATAATTTCATTTAAATGTTGACCGCGGCTGCGTCTTAGGTGGTCCATTCGGAAAGTCCAATTTTGGGCAACTTTTTCGAGCATTTCGGCCGGAATAGCCCGAATTTCTTCGGAAATGTTGTCTTCCAAAGCTGGAATAGTTGCTGGCTTATTTCTGTAGACTTTAGACTTGACGTAGCCCCACAAAAAATAGTCTAAAGGCGTCAAATCGCATGATCTTGGTGGCCAACTTACCGGTCCATTTCTTGAGATGAATTGTTCTCCGAAGTTTTCCCTCAAAATGGCCATAGAATCGCGAGCTGTGTGGCATGTAGCGCCATCTTGTTGAAACCACATGTCAACCAAGTTCAGTTCTTCCATTTTTGGCAACAAAAAGTTTGTTAGCATCGAACGATAGCGATCGCCATTCACCGTAACGTTGCGTCCAACAGCATCTTTGAAAAAATACGGTCCAATGATTCCACCAGCGTACAAACCACACCAAACAGTGCATTTTTCGGGATGCATGGGCAGTTCTTGAACGGCTTCTGGTTGCTCTTCACTCCAAATGCGGCAATTTTGTTTATTTACGTAGCCATTCAATCAGAAATGAGCCTCATCGCTGAACAAAATTTGTCGATAAAAAATTTCGAGCCGAACACTGATTTTGGTAATAAAATTCAATGATTTGCAAGCGTTGCTCGTTAGTAAGTCTATTCATGATGAAATGTCAAAGCATACTGAGCATCTTTCTCTTTGACACCATGTCTGAAATCCCACGTGATCTGTCAAATACTAATGCATGAAAATTCTAACCTCAAAAAAATCACTCTTTATTTATAAGTTATATGATGGATTCCAGATAAAGAGATCCTGCAAAGTATTTATCTGCCGATTTATCTCTTTGCCTTTATATAATAAAAACGGTAAGTTAAGGTGATTGAAATTTACCATCGACTCGGGTCGTTTCATTTTTTCCCATTCAAGAAATAAGTAAAATACTGATGAATGCTCTTTCTTCTAAGGTTTCTACACGAGATGTGCCTATTTCAAATAATTTTGGAAGGACAATGGTCTAATATATAGATTTAATGCGGCGCGATATGTACAAATAGTTTAAAACGTCCCAAAAATCCCTATTAATATTATAAAACCTTAGTGTAAGTCTGTCTGTTTGTTTGTTCCGCAATCACGCGTAAACGGCTGAACCGATGTAGTTGAAATTTTCAATACAGATATATGCAGGTCTGGAAGGAACTATTGGCTGTAGAATTTTTAAAAAATTGCTCTGTGGGCGGAGGGAGCGTGGCAATAGTGTTTTTGAGGTAGAATGCTGAAAGTTGGTACATATATATTACTGACCAAGATAAAGATCAATTTGATGTCGAAATTTGGATTTTCGTTTCGTGGGCTTTGGGCGTGGCAAAAGTGTTTTTGAGAGCTAGAAGGCTGAAAATTGGTACATATATATTACTGACCACGATAATATCAATATGATAAGATCAATATGAAACCTGATTTTAATTTCACCATTTGTATTTATACCTGGGCTAGGGTATTATAAGTTAGTTTTCCTCCAAATGTTTGTAACACCATTAAATAATCGAGCCACCCATAAGTATACGGATCGGCTTAGTATCACCAGCTGCATCGATTTACCGATGTCTGTCTGTCCGTCCGTCTGCTGTCCATCTAAGCTTGTTCGCACTCTACAGGTCGCAATTGCTGTCCGATTATCATGAAATTTGCCAGAAGTTACGTTTTTTGGCCAAGGACGATGGGTATTGAATTTGGAGGTAATCGATTCAGAATTAGATATAGCCCCCATACAAATGTCGCTCAAGATTTGACTTTTTCCGCTTTAGAAACCTCATATTTTTTCCAATTTTCTTGAAAATTGGTACAACATCTTATAATTGAACTAGAAACACATACGCAGAAATTGGGTAAGATCGGTTCAAATTTAGATATAGCCCCCATACAAATGTCGCTCAAGATTTAACTTTTTCCGCTCTAGAAACCACATATTGTACCCCATTTTCTTTAAAATTGGCACAATATCTTATAATCCATCCAAAAACACCTATGGTGAAAGTAGGTAAGATCGGTTCAGATTTAGATATAGCCCCCATACAAATGTCGCTCCCGATTTGACTTTTTCCGCTTTAGAAACCGCATATTGTTCCCGATTTTTTTGAAAATTGGCACAACATCTTATATTCCAACTAAAAACACTTATGGTGGAAGTGGGTAAGATCGGTTCAGATTTAGATATAGCCCCCATACAAATGTCGCTTCCGATTTGACTTTTTCCGCTTTAGAAACCGCATATTGTTCCCGATTTTCTTTAAAATTGGCACAACATCTTATAATCCAACTGAAAACACCTATGGTGAAAGTGGGTTAGATCGGTTCAGATTTAGATATAGCCCCAATACAAATATCGCTCCCGAATCTTTAACCGATTTTGGCCAAACTTTACATATTATATTTCACCAATAAACATACATGGTGAAAGCGGGTCACATCGTTCCATGTTTCAATATACCCCTATAGAGATGTCCTTTCCGATTTAACATTTTTGTCAAACACACACATTTACAGGATTCAGAAATCCTTCCCGATTTCACTTTTTTACCGAATTGAATTGTAGTGAGAGAGAGAGTGGGGTGTATCATATAGTCGGCTATGTCCGTCTTTAGCCTTTCCATACTTGTTGGGGAGATGCCCATTAGAGCGTACCAGGTTACAAGTAAAAAAAAAAGTTCGCCGTACACCTTCGAATATGAAGTATTATTGAAAGGTAGTTTCAAAATTTTTTTTTATTTTTTTATGCCGAACGTAGGGTCGCGCTTTTACATTTTTCTATATAACTTCTGCATTTATAAACGGATTTTTTGTCTCGACGAGGCCGATTTTTTTGTCTTTGAAGTCATTGAGCTCAAGCATGATTCATGATTTTATGCGAGCTTTAATTTTCTGATATTAGAGTGGTACATACTACCTAGCATACTACCCTAGCAACTGAGATATGATGGGTAAGTACCAGAAGGGGGTGCTTGAGCTCAATGACTTCAAAGACAAAAAAATCGGCCTCGTCGAGACAAAAACATCGATGTATCACACTTTAAAATCCGTTTATAAATGCAGAAGTTATATAGAAAAATGTAAAAGCGCGACCCCTACGTTCGGCATAAAAAAAATAATTTTTTTTTTTTTGAAACTACCTTTCAGTAATACTTCATATTCGAAGGTGTACGGCGAACTTTTTTTTGAGGTTCGCCCTAATGCCCATATGTCCATACTTTAGGAATATCTACCGGGAATGAGAAATATATAGGCGCATGTTTTGGCATAGGCCTCAAGTGTTGTTATAGGCCCGCTACAAATGTCCGTCTGATTTATCCTATTACCGCTGTATAATCTGTATTTATCATTGATTGAATATCTGCTGGAAAATTGGATAAATTACTTTATTATTTACCATAGTCATTAAATTTGACTAAAGATGAATTTATAGTAACTGTATAATTTATATGAACTACAAACAAGTAAAAACGGCGTTAAGTTCGGCCGGGCCGAACTTTATATACCCTCCACCATGGATTGCATTCCACAGAGGTTGACGTAAAAATGCAGTAATATTACAGGAAAATATAATTTTTTTAATATAGGCAAACCAAAACAAATATTGAAAAAATAATTATATAAATAAATATAATATTTTTATTATTTCAAACCTATTTTATTTATTTCAAATCAAAAAATAAATATTCTTATATTTATATTTTCAAAAAGCTTAAATACCATAAATATTGGTAGATAGTGGGAGATACAGTTGGTTGTATTTTCATTCTATGAAAAAGTACAAAAAAATCCATTATCAGACGTACATAGTGCAAAATACCCTAACTTCATGATTCAACCAATTTTTGCCATAATAGAAAAGGTACAAATTTGGAAAAAAAACTTTTTATTTTGCGTGTCTATGCAGGCAGAGGAATGTATACACCGAATTCCATAATTCCAGCTGCGACCATGTGGTTGGTACCATTTTTACCCCCTTGACGTTTCTACGCAATTAGAATTACATCATTCTAGTTGTAGTCATTTAGTTGGTACTATTTTTATCCCTCTGTACCATTGTATCCCTTGAAAGTACGAATTTCGAAAAATTCGTTTATTTTCCGATTCCTACTCAATCAGAGGAATGTATACTCCGCATTGCATGACTCTAGCTGCGGTCATTTGGTTGGTACTATTCGTATCCCCTTTTTCAATTTTAACCCCAAAATGTATGAATTTCGACAAATTCGTCTATTTTCCGTATCTACGCAGTCAGAGGAATGTATACTCAGAATTTCATGACTCTAGCTAATTTAATTGGTATTTTTTTATCCCTTTTTTTCATTTTAACCCCAAAAAGTACGAAATTCGAAAAACCTGTTTATTTTAAGTGTCTACGCAATCAGAGGAAGGCATACACCGAATTTCATTATTCCCGGTGTAGCCGTTTGGTTGGTACCATTTTTATCCCTCCGTACCCATTGTATCCCTTGAAAGTACGAATTTGGAAAAAACCTTTTATTTTTCATGTCTACGTAGTCAAAGGAATGTATACTTCGAATTTCATGACTCTAGCTGCGGTCATTTGGTTGGTACTATTTTTATCCCCTTTTTCTATTTTGTCCCCAAAAAGTACGAATTTCGAAAAATCAGTTTATTTTCCGTGTGTACACAGTCAAAGGAATGTATACTCCGAATTTCATGACTCTAGTTGCGGTCATTTGATTGGTACTATTTTTATCCCCTTTTTTCATATTAACCCCAAAAAGTACGAATTTTGAAAAATCCGTGTATTTTACTTGTCTATGCAATCAGAGGAATGTATACACCGAATTTCATTATTCTAGGTACAGCCGTTAGGTTGGTACCATTTTTATCCCTCTTTTCCCATTTTACCCCTTAAAAGTACGAATTTGAAAAAAATACTTTTATATCATGTATCTACTCAATTAGAGGAATGTACACACCGAATTTCGTGTTTCTAGCTGTTGTCGTTTAATGTGTACCATTTTTATCCCTTTTTTGCCCCATTTCACCCCCTACAAATAAGAACCACTTTATGGTGCAGTTTTTTGCTATAAGGGTAATACGCATACCAAATATCAAGCAAATATAAACAGACATATTCAAAAAACATGCTTAAATACGCTAAAATAGTAGGGATTATTATGGGTATTTTTAGTCCTTGTGAGGGAAAAATTTTTCCCTTTGGGCCGATTTCGCCCCATTTCAATCCCAACCGATCTACGACTATAAGACGCATTTATGGAAAATTTGGACGTCCTAGCTCCTTTCGTTTAGATGCTAGCGTGCTTTCAACAGACGGACGGACGGACGGACGGACGGACGGACGGACGGACGGACATGGCTAGATCGTCTTAGAATTTTATGACGATCAAGAATATATATACTTTATAGGGTCTCAGGTCAATATTTCTAGGTGTTACAAACGGAATGACAAAGTTAGTATACCCCCATCCTGGAGGTGGAGGGTATAAAAATTGCTCACATGAAATACGTGGGTTTAGTAATCAAGGCGTGGTATATACGCAGGGAGTGGTGTAGGGTATTATATAGTCGGCCCAGCCCAGCGACGTTAGCCTTTCTTTACTTGTTTTTGACTGGCGAAGCGGGCGGGGTTCAGCTAGTTATAAATAAAAGGTTTATATTTGAGACTAAGTACTGCATTTATTTTCGCAGAATGGAAACGAGAGGTCTTCAAATATATACATTTGCTATACAAATATTTGGGCTGTAATGATTGTACAATGGGGCCAAAAACCAAGTTTTGAGGCAAAAAGTAAATTTTTGAATATTATTTCAAAACAAACAATGTTTTTGCTAACAACCAAATAAAATTTTTCCCAAAAATAAAAATTTAGAACCAGGACGTTACTCGCCTGGAAGATGGCGAAAATTTTACCTATTAAAAATAGGCGGTGGAAGCACCACGAGCGACTTTCGTCCCATATCGTTGCTGTCTAATGTTGCTTCCTATGTTTTTTTTAGCCTGAAAAAATGGTCATTGACCTCATAGTGGATTTGTGTAATTCTAACTCAACGCACCGTTCATACAAATTTTGGTTCAAACGAAATGAAGTCCTTCAACTAACCTTGCGAAAGGGTTCCAAATTGCTCCGTTTTTACATGGCTTTATGAAAATATACCAATTTGTCTGCAATCATTATGATGCCAGAGGAAATCATAAGCGTGTACCAGCATTAGGGTGGATGGCGAAATGAAAACTGTTGAACAAATATCGACAACGGCATCTATGTGTGAATATACATTTGGATTTTTGTTTCGGTTCAATCAAATTCGTCAGTGAAAGTGAGCTAAAGTTATCCCTATCCCTATTAATATTATAAAACCTTAGTGTAAGTCTGTCTGTCTGTTTGTTTGTTCCGCAATCTCGTGTAAACGGCTGAACCGATGTTGTTGAAAATTTCTGCTCTGTGGGCGGAGTGGGCGTGGCAATAGTGTTTTTGAGAGCTAGAAGGCTGAAAATTGGTACATATATATTACTGACCACGAAAATAATAAATATGATGCCGAAATTTGGATTTTTATTTTGTGGGCGTGGCAATAGTGTTTTTTTGAGCTAGAAGACTGAAAATTGGAACGTATATATTACTGACCACGAGAATGATAAATATGATGTCGAAATTTGGATTTTCATTTTGTGGACGGAGTGGGCGTGGCAATAGTGTTTTTTTGAGCTAGAAGGCTGAAAATTGGAACGTATATAAAGAGTGATTTTTTTGAGGTTAGGATTTTCATGCATTAGTATTTGACAGATCACGTGGGATTTCAGACATGGTGTCAAAGAGAAAGATGCTCAGTATGCTTTGACATTTCATCATGAATACACTTACTAACGAGCAACGCTTGCAAATCATTGAATTTTATTATCAAAATGCGTGCTCTGTTAAGAAAGTTCATCGCACGCTTCCATTTTATGGTCAGTTTAATCGACCCACTGAAGCGGCTATTCGGGCTATTGTGACTAAATTTCGCACCAAATTTACATTGTTGAACATTAAACCACCAAGACGCTTACGTAGAGTACGAACTGAAGAAAATATCGCAGCTGTATCGGCCAATGTTAATGATGACCATCAATTATCGATTCGTCGCCGTTCGCAGCAATTGGGCCTCTGTTACTCAAAAACGTGGAAATGCCAAAATTGGACTAAGCGGATGGACCACTTGAGGCGCAGCCGCGGTCAACATTTAAATGAAATTATCTTCAAAAAGTAAATGTCATGGACCAATCTAACGTTTCAAATAAAGAACCGATGAGATTTTGCAAATTTTATGCGTTTTTTTTAAAAAAAAAGTTATCAAGCTCTTAAAAAATCACCCTTTATTACTGACCATGAGAAAGATAAATATGATACCGAAATTTTGATTTTCGTTTTGAGGGCGGAGTGGGCGTGGCAATAGTGTTTTTGAGAGCTAGAAGGCTGAAAATTGGCACATATATATTACTGACCACGAGAATGATAAATATGATGCCGAAATTTGGATTTTCGTTTTGTGGGCGTTATCGTTTTCATATGATAAGATCGATATGAAACGTGATTTTAATTTTACCATTTGTTTTTTTGCCTGGCGAAGCGGGCGGGGTTCAGCTAGTTCTGTATATTTATGGAAAATATTGAGACAGATTTCGAGCCAAGCAAAACTTAGAGATTTTGTAAATTTTATTTAATAACATGAAATTTCAAAAAATAGCGGAACTATTCAATTACAATTCATTACAATGAATTTTAATTAATTCAAATGAATATTTTCACAATATTGGAATGTATTTATTATGCTGTATTGGTTCGAAAAGCGTGATACAATCTTACGTTATTACAAAGTATACTACTGCTAGCAATTTCTTGATAGCAATTTTCAATGAGATAGAAATGCGTACAACTGAACTGAATCTTCCCTAAATTTATTTGTCATCCCTTATCAAACAATTCATTTCGCGATCCACCCTTTTGTATATATTCAACGAACTCACTCTGGGTAAAGAAAAAAAACTTGTTGTAATTCAATACCAGGGTATCAATCTGTTGACGAGAATACTGCTACAGGACAAATACATAATTTATTTTCATAAGTTCGTTGTACTTCAATCTAGACTCATTATATTCGTTCTGTCACCCTACAGGCTGGAAGGGTATATGTGTATCCTATAATCCAGACAAAAATGTGCGCCACTACAAAGGAATAACTCAACATAAATGAAAGCTAAAGGCTTGATTGTCTGTCGGACTGGTGATCGAGTGAATGTATTCAAAATCCGTCAATTTTAATATTTCCGAAATTATGAATGAATGAGTATATGATACCCTTCACCATTCTCTATCCCATTACATGATTTAAATACCAAAACGAGCACAGACAATCCAGGTTCAACGCCGGGTAAGGCCAAAAACTCTGGGAAGTGATAGTATTTTTCTGCTAGGTATTGTCAGGAATCTTGAGTTACGGGTAAAACCCCGGATTTTCATATCTTTACACACTTATAAGCCTGTAAGTCAAACAGACCGGTTAAGAATTGTTAACAGCAAGTTAACTTGGAGAAAGTAAAGGTACTGTGGTCGACACTTTACTTTCTCCGCGTAGCGCTACCTTTATTAAATTTCATTCAGTAACGCATCTCGACAAATGTGTCATTTTAATTTAGTTGAGTTTATATTATATTTCAAAACTTAAATTTTTCATCGTTGTGTAGTTGAAAACACAGGCACATAATTGGAAACAATTGTTTTAGCTCAAGAGCAAAAAAGAACAGCCATTAGAGAAGATTGCTTTTGTACCGTTTTCACCAAATATTAACTCCAACTAAATATAGTCAAACGCTAATCATAATAGTTTCCGAACACCTGCAGAAATTCTCACAGTTCCTCATCCGTGTGCCATGGATCAACAAGCTAAAAGCTAATTAAAAAGGCAAAAACGAGCAAAACTTTTGCTCTAGCATAATTTTTACGGCTTTGTGCATGCTGGCCTTAAGCTACTGAAATGTTTGGGTATTTCTAATTTAGCTTTTCGTTTAGTTTTGATTTTTTAAACGGTTACGTTAACAAATACAACAAAGTCGAAGGGAGAGAGGGATATTTCAAAAAACCGCAATGACAACGGAAACGGATATTGTGGAAAGTAAATAGCATGGGCATGACAAAAAGGCATGTGTATATGGAGCAGTAGCAGGTACCATCGACAATATGTCACAGTGAAAATACTGAAATTATTTTCACAAAATGGCGCTGTAAACAGCCAGCGAGGGAATTTAAGAAAGTTGTGTAATGCCATTCTATCGAAAGGATGTGTACAACTTCCTCTGTTGCATTTGGCTTTTCGAACTCGAAAACGTTATTGACTATTTCCATATAAAACTGAACTGAAGTTATGAAGTTATTCGATTTCAATACAAGTTTGCAAATTTTACTTCTTGTTAAGGAAAATAGAACTGCATTTCCCGATTTTCAAAAAAATGTAATTGTAGACACTAGGGTGGATCAAAAATCATGAATTCTGTAATAAGGTAATTTAAAAAAACTCTTAACTTTTTCCCAGTTGAAGAAAGAAATATATTGTTGAGACAGATTTTAAGCAAATTGCTTCCAGTTTAATTTAAAATTATCAAATCTTCAAAAAAGATGGGCGCTACCCCATCTCGTCAGAACATTCGCAACGAATGTATGTCTTTGACTTAAATCAGGGTTCATATTAGTACCAGCGGTCACATATGACAAATGAGAATCGCTGATAAACAAAATATTCCACCGAACTAAGTCGACACACTAAAAATCTCACTTTGCCAATTCAATATTATGCATGTGCTCGCATCGCTCGCAACAATGCAAAGGTTGTTGTTGTACGGTATGTCCCGTCTTCACTGTACCTCGTGTGTATTGTTGTTGTTTGTATGTATAGTTGGTCTGTTATGTTGTCATTTATTTTGGTTTAAGACCAAAGGTTGTGCTGAAGTCTTCAGCAGAACCCTAAATTAGCAAAAAGGCAAAGTGAGACCTTTATTGTTGCAGCTAAAAGTTGACTGCACAGTTTCGATGGGCGCTACCCCATCTCGTCAGAACTTTCGCAACGAATGTATATCTTTGACTTAAATCAGGGTTCATATTAGTACCAGCGGTCACATACGACAAATGAGAAGCGCTGATAAACAAAATATTCCACCGAACTAAGTCGACACACTAAAAATCTCACTTTGCCAATTCAATGTTATGCATGTACTCGCATCGCTCGCAACAATGCAAAGTTTGTTGTTGTACCGTATGCCCTTTTTCTTAATTCCCAGTAATTTTTTAATAATCATAAAAAAGTACCTCTTCGATTTTTAAATGCAATTTCTTATTAATAGATAATAGTGTCAGTAAGACACTCCATAAGTTTCATGTTGGAGTTACTGGTACTTACTCTAAAATAATTATAGTCGTGATTGCAGACGAAATTGATAATATTTAATGGAAATAATTAAAAGAACTTACTTTAAGTTGGCGTCAGATAAATTGTCGATGTTCCTGACAAACATTTTTCTTTGGTTTGCTAAATGCGTTGTCCCAAAATATTTCGGCTTTATCATTGTCCAATTTTTTAGAATTGCCTTATTTATGACAAAATTCCTAATTTTCGATCCAACCTTATGTCTAAAATTTAACTTTTTTGAAAATCGGAAAATGCAGTTCTGTTTTCTTATTCGTAGGTACTAACGATACGTAGGTACCCGGATGTTAAAAAGAAGCCGGAAGATACGGCAGCACTCTATGACAACACATCACATATTTGGAGGTACTATAGCATGAACAATGCAAACAATCAAGGATGGTCTCGTTTGGTTTCAGAAATTGTGATAGATTTGATTCTTCATTTGAGACAATTGTGTGAGAAGTGAAAAATGAGAATCATCTTGTGACTCCGATGATGTCATAAATTTGATCATCGTCAATTAATTTAATAAGTAGTTACCGCAAGCGAGATGTCCTTTAATGTTAACGATTAAAGGTTTATTTGATGCGGCGAAAGGGATTTCCTTTGTTGAGCAATATTTTAAACACTTTTCTCATTCAGTATAATGCTCCCTTCGACCAAAAATCATAACTTTGATCCACAGTGAAAGGAAACTCAATAGGTTTATTCTGCAAAAATGGTCTACTCAACGTGCCGTTTCGGAATTGTATAGTCATTACTCTGTTCCGAAAATGCTGTACGGCAGTGTTTATACCCTCCACCAGGGTATTATGTCTTTGTGCATTTGTTTGTAACATCCAAAAGGAAGCGAGATAGACCCATTGTTAAGTATACCGATTGACTTAGAACCACTTTTTGACTTGATTTAGCAATGTCCGTCCGTACATAACAAAAATTGGCAGAAGTGAGTTTTCCGGGCCAAGGACGAAACCGATTTAAATTTAAAGAAAATCGGTTCAGATTTAGATATTGCCCCCATACGAATGTCGCTCCCGATTTGACTTTTTCCGCTCCAGAAACAACATATTTTACTCGATTTATTTATTTATTTATTAAATTCAAGTCTATGGAAATAACATTTTCCTGACAGACTAAGCTTAAAAACTAAAAATATATTAAATCTAAATAATTAACAAAATTAGCTAACGTATCACTAATATCAAGGTTGAAATTGGAGATATTATTGAACTCTCTTAATGCTCGCGTGATGGGTTCATGCAGAGAATAATTTGTTCTATGAATAGGTATACAAAAAACATTAAAATGACGTAAAGGTCGAGGCAGAAACATGGAAATTTAAAAGATCAAGCAAACTCGGGCAGTCAACGTATAAATAAAGAGCAATGATGATGTAATCCTTCTATTCCCAAGAGTTTTTAGATGTATTAACCTACATTTATCCTCATATGAGGGATGAGGATGAAAAAAGTTAATAGATCTGAGAGCAAAATTAATAAACTTTTTCTGAATTCTTTCAAGTCTAGAGCAGTGAGACGCATAAAAAGGATTCCAAATAAAGGAGGCATATTCCAATTTGGATCTTACTAAAGACGAATAAACTAATTTAGCAGTGCACACTGGTCCCAGATCCATTTTTTATGGCATAAAGTCGAAAAGTAAACATACAGTCTTGTAATTTTGCACATTTGCTAGACATATCATACGCAAAAAATAAAATTGGGCCGATCGGACCACGCCCACTACCACCTCCCATATAAACTCAATATATAACCAACATAATTATCACCCTGTATTGGTACAGGGTGACCAAAAACAAAATTTTATGAAAGCTTAAAAGAATGAAGAGTTGTTTATTTTGACGAAATGTGTTTTTCCAAACATTATTACAAAAACAAAATATAGCATACAAATAGAATACTTTAAACTGCAATTTAAATAATTATTTCAAGAAATAAAGTAAAATGTATACATGTGTACAAAAAGGTGAATGATGTTGTATAACATTTTAAAGGTACTTTCAATACCTTTTAAATAAAATATTGATGGGTCTCGTATATATATATGTCTATGGCTTATCAAAAACTGTGCTAAAATAAAATGACAATTTTTGGAGTTTGCCGAAAAATGCTGACGAGATATTAATTCCACCATAAACTACAACCTCAGACGAACACTTTCACATGTACACTTTGAGTCAAGTCGAGTCATACATATAACTTTTGGTCCACGACATTTATAGATTATGTTCTCTACAAAACACAAAATTACAATACCTACGAATACTTACAAGACCACAATAATCATAAAATGTTAAATATAATATTTCAACTACTAACTCTTGCCGTCAATTTTCATAATATAGTCACTTTATTATTTTCTTTTTAAGTCTTGAGTCAAAATTAATCCCACTTTTTTTGAACCGCTAAGTTTAAATACCATTCAGGCTTGTGGTGTTGCCACCTAATTTTCTCCAGTATATTTTCTTGATTGCTTGGAGTGTTGCCATAAAGAAAATATATACAAATTTACCACTTTCCAATTTTATTTTTTTTGAATTTCTGCCAAAAAAATGGATTTGGGACCATAGGGATCTGAAAAATCTTTACAATTTCTTTTAACAAAGGCAAGCAAAGAGTACGCTTTTGGGACCATTGAGTTAATTTGACTTACAAAAGATAAATTCGAATCAAATACAACTCCTAAGTCAATTATTTCATCTACCACATTTAATTGGCGCCCATTTAGGTTATAGTCGTAAAAACAGGGTTTCTACATTTATAAAACGACACTTTAAAGCATTTTGAGATATTTATTTCCAAAAAATGTTCAGAGCACCATCGTTCAATGCTCTCTAAATCACGCTGCAGATGAAGTGCATCTATTATTGAATCAAAAATATCTTTAGATCATCAGCATACAGTAAAACTTTCGACCCCTTAAAACACGAACAAATAACATTTATAAATAACACAAAAAACAATGGTCCAAGAATACTACCTTGGGGGACCCCTGAAGTAGCAACATAAACATACGATTTAACGAAATCAATTGATACAAAATGACATCTATTTGACAAATATGAAATAATAAAATTTAAAAATGTTGAATGAATTCCAATTGAAAAAAGTATGCTAATAAGAACTGGATGAGACACTTTATCAAAAGCCTTGGAGGTATCAGTGTATATTGTATCAATTTGACATCCATTTCAAAGTTAGAAATACAATATTGAGAAAATACTGCTAAATTAGTAACTGTGGATCTACCACGAATAAAACCATGCTGATAGGGGGAAATTACAGATTTGACAAACACTTTCGCTATATTACTTATTTTGGATATGGGCCTATAATTTGCTACATTATCCTTACCTCCAGATTTATAAATTGGAGTTACATAAGCAACTTTCCACTTATCTATAAAAATACCTTCTTCTAAAGATTTATTGAACAAGAGAGACAAATAACGAAAAATTACAACTTTTTAAGAAGAAACCACAAAACCCATCAAGATCTAATTTATAAGAAGGTTTTAACTTTGAAATACCAAAAAGAATATCGCCTTTAGTTAGCTGAATAAAACCAAAGTCAGGAAACGAATTAGTATTGTGGTTAAAAATGATACGACTATCATTTGCCACAAAATTACTACTGAAGAAATTTGCAAACGCGTTAACAGTGTCAGCAGTGCAATTGGACACGTCATCATTTAAGAACATTTTCACGGGATATTCAGATTTACTTCTTTTTGGATCTATATATAGCCAAAATGATTTAGGATTCCTCTTAATACTAGTAGCCAAATTTAATTTTTGCTTCAAATTTCTCACATTACCTTATAATTGAACTGCAAACATCTGTGGTAAAAGATCGGTTCAGATTTAGATATAGCTCCCATTCAAATTTCGTTCTCCATTTAATTTTTTGCGCTCTAGAGATCACATATTTTAACCGATTCTCTTCAAACTCGGCACAAAATATTATATTTGAACCAGAAATATCTGTGGCGAAAGTAGTTCAGATCGGTTCATATTTAGATATGGCTCCCCTACAAATTTCCGACTCCATTTAACTTTTAGCGCTCTAGAAATCGATTTTCTTCAAATTTATCATAGAAACTTTTATTCTAGTGAATACATTATGGTGAAAGTGGGTCGATGTAGGGCTCATAAAAATGTCGTTCCGATTTGACTTTTTCCGCTCTAGAAACCATATATTTTAACCGATGTTCTTCAAATTTGATAAAATACATTATATATCAAAAACTTATAGTGAAAGGGGGCCACATCTTTTCATGTTGTTTCATATAGCCTTCATACAAGTATCCCAAAATAACTTTTTTCTCTCAAGGCATTAACGATTTTAATCCAATTTAGCAGAAAACGTTGACTTTAGCCTTTCCTTACTTGTTTTTGATTGCGTTTCATTTTTAATTAAACCACTGTTTATGTTTCTCAGAGTAATTATTAGGTAATATTTAATTTATTTCCACTTTCTTGAATCCAAAGGAATTTCTAGATCATTCATGGCAATATTAATGAAAATGTTCTTAGCCTATAGGTTGAGTGTAATGCATAATTTTGCAACGAACATCTGGCTGATGTTTTATTTCAGAGAATTTTTTCCTGGCTTTTTTAAGAGCGAATATAGACAGAATTAATGAATCACAGTAGTGTCAGAGTGGTATCAGTTGCTCTCCTGTTATTACAACAAAAAAAGACACTCATAAAATCCTTTATCAATTTCACTTATACATGGCCTACTCTCCAAATCTCAAAGTCGACGTACAATTAAAATTCGCCTATGCCATCGATAATTACACTCAGCTCACTGATGGATGCATGCAGTCATGTACGCATCGTAGCTGTGTTAATTTTTTTTATTTCCACCTACCTGTGGCATTTTTTACGACGCACTCGGAACAAGTCCACCTCCGCCGCTTGGAAGAAAAAACACAATCGCTAAGTGAACATGCGAATACGATATTCAGATTCTTACAGCATCATTGACAGACAGTGCCTCCTCAGTTTTCAAGTGACCATCACCTCAATGCTGGGGCGGTCATAGCTAGCTGTGTATGATGTTTTAATGGCTGCCTTGTTGTTGTTATTCGTCGTATGCCCTTTGTTCATGACAGCGGAGTGGTAACCGAAAAAAAAGAAAAAGACATTTACATTTTGCCCCTACTTCTTGTCCACTTTTGATTTTGCTGGGGGTGGTAATCTGGGCTGTATCTTCAAATCTTTCGTTTTTTAAACATTGGCTATGTTTGGTTTTGGACATCCCATATTGGGTAGGTCATTTAGTGGCTTCCATTTAAAAATGCTTCAATATTTTTCCAAATATAATTGCTTAATTGTCAAAAGCGGTTCTTGTGAATATTAATGGATAGTACAAGTGTATTTGCTGCTAAAAAATCTAGGTTTTGTAAGCAGTACTTCCATTATAAATATAATAAAGGTGCAATAAAGTAAACATGACTCGGATGAAACAGAGTCATGCAAAGATCGAGATTTCTTTTTAATTCGGCAATATTTAATTCGAATTTATTATTAATTCAAATTTAATTTATTTAAAATTAAAAGAAAGTGTTTGTAAGTGAATCACCCTAAGTCAATTACTATGAATTTTATCAGAAAAAATACATTTTTGCAAATGATATTTTATTCATTCATCATAATATTTATTATCCACCATGTGCTTATTTATCCTCCAATTCTACCAACGCACAGTGCTTCAGAATCAAAATCCATCGGCCAAAAATCAATAACTTTTGTTCTAGCAGACATTTTTGAGTTTTTGAGTAAAAAAACCAAAATTAGACAAAATTAAAAATCGGGAAATCGGATATATTTTAGAAATCGGCCCAAAGTTGAATGAACTCCGATTGTTATAAAATTTAGCATGAGCATAAAGGAAATTTACTCATCTTTTTATCTGCGTACCTACATTTCAGAAGATAGTGCGAGAAAAATGGGGAAATTGCGTTTTGGGAGCAATTTCGGGCGGGAAAAAGTTACCCTAAAAAAACGGGGAACCCTTCAACCTTTCCAAATATTTGTTACAAACAAACTACATTTGACACAAACAAGGTTTTGGCGTCATAATAAAGCTAAGAAACCATAATTTCTAATAAAACCAGTAAGGAAAGGCCGACTCTATGATACACTCCACTTTCAATCCGAATACAATTCAATTCGGAGAAAAAGTGAAAACGGGAAGGTTTTTTGTATCCTGTAAATGTATGTGTTTGACAAAAAATTTTATATCGGAAAGGACATTTGTATGAGGATATATTGAAACCTGGAACGAAATAGGTGAAATATAAAATGTATAGTTTGGCCACAATCGGTTAAACTTATGGGAGCAACATTTGAATTTGGGCTATATTTTAATCTGAACCGATTTTACCCACTTTCACCATAGTTTTGTTTAGTTAGATTATAAAATGTTGTGCGAAATTTAAAGAAAATCGAGCACAATATGTGGCTTTTAAAGCGGCAAAAGTCAAATCGGGAGCGACATTTGTATGGGGGCTATATCTAAATCTGAACCGATCTTACCCAATTTCTGCATAGTGTTTCTAGTTGGATTATAAGATGTTGCCCCAAATTTAATGAAAATCGGGTACAATATATGGTTTTTAGAGAACAAAATTCAAATCAGAAGCGACATTTCTATGGGGCCTATATCTAAATCTGAACAGATCTAGCCCGCTTTAGCCACAGGTGTTTCTAGTTATATTATAAGATGTTGTGCCAAATTTAAAGAAAATCGATTAGAATATGTGGCATTTAAAGCGGAAAAAGTCAAATCGGGAGCGACATTTATATGGGGGCTATATCCAAATCTGAACCGATATTACCCAATTTCTGCATAGGTGTTTCTAGTAAGATTATAAGATGTTGTGCCAAATTTAAAGAAAATCGAGTACAATATGTGGTTTCTACAGAGGAAAATGTCAAATCGGGAACGACATTTGTATGGGGGCTATATCTAAATCTGAACCGATTTGACCTATCTTCACCATAGATGTTCTTAGTTTAAATATAACATGTTTTGAAAATCTGAAGACAATCTGATACAATATGTGGTTTATAGAGCGGAAAAAGTCAAATCGGGAGCGAAATTTGTATGGGAGCTATATATAAATCTGAACCGATCTGACCGATATTCACCATGGGTGTTTCTAGTGGAAATAAAAGATGTTTTACCAAATCTGAAGACAATCTGATACATTATGTGGTTTCTAGAGCGGAAAAAGTCAAATCGGGAGCGAAATTTGTATGGGAGCTATATATAAATCTGAACCGATCTGACCGATATTCACCATGGGTGTTTCTAGTGGAAATAAAAGATGTTTTACCAAATCTGAAGACAATCTGATACATTATGTGGTTTATAGAGCGGAAAAAGTCAAATCGGGAGCGAAATTTGTATGGGAGCTATATAAATCTGAACCGATCTAACACATTTTTACCACAGGTGTTTGTAGTTACAATATAAGATGTTTTGCCAATTTTAAAGAAAATCTGTTCTAATATGTGTGAAAAGAGTCAAATCGGGAGTGAAATTCGTATGGGGCTATATCCAAATCTGAACCGATTTTCTTCAAATTAAATAGTGTTCGTCCTTATCCCGAAAAACTTTGTTGTGCAAAGTTTCATAATACTCTCGTGGAGTGTATAAAAAAAGTTGGTGTGTTGGTCCAATTTCAGACATTTCTTCAAAAAGGATATTTTTAAAAATATTTATTACAAACAAACTATATTTGGCACGTCATAATAAAGCTAAGAAACCATAATTTCTAATAAAAAAAATTTGAGTGCAAAATCTCTTAAAATGTGTGAGAAACAGTTCGACAACGTTAAAAAAAACAAAATACGTTTTTTTAATTTTCAAACTCTGAAAAATGTGAAAATCTGTAATACAAAAAAATAAATTTTGTCTTCGCATTATGAACAAATACGTAAAAAGATGTTAAAAAAACATAAAAACAAAAAAATAAAAATTTTCTTTAAAATCGAAAAATACTTAAAGTAGTCAATGTTATGCCGATTTCTAAAATATATCCGTTTTGTGGTTTTTAATGTTAATATCTCAAAGTCCTTGTCCTTGTCTAATTTTGGTTTTTTACAGAACTCAAAAATGTTTACTAGAACAAAAGTTATTGAATTTTGGCCCATGGATTTTGATTCTGAACCACTGTGGCCCGCCCACTTTTTGCGCCATCCTAGTGTGCATGTATCAAATGCCTGTATGTCTGTCGATGTCTTTTTATGTGGGCTTGTTTTTAAAGTGACGAATTTCATTTAAACTTTCTCCTCAGCCAGCTTATTAGACCGTTTGGCACATTCTTTGCATTGGTGCGTGCCAACCAACGTTGTGGCATTTAACATTTGACTAAAACGAGAAACTTTATTCAAAGTTAATATCAAGGATTTCCTTTGTACTATCTGCCATCCTGTGGTGTCTTTCGTCTTCCTTTGTGTAAGTTGAAGAGCATTCAAATTTTTTCTTCATGTTCTTCTGTTCTGTTTACATAACAAATCATTTGCACACTTTGGTTGCTTTTTTTCGGGTTTCGTCTGTTTTTTTTTTTCTTTTCGATTTTGCAGTTTTCTGTTTTAGCCATGTTTTGCTATACCTTATGTATGCATGTACCTTATAGCTGATGTTGATGCTGATGCTGATGCTGATGCTGATATAATCGCATTGTTACGCTTTTTGAAATGTAATTAAAATATGTAATAAAAATCCTTGGCAGTTTTTTGTTGTGTCTACACTCTTGAAAAAAAAAAGATTTCTCTTTTTTAGATTATTTGTTATTGCATGCAAAGTTGTTGATTCAAAATGTTAGTCGATTCCAGGAAATGTGTTAACTAATATTTTAAGATTTTAGGATTTCTTCGAACGAATACAAATGTTTTTGTTAATTTGTGTCCTAAATAAAATAATTAATTATTTATTAAATAATTCGCATATTACGTATCATAGCGTAAATGGCCCACTTACGTCCCCAGCAAGAATAGAACATCCTAAGAGGCTCAAAATATCCCCATCTAGTGATCGGAAAGGTTCATCACGACGGAATTTAACATGGAAATGCCCATTATTGTGAAAGCTTAAGCAAGACGATAGCGATACCGAAAGTCTAAAATAAAGCAGTTATAAATTTAAGTTTATAAGTCGCAAAAGTTAATACTGGTAAGCGTCTCGGCAGAAAATATGGAAGGAACATACATGTATGCTTTGTTGTGAGTGATGTATAACGCAATCAACTCATTTTGTTAGCAATAACTAATAACTTAGAAAAACTTAACAAAACTTATTTAATATCAAGTAATATATAAAATATAATATGTATTAATATAATACAAAGTCAAATTAAATTGACCATATATAAAACATGAGTATTAATAATAATTAAAAAATAAATAATTAAAATAAATCAATAACAAGTAAGGAAGGTTAAAGCCGGGCGTGGCCGACTATATATGGCCTACACCTAGTCAATATACCCTGTGGTGTAGGGTATAAAAAGGTCGTTACATTTGAACCGGGTATATATATATACTACAAATTTCATACTTCTATCTGTATTTGTAAAAAAAATTAACACAAACTTTGAATGAAATCTATATATAAATCTGAACCGATCTGACACATTTTTAGCATACGTTTTCTGAAATATAAGACGTTTTCCCAAATTTGATGGAAATCTGTTAAATATGTGGTTTCTAGAGCGGAAGGAATTAGATCGTGGGAGTCATTTATATGGGAGCTATATATAAATCTGAACCGATTTGACCCACTTTCGCCATGGATTTTTGTAGTTGTAATGTGAGCTGGTTTGCCAAATTTTAAGAAAATCTGTTAAAATATGTGATTTCAAGAGGGGAAGTAATCAAATCGGGGGGACATTTGTGTGGGAGCTATATACAAATCTGAACCGATATGACCCACTTTCGGCATAGATGTTTATAGTTGAAATATTAGCTGATTTGCCAAATTTTAAGAAAATCTTTTAAATTATGTGGTTTATAGAGCGGAAGTAATCATATCGGGGGTGATATTTGTGTAGGAGCTGTATAAATATCTGAACAGATCTGGCCCATTTTTACCAGAGTTGTTTCTAGTTAAAATATAAGCTGTTTTGCTAAATTTGAAGAAAATCTGTTAAAATATGTGGTTTCTAGAGCGGAAAAAGTCAAATTGGGAGCGAAATTCGTATGGGAGAAATATATAAATCTGAACCGATCTGGCCTATTTTTACCAAAGCTATTTCTAGTTAAAATTTATGACGTTTTTCTAAATTTCAAGAAAATCTGTTGAAATATGTGGTTTCTAGAGCGGAAAAAGTAAAATCGGGAGCAAAATTTGTATGGGAGCTATATCTAAATCTGAACCGATTTTCTTCAAATTAAATAGCGTTCGTCCTTATCCCAGAAAACTTCGTTGTGCAAAGTTTCATTTAGTTCTAACCACAATTGCGACCTGGACTTTGATTGCATGAATAGATGGACAGACGGACGGGCATCGCTAAATCGACTCTAAAAGGTGACTCTAAGTCGATCGGTATAATAAACGATGGGTCTATCTCGTATCCTTTTGGGTGTTACAAACAAATGCACAAAGACATTATACCCTGTGGTGTAGGGTATACAAATTATAAGAAAACATTCGATCTTTCTGTATACAAAGGGGATGCCTTATCTAAGCGACTCCTCACGTGTTCTTTCGAGCTCACATCATACAAAATTATGAGATGATAATTTTCTTGAAATTGTTTAAAATAACATCGTAAAAGGTAGGAAGTGTGCACATGCGGATAAGATATACATCGAGACCACGTAATTTGCACTTTACTTTCCCATATATATGGCCGCCTGATCACAACTTCTGGGTGAATACGAACATGTATGTAAGACTGCGAATCTCAAAGCAAATTTCCATACTTTTTAGCTTCATTTGTATACAGGAAAGTTAATCATCATGCTCTAAGTACTGTTTACAAAAAAATAATTTATCGTAAGTTGGTTTACCTAGTAATTTATCGAAATCGGAAGCGGAGTTACTTACGAACTGACATACTTTCTCGATACTATTGTATGGGGATGTTCTTATGAACTTGTATACAAAATATATGAATTATAAACTAATTCATAGTTTCGCTGTAGATTAAGAATGTAATTCATAAGCACTAATATACTATTACAATAAACTACTTAACTTTTCATATACAATTAATTCAAATGGGGAAGTAGTTGACATAATAATGTTTTAATAGACATATATAAAAGATTGCAACATATAAAAAGTCAAGATAAAACAAAAAGAAATTTATATGAATGAATCAATAATATTTATGTTTTACGAAAATCCATGGCAACTGGTAAAATAATAATCGATGATGATGTAATCATGTCGATTCTGTGCGAATATCACAGTTATTCCTCCAGTCGATTCTGTAAAAAACTGAACCACCTCCAGGATGGGGGTATACTAATTTTGTCATTCCCTTTGTAACACCTTGAAATATCGACCTGAAACCCTATAAAGTATATATATTCTTGATCGTCATAAAATTCTAAGACGATCTAGCCATGTCCGTCCGTCCGTCTGTTGAAAGCACGGTAGCATCTAAACGAAAGGATATAGGTGGTCCAAATTTTCCATAAACGCGTCTTATAGTTGGGATTGAAACTGGGCGAAATCGGCCCAAAGGGAAAAAAATTTCTCTCACAAGGACTAAAAAAACCCATAAAAACCCCTCATATTTTAGAGTATTTAAGCATGTTTTTTCAATATGTCTGCTTGTACTTACTTGATATTGTCTATGCGCATTACCCCGATAACAAAAACGTGCACCATAAAACGATTTTTATTCGTAGGGGCTAAATGGGGCAAAAAGGGATAAAAATGGTACATATCAAACGACGACAGCTAGAAATACGAAATACGGAATGTACACACCCCTAATTGAGTAGATACATAATATGAAATTATTTTTTCAAAATTCGTACTTTTAAGGGATAAAATGAGAATAGAGGCATAAAAATAGTACCAACCAAACGGCTGCATCTAGAATAATGAAACTCGGTGTATACATTCCTCTGATTGCGTAGACACATAGAAGGATTTTTCGAAATTCGTACTTTTTGGGGTTCAAATGAGAAAAAGGGGATAATAATAGTACCAACCAAATGATCGCAGCTAGAGTCATGAAATTCGGAGTATACATTCTCTGCGTAGACACGAAAAATAAAAGGGTTTTCCAAAAAATACATCACTCTAATTGCGCGGACACGTAAAATAAAGAGATTTTAGATAGTTATACTCTTGAGGGGTTAAAATTGGCAAAAAGGGGATAAAAATGGTACCAACCAAATGGCCGCAGCTAGAATCGCGGAATTCGGTGTATACATTCCTCTGACTGCATGGACAAAAGATTTTTCCAAATTCGTACATTTTACTTTTACGGCAAATATTAGTTGAATGATTAAGTTCAGTTATTTTGTACCATTTACGTGAAATAACGGATTTTTAAATTTGTACTTTTGGAATTAAAATAGAATAGAAATACAATCAACTTTAGCACCTACTACCTACCAATATTTATGGTATTTAAGCTTTTTTGAAAATATAAATATATTTTTTTGAATTGACTATTATTATTTCGATATATATACAATATATAGTCTAAACGTATTGGTAGCCTTGTCTTATAGGCGTATTTATAAAATTAGTTTTTCAATATTTATATTTGTTTTGGTTTCGCTATATTAAAAATATATATTTTCCTGTAATATTACTGCATGAAAATCGACAGCCGCTGTAGAATGCAATCCGTGGTGGAGGGATATATAAAGTTAACGCCTGTTTTACTTGTTATTTAACACATTTCTAATAAGAATTTAATGTGGAAACATTAATAAGATCTTAGCATAAATTTGCGTTGTAAAGAAAAATTAGTACGGACAAATAGTGTCTTTCTGAAAAGTCTCTAGTTAGACGTGGTTTTAAATTTGAGAAAATCATAAAACTTGTACCGAATTGCTAACTTTATACTAGTGAATGGTAATCGAGGACAAGAATCGATTATCGATTCCCGATCAACTATTTTTGAATCCGATTCTTAGAATCGAAGAATCGGACCTGAGAATCGATTCTTAATCGGAATCGGTAGAAATGTTTAACCATAAAACTCGAGAGGTATAATTTTAACTAACTAGTACAGAAAATGCCCACAGTAACAAAGTTAGGGTACTTAAGAACGATATACACCCTGTCCAAATGTTTTCATAGCCTCTCCCTATAAGCGAGAGTGGACTTTAAATTTATTTAAATTTGCATAAAAATATCTCCAATCCATGGTGGAGAGTATATAAGAATCGCCATGGTCGAACTTTACGCCTTTTTAATTGTTTTACACTAAGATACTCTTCCTTAATCGACTATTCTGAATAATATATAATATATATAGTTTTTGGAAAACGTTTTTCTTATAGATTTTTTCCGATCTATTGAATGATACCATCGCAAAAATATATAATATAATGTTCGCCTTTACTTTTAGGAATTAAAAATAAATTTAACATTTCGAAATCTGCGGACACTTTTATTTTTTTTAATATTTTTAGAAGAAAGTTGTCTAAAAGTTTATCAATTTTGTGTAATATTTCATCAAAACTAACACTTTCCAATTAACATTAATATGAAAACAACTATAAAAAGTTGTTCTAATGATAGTTTCATTAGTCAAATGCGATTTTAGCGACGACCGATGTGGTATGAATATATCAGATTTTCTCGAAGATCTTGATATTAAAATGTAAATGATATCAAAAAGTTCAGGAAATTGTATTGTTGGTAGTGAGCAATGATAAAGAAAAAATCGACTGAACTAATTCACTAATTTTTAGCACATGTTAGATTTTTAATTGATGTTACTAACAATTCGTGTTTATCTAACATATAATACTTCATTTCACGAAATATAAATAATATTATAATAGAAAACTATCTTGGTTTACGTGGCCGCTCTCACCACTTTGAATAAAAATTTCTACATGGATCAATTCTGTATATATAATATTTCCATAAGCACTTAAAAATACTTTTCCATCGGCAGTTTTATTTATGCATATATAATATGTAAAATCATTATCGTCTACTACTTTATCCGATATTTCCATTACAAGCTATCTATTTAGCATTGGGATGTATTTTTACGCAATAATTTAATTTTTCCAAATGCTTGGACTGTTCGGAGGTACGACAACCCCAGTGTTTGTTACATATTAAGCTCCTAACCTTTATACCACTGTCAATTTTTTATATCAATTCCACACTTAGTGTCATTTCCTTTTGTTTAATTAATAAAATTGCAGCTTTTAAATTTCACAACTTGTTACCACCAAAAGTACGTACAAAGTTAGTACATACTTTTTGGGTGTTTTTCATTAAATTAAATTTCGATTCCCAAGCATCGATAATCGATTCCAGTATAAAGTTGGACACATGTAATCGACTCCAAAAGAATCGTTTTTGAGCCCTCAGAATCGATTCTCGATTAGAATCGGAATCGATTTACCATTCACTACTTTAAACATATTTGCATTTCAAATATTTTAATGTTATTTTACATGTTTGACAATCTGTCCACCAATTCCAATTTCTTTTGAAATTACCAATGAATCCCCAAATCGATTATGTAAGTGGTGTGGTAATATCAAAATGGAATCAAGTGGATTACATTTTAATTATAATTTTTCTTCAGAAGAATCATAAAAATGCACATTTTCTGATTAAGTAGTTCAATATTTGTTTTTTTTTGGAATATCAAGCATTTAGACAATAAGTGGATATTTATATATTTTTGCTTTTCATTGTCTCGGACGATAAGATTTTGAATCAAAATCTACTTTTTGAAAAAAAATTGTGGAAATATTATATAAATTATAACATTATAAATATGTAAATAAATAAAGGGTGATTTTTTAAAAGCTATAGGAAAGTTTTTCAAAAAACACATAAAATTCAGAAAAATGCATGAAATCCTTATTTGAATCGATAGTACGGTCCATATAATTTAATGTTTGAAGATTATTTCATGCTGTTGTTGACCTTGACTGCGCCTCAAATGGTCCATCCGTTTAGTCCAATTTTGGCATTTCCACTATTTTGAATAACAGAGGCCCAATTGCTGGGAACGGCGACGAATCGATAATTGATTGTCATCATTAACACTGGCCGATACAGCTGCGATATTTTCTTCAGTTCGCACTCTACGTAAGCGTGTTGGTGGTTTAATGTCCAACAATGTAAATTTGGTGCGAAACTTAGTCACAATAGCCCGAAATTCAGTGGGTCGATTAAACTGACCATAAAATGGAAGCGCGCGATGAACTTTCTTAACAGAGCACGCATTTTGATAATAAAATTCAATAATTTGCAAGCGTTGTTCGTTTGTAAGACGATTCATGGTTAAATTATAGACCAAACTGAAGATGTTTGACAGTGAAACAAAACACGAAACGTGCGTCAGCTGTTTAAACCAGTGTCGCCAAAAAGATAATAGTTAAAAAATCACCCTTTATATATACATTAAGACTAGATTTAGTTTTTGTGATTTTAATGTCACCTTCTGCGTGATATGAATGATGTTCTTATAATATAAAATAAAAAATCTGCGTCCGATTTCAATAAAATTTATATGTGAATTTTAAATTTCCTTCATTTGAATTTTTAAATAAATCTATTAACACAAATCTATAATTTCGTACAGATTTCAATTTGTAATATATTTAAAAATGGAAGAGGTCAAAATTTCAATTGCGTAATTTCATTTCCTATTAAAACCATCATCATCAAAAATTTAGCTTGAAAAAGTACCAAAAATACATCTACATTGACATCTAAGACTTTTAGTTTAAACAAACTTAAATCCCATTGGGGTATTCTGAAAGAATTATATTTTGATGTTATATGCTATTTTTATCATCCCTTTAATAGTACGAAATATGAATTGTTTTGCGACGACCCTTCCATGTAGTATCATAATCTCCCTGACCTATCGGAATCATCTATAATTTGGTTTTTGACAATATTGAAATAGGCCTTGAACTCACTCGAAATATGGTACCACAGGTGCTCCACATATTACCTCGCACAACATGTATAGGGATCCTATAGGAATGCATATGTTTATACCCTCACTCTACAGAGTAGGAGGGTATATATTATTAAGGACAGAAAAAAGAGTGTTACATTGAAGGAGTGACTTAAGACCCCACGTATGTTTGGACCAAATCCGATTCATAACCATTAAAGTTGTTTGAGACATGTCCGTCCGACTGTCTGGCTGGCTGTTGTACATGATAACTCACGAAAAGAGTAAAGGAATCAATTCAAACTTTGTACATTTTGATATTTTCCCAAAATTTGGTTTAAGTTCAAAGATGGGCGAAATTGCAGACCCGTTTTGGTACCTCCCATACAAATAGTTCATATTTCAATGTTATATTAAAACCATACTTACTTCCACGCGGATATTCGGAATCAGCTATATTTTTTGGTATTTTTTAAAGTTTTCATATAAAAAATGGTGGATTTTGCTACACCCTCTCACACAAATTACCCTAACCCATGTAAAATTAAAGCTCTTCTATATGAATGATCGTAATACTCTAAACTTTCATATTTGATAATGTTTTTATAGTCGTTATACCCACCCGGAATAAGGACACCCCTTCTGATACCTCCCAAGCACATGGACAAAATAAAGTTAATACAGCTTTCATTAGGATTGTCGAAATCAGTTGCAATTTGATATTTGAATATGTTTTTATAGTGACTTTAAACCTATAAAATAGTTGTGCGTTTGCCACGCCCTTTCTAGTCTATCCCACACAAATGTTGTTATTCTAGGTAAAATTAAAACATTTATAACTTTTATACTTGTGTCTGGTATGACTTCATATTTGATTACGTTTTTAGAACTGTTCTATAAATGTGTAAGCTGGCACCATATAGAACAAAACTTCTACACAAATTATTCGGCTCTAAGTAAAATTTAAGTCCATATGACTTCCTTATATATGTTCTCTGAGAGTGAGCATTAGCAGACTGACGCTAATCTATAATGAATATTTGATTTGACCTGGGATCTTGTCCTACCACAAACATTTATAAATTTCAGAATGATGCCCGGAATTTGGACTCGAATAGTGTATAAAAGTCGGTTTAATCGACTAACATTTCTTCAATTTTCTTTACGAAATTGAAGCTACTGTCATTCTAATCCTAAGATTAGAATGACTTCATTCATTATAGTGATATAGATTACACGATGCGACCGTACAAATCTCCTGGCAAGGGATACTATTTTTCTTGTTGGCGTTGTCGTGTAAAACATGAATCTGTTTATGAAATTTTCCAAATTTATTCATTGTCAAGCTATTTTATGTTTCTCGCAAACTTAAAAGGAAGGCGACTAGTATCACTGTGTTATCGATCATATTCAAAATCATTTATCACAGGTTTTCTATGTAGAGGCATACTTTAAATCTTTAATATTTTTTATAAATAATATGACTTTTACATTCCATGAAAATTTCAAGTTATCTATTTACTACACATTTCCAATGTGCAACATTTTCTTTTCGTTGCTTATCATTTTTCGTTAACGTTGGCCACCGGTGCGTATGAGTTCACTAACCGGAGCATCATCAATCATACGTCACACTGGTATGATACAACCCAATAAAGAAACATGTCTGGTAGCTGCATATTTTGGATGCTGTTTATTGATTGATTGAGTCTGAAACGACAGTCATGGGTTATTTTCAAATTTCATTTTTCAGACTCTTTTCTTTGAGCGTACAATTAAATTATATGGAAAAATTCTATAGTTGATTTTTCACATCCATCCATCCGACCATCCAATGCACCACCAACCAACCGTACCTCACCATCCATCACTCTTGCACATGCACAATCAAGCATGTTTATGTAAGTAATTAAAACAAATATCTCAACATCATCTCGCATGCTTTGGCACAAAAATGAGAAATAGATTGTAATTAAAATTGAGATTTCCCCCGCAGAATTTCCACCAGGTGAGTGTGTGGGTGTGTGTGTGTGAGTGATCATTTGGATGAAAAATGCACATAATTGAAATGGAATGATGCCGAATCGGCAGCACAGAACGTGTCTGATGAGTCGTTTTCATACTAATACCAACAATCGAGGACTCAAGGATGCAAGTATTCGTGTATTCAAATATTCAAGTACGAAATAAACCTATATTTATGCCCCACCATACGATGGAATTTATATTCGATCTTAAATTTCTAGCGCTTCGATATATCTATCTATAATTCACAAATATTCGTCTGCTGAAAAAACTAAACTAATGTGGAAAGTAGACGCAAACATAACAAAACTGTGACTCAGTCGAGTTCGCGTTAAAAATGACTTGCCTTTTTGGAAGTTTGTAATTGAGAAATTTAAGTTCGTTAAGTTCGGCCGGACCGAATCTTATATACTCTCCACCACGGAGTGGAGTATTACCGCAGATTAGTGGCTGTCGACTTTACATAGAAGTGCGAAATCATATTAGGAAAATTGTGATATTTTTATGCACGTTTTTGATATTGTCCAGCTTGAGGCCATAAAATGATAAAACCTGGATTGTGTTGGTTTTGTTGTTATCTTTTTATTTAAATTTTGCCCAATATTTCGATTCGGCTTTGTCGATCTTCTTCTTAAACAAAATTACAAAATATCACAATTAATATATGTAAAAATTTACTAACAATCGACTATTACAATAATTACAATTTAATATAATTTCAATAAAACAAACAACGAACTTTGTTCCTTCAAGAGTTGGTGGTAACTAATGTGTATTTTCTCTTTCTATTTTTGTTTACAAGTTGTCTATATATGTGTGAGCAACCTTCTGTGTATGTCTTATAATTTAATCTCTTCTCTGTCGGAATTTCTAATATATGTAGCATTTCTAAAGTGTATCTCCTATGGTAGTTACTCTCTTCTAGTTACTATGTCTACGTCGTCAAAGTTCGGTTTGCGGCCAGTCACTGCACAGTGGGCTGCAAGAGCAGTTTTTTGCTCCAAAGGTTTGTCAAAAGCTTTATGGTCGGATTTGTGGGAAGATAGTCTAGTCTTTAATTTTGTCTTTGTAGTGCCAACATATACTTTGTTGCATAAGTTGGACTTGTCATCGTTACATCTAATTTTATATACCACGTCAGATTTTTCTTCTTTTTTTATTTTTTATTTTGTCTTGCTAAACAGCTTGTTTATGGTATTGTGTGTTTTCTGAGCTAACTGGTATTAGTCTTTGTCATATAGGTCAGAGTTTTTGAATCTTTCTGCAAATCCTGGGACATATGTTATTGATTTATATGTTTTTTCCACTTTTTCCTCTTGTTTCGGTTGTTTTTCTTGAACATATTTCATTAAATTATTTACTATTTTGCTGGGAAAAACATTTTTCTCTAAAATGTGCTTAATTATTTTTAAGAAAGTGTTTGTCGCTGATGTCTAAAACTCTTCTGATGAAGTTAGTCGCTGTATTTATTATAGTCCTTCTTGGGTGCTTCGAATAAAAGTTGATTAGTCTGCCGGATACCAGTCCAATTTGAGTAAATTTACTTGTCTACAAACTACTGAATCCAAATATGGTAGTTTGTTGTCCTGTTCAGCTTCCATAGTAAATTGTATTTGTCTATTATATCCATTAAGTACGTTGATGGTGTTCTTTACTTCTGTTTTATTTATAAATGCGAATATATCATCAACGTACTTAGTCAAAATTTTAGGTTTCGATGTCATTTGTTGAATTGTAGGTTCAAGTAGGTCTTCCTTTATAATATCGGCGATGATTGGAGAGGCGGGTGACCCCATTGGCATTCCTTTGCGTTGCTCATACATCTTGTCTTCGTACTTGAAGTATCTGGTTTCCTTAATACAAAACGTCAAAATCTCCATAAATATGTCTTTTGATATCCGTGTGAATTTTTCTATTAAAGTCCATTTTCTTCCAATCGTCTGTATTGCTAGATTCACTGGTATGCTTGGGAATAGTGAGACCTCGTCAAAAGATATTAATATTTCTTTATCCCCGATGATTGTATTGTTGATCCTAGTTTTGAATTCGCTTGCGTCCTTAACATTGTATATTGAGTCCTTCGTTAGGTTCTTGAGCACGTCTACTATGTATTTGCAAAGTCCGTATGAAGGTGTATTAATTGAAGAACATATAGGTCGTAAGGGATGTCTTCCTTATGGATTTTGGGAAGACCGTATATTCTAGGAGCAATGGCTGTACGATTTGTCAATTTATTCTTTTTCGTCTGATTTATTAGATTTAGGTTGAATAGTTTGTCTACTAATCTGTTGTTTTTAGTTTGCAAACTAGATGACGGATCTCTCTTTAGTCGTCGGAATGAGCATATGTCCCCTACAATTCTTCTCATTTTGGATTAGTATTCGTCCCTGTACATTGCCACTGTTCCCCCCTTTATTCCCCAGTACGTCGTCATTTTCATCCAAAAACATTCTTGTCTGTCCCACTGTGTTGAGTATTAGTTTGTCTCTCCTGTTCAGTTCAGCTTTGTCAATGTGGTCGTCTATTAGTGAAACTAATTTCGCTCTTGCCATTTCTTGTTCTTCTTTGGTCTCAATTGTCTTTATGCATTCCTCTGCCTCCGCTATGACTTTGAATAGTGGGAATTTTGTATTTGGTATGTTTTTATCTGTCTTGTTGACGAACCATTCGTTGTTGTAATTTATTTTGAGTTCTTTTTCATGCTTTTGTTTAAGTGTTTGTAGTTTTTTGAATAATGTAGCTTTGTTTTTGGTTATGTGAGAATTGTAAAAAATATTCTCACTCTCAAAGAAAAGTTTTATGTCTTCTTCTTGTAAATTATTTGTCAAAATATCTTTTGCACCTTACTATATTTGTTTACTATTTCAAATTTTAAAGCATTCATATGCGTACTGTTTGATTATAATAATAATAGTCCATTGCTATATATAAATAAAATACTGCAATTGATATTAAAAAAAGTAAACATCAGGCAGCAATCTTCAAAAATGTGCCCTAAATATTAGATGTATTGTCAGGCGTCATTAGGCAGACGATTTCCCTCATTTTCCCAATTTCTTGATTCAGCTACAAAGTGACTGAAATGTAAAAATTTGAAAGATTCGTTGTGTTGTGATGTGCACATTAGAATGTGCATCCACATTACATTAGAATGTGTTTGGTACAAGATTTATTTTTTTTTTCATTTTGACCCTCAAAGTACGATTTTGGAGAAATACTCATATTTTGCGTGTCTACGAAGACAGACGAGTGTAAACACTGAATTGCATGATTCTAGCTACAGCCGTTTGCTTGGTAACAATTTTATCCCGTTTTGATCCTAAAGGTACGAATATCGAAATATATCTTTATTTTTCGCATCTACAAAGTCAGAGCAATGTACACACCAAATTTCACTATTCTAACTGCAGCCATGTGGTTGGTACCTTTTTTATCCCCTTTTGCCCTATTTTCTGCCTAAAAGTACAAATTTCGAAAAAATCCTTTATGTTTCGCATCTACACAGTCAGATGAATGCATGCACCGAATTTCATGATTTCAACTTCAGCGGTTTGGTTGGTACCATTTTTATCCCTCTTTTCCAATTGTATACCTTAAAAGTAAAAATTTTGAAAAATTCTTCTATTTTAGGTGGCTACGCAATTAAGGTAATGTACACTCCAAATTTCATGTTTCTAACTGTTGTCGAATCATTTGTACAATTTTTATCCCATTTTGCCCTATTTTCTGCCTAAAAGTACAAATTTCGAAAAAAAATCCTTTGCTTCGCATCTACATAGTCAGATGAATGCATACACCGAATTTCTTGATTTCAACTTGAGCGGTTTGGTTGGTACCATTTTTATCCCTCTTTTCCAATTGTATTCCTTAAAAGTAAAATTTTTGAAAAATTCTTCTATTTTAGGTGCCTACGCAATTAAGGTAATGTACACTCCAAATTTCATGTTTCTAACGTTGTCGTATCATTCGTACCATTTTTATCCCCTTTTGCCCCATTTCTGCCTAAAAGTAAAAATTTCGAAAAAATCCTTTATGTTTCGCATCTACACAGTCAGATGAATGCATGCACCGAATTTCATGATTTCAACTTGAGCGGTTTGGTTGGTACCATTTTTATCCCTCTTTTCCAATTGTATGTATTCCTTAAAAGTGCGAATTTTGAAAAAATACCTCTCTATATAGGGATGTACACACCGAATTTCATGTTTCTAGCTGTTGTCGTATCATTAGCACCATTTGTATCCCTTTTTGTGCCATTTCCCCCTCTAAATATTTTTTTACTTTTTGTTTTTTTTTTTTTTCACGTTAGTAGAGGAATGTCTGCAACAAATTCCACTTGAAATTTTTTGCGGACATTCCTATAGTCTATAATCTAATATTAGGGGGTATTTTCAGTCCTTGTTAGGGATTTTTTTTATTTTTGGTTCTCCAAATTTTCCAAAAATTAAGAAACATAGTAATTTTTATAGGCCCACTTTCTAAAAAGCCTCCAAATTTACAGAATAAATAGATGTTTAAATAAAAATGTCAAGAAAATCGAAGAGTACAAATAATTAAAAAATAAAGTAAAATAAAAAATCAAAATTTGTATACAAAACCATTGTGAATATTTTTTCCAATATTTTTTTTTCTGAAAAGTATTTCAAAAAAACAAAAATATTAAAAAAATAATATCTAATTCGGACCATTATTGACGAAGTTATGAGCAAAGGACTGAAAAAGGAACTACTACTTCATCATCTTTTTAACGAATAATCAGAAAAATAAAAACTCAAAGTATACCAGGGGTGTTTTTAGTGGATACTAAAAAATGTAAAAAAAAAGTGAGGAAATCAAAAATATTTTTTTGAACTGTCCGATTCGTCGTGGAATGCCCCATATATACTTTATGGATGAATATTTTAAGGTGTTACACACGGAATGACAAAGTTAATATACCCCATCCTTAGGTGGAGGATATAATTAAAAAGAAAACATTTTTTCACGAGCTTCAGGTTGAAAAGCGAATGCTACTCCAGACTAAAAAGTCTTCCGAATTAATTTGTGTAAATGCTATACGAAAAACAAGTAAAAACGACGTTAAGTTCGGCCAGGCCGAACTTTATATACCCTCCGCCATGGATTGCATTCCACTGAGGTTGTTGATTTTCGTAGAAGTGCAGTAATATTACAGGAAAATATAATTTTTTTTAATATAGCCTCCACAGAGGTTGTTGGTTTTCGTAGAAGTGCAGCAATATTACAGGAAAATATAAATTTTTTAATATAGCCAAACCAAAACAAATACAAATATTGAAAAAATTATTTTATAAATAAATATATTTTAATTATTTCAAATCATTATTTATTTCAAATCAAAAAATAAATTTTCTTATATTTATATTTTCAAAAATCTTAAATACCATAAATATTGGTAGATAGTGGGTACTACATTTGGTTGCATTTCCATTCTATTTTAATTCCAAAAGTACATATTTTGAAAATCCATTATCAGACGTACATAGTGCAAAATAACCTAACTTCATGATTCAACCAATTTGTGCCGTAAAAGAAAAAGTACGAATTTGAAAAACAAAAACGTTTTATTTTGCGTGTCAATGCAGTCAGAGGAATGTATACACCGAATTCCATGATTCCAGCTGCGCCCATTTGGTCGGTACCATTTTTACCCGCTTGACGTTTCTACGCAATTAGAATTTCATCATTCTAGGTGTAGTCGTTTAGTTGGTACTATTTTTATCCCTCTGTACCATTGTATCCGTTGAAAGTACGAATTTCGAAAAAACCGTTTATTTCCCGTGTCTACGTAGTCAGAGGAATGTATACTCCGAATTGCATGACTCTAGTTGCGGTCTTTTGATTGGTACTATTTTTATCCCCTTTTTCTATTTTGACCCCAAAAAGTACGAATTTCGAAAAATCAGTTTATTTTCCGTGTCTACACAGTCAGAGGAATGTATACTCAGATTTTCATGACTCTAGCTGCGGTCTTTTGATTGGTACTATATTTATCCCCTTTTTTCATTTTAACCCCAAAAATTACAAATTTTGAAAAATACGTGTATTTTACGTGTCTATGCAATCAGAGGAATGTATACACCGAAATTCATTATTCTAGGTACAGCCGTTTGGTTGGTACCATTTTTATCCCTCTATTCCCATTTTACCCCCTAAAAGTACGAATGTGGATAAAATACTTTTATATTATGTATCTACTCAACATACACACCGAATTTAGTGTTTCCAGCTGTTGTCATTTAATATGTACCATTTTTATCCCGTTTTTGCCCTATTTCATCCCTTACAAATAAGAATCACTTTATGGTGCACGTTTTTGCTATAAGGGGAATGCGCATAAACAGACATATTCAAAAAACCTGCTTAAATACGCTAAAATATTAGGGATTATTATGGGTATTTTCAGTCCTTGTGGGGGAAAATGTTTTCCCTTTGGGCCGATTTCGCTCCGTTTCAATCCGAACCGATCTACGACTATAAGACACATTTATGGAAAATGTGAACGTTCTAGCTCCTTTCGTTTAGATGCTAGCGTGCTTTCAACAGACGGACGGACGGACATGGCTAGATCGTCTTAGAATTTTATGACGATCAAGAATATATATACTTTATACGGTCTCAGGTCGATATTTCAAGGTGTTACAAACGGAATGACAAAGTTAGTATATCCCCATCCTGGTGGTGGAGGGTATAATAACATGCCATAATTTAAAAAAAAACTGCCTAAAAAGAGGGAAATGTGACTCTTATGGAAGTATTTCATATGTTTTTTTGATGGGTTATCACTTCTTCGATTGGTCTATCGATGTATTATTGTCCATTAGATGGCGGAAGGTGCAAACATTAAATTTAACTGCCACGCCTCCTTGTATCAACTGCGGTACCGGTAATATTAAATAATTTAATATCCATGGAAGAGTTGTAAGTCATGCCGTTGGTAACTACATTTGTTGTGTTTTTTTGGCTAAGCTTTGCAATTTTAACACTTCATCCTCGTATTTTGCATTATGTGCTACGTTTGAGCTGTGAAAAATGTCGATGTGTTTGTTTTTGTTGTTGTTCTTCTTGGTTTCGGACAATTTTGTTTGCTTTTGTTTTGTTTTCGTCTTCTGTGATTACCATGAATGAGTACTCGTTTGTGAATGTTATTCCTTTTTTCGCTCTCCTTGCGTAATTTATATTTAATGATGTGTGAATATGTATGAGTAAATAGAACTCACATGTACACGCATACAGACATACAGCCATACATCCATCCATTTGCATTTGTGATTGTGTGATTGTGCAAAGGGCATGCATGAGGTCGTGTTGCTGTGAAGTTGAAAACATCAACAACAAACAGGGACAAGTGAACAAGTTTCGGTCGAGTGAACCGACTTACATGTGCCCTCACCCTCAGATGGGTGCGTTATTTAAATCGTTGAACAACAACAACAACGATTTTGGGGAATTTGCATAGGAAAGATTAACCCAGGAAAATTCTACGTTAAGAGTCATGGGTCAATTTCACCCTTTTTTCGAGAAAATATAAAAAAGTCCTTTCGAAAAGGACAATAAAGGCTCAAAATGTTCTACGAAAATGTTGTAAATAAAGCTCTTCAGGCTTAAAATGCAAAATACACTCCAACTTATACAACAAATTTACAAGGGTTAAAATGGGTTTCGGACAAAAAATGGGGATATTTCGGTAGATCAAGGTAAACAAAAAAATACAAATTAAATATTTTTAACAAATTTCCATTTTCGCGGGAGATATGGCAATGATAATTTTGATTTTTGTTTTGTAATTTTTTCGCGACTATCCATCGGATCCCACTGATTGTTTGCATGTGTATTAAGAACCAAGGCCGCTTGTAACATACATTCGCGGTTACAATTGCATTTATTTAAGATCATCCACCAAAGTAATCCCCATAAAATTCCACAATATATATCTGACAATGGGAATTCTCTGAGAAATTAACTTACAACACTTTTTTCGCTTAGACCAGCTGGCCTATAAGTTTATTCTACAAAAATGATCTACTCAACATGCCCTTTCAGAATGATAGGCTATGTTCCGAAAATGCTGTTAGGCAGTGTTATTAATTTAAAACAACATTGATCAACATTCGAAATTTCCCTATGTATATTTTAGTGACTCCTCGAATCCTTTTTTATACCCTCCACCTAAGTATGGGGGTATATTTTCTTTATCATTCCGTGTGTAACACCTTAAAATATCCATCGGAGACTCCATATATATATATACATATTCTGGGTCCTGGTAAAATTCTAAGACGATCTAGCCATGTCCGTCTGTCTGTTGAAAACACGCTAGCCGCCGAACGATATGAGCTAGTAGGTTCAAATTTTCTCTAAATATGTCTTATGGCTGCAGGTCGTTTGGGATCGGCCCAGAGGGAAAAATTTTTCCCTAACAAGGACTGAAATTACCCCTAATATTTAGACTTTTTAAGTAATTTTTTGAAAATTTCTGCTTATATGTACTTGAAATTTTTTGCGGACATTCCACTTGTAATTTTAAAGTAAAAAAACCAGTAAAAACGGCGTTAAGTTCGGCCGGGCCGAACTTTATATACCCTCCACCATAGATTGCATTCCGCAGAGGTTGTCGGTTTTAGTAGAAGTGCAGTAATATTACAGGAAAATATAAAATTTTTAATATAGTCAAACCAAACAAATACAAATATTGAAAAAATAATTTTATAAATTAATATAATATTTTAATTATTTCAAACCATTATTTATTTCAAATCAAAAAAAAAAAAATATTCTTATATTTATATTTTCAAAAAGCTTAAATACCTTAAATATTGGTAGATAGTGGGTGCTACAATTGGTTGTATTTCCATTCTATTTTAATTCCAAAAGTATAAATTTTGAAAATCCATTATCAGACGTACATAGTGCAAAATAACCTAACTTCATGATTCAACCAATTTTTGCCGTAAAAGAAAAAGTACGAATTTGAAAAAAACCTTTTTATTTTGCGTGTCAATACAGTCAGAGGAATGTATACACCGAATTCCATGATTCCAGCTGCGCCCATTTGGTCGGTACCATTTTTACCCCCTTGACGTTTCTACGCAATTAGAATTTCATCATTCTAGCTGTAGGCGTTTTGTTGGTACTATTTTTATCCTTCTGTGCCATTTTATCCCTTGAATGTATGAATTTCGAAAAATCCGTTTATTTTCCGTGTCTACGCAGTCAGTGGAATGTATACTCCGAATTTCATGACTCTAGCTGCGGTCATTTGATTGGTACTATTTGTATCCCCTTTTTTCATTTTAACCCCAAAAAGTACGAATTTTGAAAAATCCGTGTATTTTACTTGTCTATGCGTTCAGAGGAATTTATACATCGAATTTCATTATTCTAGGTACAGCCGTTTTGTTGGTACCATTTTTATCCCTCTATTCCCATTTTACCCCTTAAAAGTACAAATTTGGATAAAATACTTTTATATTATGTATCTACTCAATTAGGGGAATGTACAAACCGAATTTCGTGTTTCTAGCTGTTGTCGTTTAATATGTACCATTTTTATCCCGTTTTTGCCCTATTTCACCCCCTACAAATAAGAATCACTTTATGGTGCACGTTCTTGCTATAAGGGGAATGCGCATAAACAGACATATTCAAAAAACCTGCTTAAAAACGCTAAAATATTAGGGATTATTATGGGTATTTTTAGTCCTTGTGAGGGAAAAAATTTTCCCTTTGGGCCGATTTCGCCCCATTTCAATCCCAACCGATCTACGACTATAAGACGCATTTATGGAAAATTTGAACGTTCTAGCTTCTTTCGTTTAGATGCTAGCGTGCTTTCAACAGACGGACGGACATGGCTAGATCGTCTTAGAATTTTATGACGATCAAGAATATATATACTTTATAGGGTCGCAGGTCGATATTTCAAGGTGTTACAAACGGAATGACAAAGTTAGTATACCCCCATCCTGGAGGTGGAGGGTATAAAAAGTCGGTACGAACCAAGCTATTGTAGCTAGAATCATTAAATTTCGTATTTACACTCTGGCAGCGTAGACCCGCAAAACAAGTGGATTTTCCAAATTCGTACTTTTAGGGTCAAAAAGATAAAAAGGAATAAAACAGGTACCAAGCAAACGGCTGTAGTTAGAATCATGAAATTAGGTTCTTACATTCCACTGTGGATACGAAACATACTGGATCTTCAATATTAGTACTTTTCTTATCAAAATGTTACAGACATTTGGTCTGTAGCTGAAATCAAGATATTCAGCTGGAGGAAATCGGCCCGAGGGAATGAATTTCACAATTCATTCACAATTTATTGCAGGCAATGGACATAATAAGTTTGCTTTGTAGTTTGAAAAAGTAAACAAATATCGCAATGTTCATAAAAAATATCACAATTTACCACACTTCTATGTAAAGTCGACAGCCTCTAATCTGCCGGCAATACTGTGGAATACAATCCGTGGTGGAGGGTATGTAAGATTCGGCCCGGTCGAACTTAACGTCTTTTGACTTGTTGATTCTTGTTAAGTATGTCCAAATATACTTTGTATTAAAGTCTCATGTAGATTGGATGAGAAATTGGGATTTATTTTTATCACAACCTATGAACGAGCAAGAGCCGAAAGACCACAAACAAATCCAGACTCTCATAAAACGTCAACAAGTAATTCTCTTTGTTGTCTCAGCTCTCTTTAAAGTTTTCAATTATGTTTAATTAACTACGTTTCTAAACGGTTTTCGTTTGCCATAAACGTAAATCATAACAGTTTTGATATAACAGAATGCTCCTGCACAGCAAGAGAAACTTCGTTTACGATAAACGTGTTTATGTTCAAATGTGATTTTTTGATAATCGGCCTATATTTGAAAATATATTGAAAATTTAATTCGGCCTCGAGCTTAAATTTTCAATACTTAAATAATAAATGAAATGTTTTTATTTACAGTTATTGTAAATGTAGTGCGTTTTAGACAAATAAACTATTTGCAATATACGAATATTTTTTCCATTGTCTGTTTAGGCACAACAACATCTAAATAATTTTCAAAATTTATTAAAAGAAAAAGATGAAATTCTGCAAAAGTTTAATTTTTGCGGCAGACAAAATGATTTTTATGATAACTTCATTTGTTGTGTTTTTCTCCAGATCTATTCAACGTCTCGTGTTGATTTGTTGCACTTGTGTTAATAACCAAACACGCTTGTAACATACATAGGCTGGGTCGCTGTACATACAAACGGAAAAACAATTTCCAGTCACCCCAAGTTTGGATTGTTTAATGATGATTTGTAAAATATTTCGTTCCTATATCAACTGGTCTGTGAGCTAAACTCTCCTGAAAATTATGTTTTTTCCGTATAATTTTTTTTGTGTTCCGAGTGTGGTAATTTTTTCTGAAATAATATATCCTTGAAAGCACTTTAAATATACAATTTGATTCTTGTCTTGGAGTAACTTAGTATTCGAATTATAATAAGTTACTCGAATTATTTATAGTATTTTTTGTGGTTTTTCACAGTAACCAACTAAACTCTTTTTCATATTTGGTGGCAGTATTTTGCAAAATACAAAATAAATAGCTGCAGTCGAAACCTTTCGAATGATTCCTAAACGATGAAGATCAGAATTAAATTGAAGCCGCAGCGTTCATTTTTGTAAAAAGAGTTTGACTCTGTAAATCCATGTCATGTATTTAATTATTTCACAAAAATGAAGTCAGTGACGTCATCATCCGATATGCATCATTTTTAAACGTCCAATAACACGACCACTGAGTTGTTCTAAGGCAAGAATAAACATTTTTATTTAAAGTCTATTAATTCAAAAAAAATAGGACAAAAATGCAACATAAAAAATTACACATGATTTTTAGAGGTGTTTTCAAGAGCGTTTAGCTCACAGATGGCTTGACCCAGTGACGAAATACTTTGCAGATCATAATTAAACAATCCAATCTTCATTTCGGGGGGGTGACCGCTGCAATTTATTTTCGCGACCTATCCTAATATATAAATGTTGTCAGTCGCAATCGTGGTTACATTTTTTAACTTTCTCTAAATTGCTCTTGGAAATTGTTTGTCAGAAATTCCCCTTATGTAGTCAGAAATCATATCTAAAACACGTAAAAAGCCTTGAGTTCAGTCGGGCCATGGATTACCCTCAGATTATTACTAGTCGACTTCACGTAGAAGTGTAATTGCTAATTGTGATTTTTATTAAATAAATTATGATGTTTCGTTATTATAATTCTTAATTAAAATGTATTATTTAATTTTAAAGACCGTGCCTACTTACAGAGCGCGCCAACAAAAATATTTTTTATAATTTGATAGTCCTTGATATTTAAATAATACTTCAAGTGTATTCAAAAATACATTAATCTGCAAAAATATGCTTAAATATTAGAAATTATTGGTGGTATTTTTGGTCAGATTTCGCCCATGTTCAATTTCAACCTTCCACACAGTCAGAGGACCATTCATATCGAATTTCGTTGCTACAGCCAATAATTGGTTCAATTTTTGTCCTAAAATTCCGAATTTTTAAAAAATTATTTATTATCTTTCGCATTCACTGTAGAATGCCCACTCCTTATTTTACGATTTTAGCTGCAGTCGTTTGCTTGATACCAGTTTTATCTTTCCTTTTTTTCCCCATTATGTCTCTTGAAGTTCGAATTTGGAGATAGCCAAATATCTTCGACTACGAAGTTAGAGAAATGTATAAATCGATTTTCATGATTATAGTTGTAGCTGTTTGTACCATTCTTATTATACCCTCCACCTCCAGGATGGGGGTATACTAACTTTGTCATATAGTATTGTCATAAAGTATATATATTCTTGATCGTCATAAAATTCTAAGATGATCTAGTCCGTCCGTCCGTCTGTTGAAAGCACGCTAGCATCTAGACGAAAGGAGCTAGAACGTTCAAATTTTCCATAAATGCGTCTTATAGTCGTAGATCGGTTGGGATTGAAATGGGGGCGAAATCGGCACAAAGGGAAACATTTTTCCCTCACAAGGACTAAAAATACCCATAATAAGCATTAATATTTTAGAGTTTAAAGTTTCAATATGTCTGCTTGTACATTGGGTATGCGCATTCCCCATATAGCAAAAAAAGTGCACCATAAAGTGATTCTTATTCGTAGGAGGTGAAAAGGAGCAAAAAGGGTTAAAAATGGTACATATTAAACGACAACAGCTAAAAACACGAAATTCGGTTTGTTCATTCCTCTAATTGAGTAAATTAAAATATTTTTTCCAAATTCGTGCTTTTAAGGGGTACAATGCGAATAGAGGTATAGAAATGGTACCAACCCAACGGTTGCACCTAGAATAATGAAATTCAGTGTATATATTCCTCTGATTGCGTAGATACGTAAAATAGACGCATTTTTCGAAATTCGTACTTTTTGATGTTAAAATGAAAAAAGGGGATACAAATAGTACCAACCAAATGACAGCAGATAGAGTCATGAAATTCGGAGTATACATTCATCTGTTTGCGTAAACACGAAAAGTAAACGTTTTTTTCCAATATCGTACTTTCAAGGGATACAATGGGTACTGAGGGATAAAAATAGTACCAACTAAACGACTACAGCTAGGATAATGAAATTCGCGGTGTATATCCTTCTAATTGCGTATACACGTAAAATAAAGAGATTTTTGAAAGTAGTATTCTTAAGCGTGTAAAATAGGAAATAGGGGATAAAAATGGTACCAACCATATGGCCGCAGCTATAATCATGGAATTCGTTATATACATTCCTCTGACTGCATAGTCATGCTAAATAAAAAGATTTATGGTATTTAAGCTGTTTGAAAATATAAATATAAGAATATTTTTTTTTGAATTGATTTGAAGTATTATTTCGATAGGTAAAGGTATTGGTAGCCTTGCCTTATAAGAGTGGTTTGAAATAATAAAAATATTATATTTATTTTAAACATTATTTTTCAATATTTGTTTTTGTTTTGGCTTGGATATATTAAAAAATTATATTTTCCTGTAATAAAGGTTGATTTTTTAGCTATTATCTTTTTGGCAACACTGGTTTAAACAGCTGACGCACGTTTCGTGTTTTGTTTCACTGTCAAACATCTTTAGTTTGGTCTATAATTTAACCATGAATCGTCTTACAAACGAACAACGCTTGCAAATTATTGAATTTTATTATCAAAATGCGTGCTCTGTTAAGAAAGTTCATCGCGCGCTTCCATTTTATGGTCAGTTTAATCGACCCACTGAAGCGGCTATTCGGGCTATTGTGACTAAATTTCGCACCAAATTTACATTGTTGGACATTAAACCACCAATCTTCAAACATTAAATTATGGACCGTACTATCGATTCAAATAAAGATTCCATGAATTTTTCTGAATTTTATGTGTTTTTTTGAAAAACTTTTCTATACCTTTTAAAAAATCACCCTTTATTACTGCACTTCTAAGAAAATCGTCAGTCTCTGTGGAATGCAATCCATGGTGGAGGGTATATAAAGTTCGGCCCGGCCGAACTTAATTTCGTTTTACTTGTTATACCCTACACCACGATGTCTATCTGTCCGTCCGTCTGCTGTCCATCTAAGCTTGTTCGCACTCTACAGGTCGCAATTGTTGTCCGATTGTCATGAAACTTGGCAGAATTTATTTTTTCTGGTCAAGGACCATCGGTATTGAATTTGGAGGAAATCGGTTCAGATTTAGATATAGCCCCCATACAAATGTCGCTTCCTATTTCACTTTTTCCGCTTTAGAAACCACATATTGTACCCGATTTTCTTTAAAATTGGCACATCATCTTATAATCCAACTAGAAACACCTATGCAATTTGGGTAAGATCGGTTCAGATTTAGATATAGTCCCAATACAAATGTCGCTCCCTATTTGACATTTTCCGCTCTATAAACGACATATTGTACCCGATTTTCTTTAAATTTGGCAGAACATCTTATAATCCAACTAGAAACACGTATGCAAAAATTGGGTAAGATCGGTTCAGATTTAGGTATAGCCCCCATACAAATGTCGCTCCCGATTTGACATTTTCCGCTCTAAAATTCACACATTGTACCCGTTTTTCTTTAAAATTGGCACAACATCTTATAATCCAACTAGAAACATCTATGGTGAAAGTGGGTAAGATAGGTTCAGATTTAGATATAGACCTCATACAAATGTTGCTCCCGAATGTTTAACCGATTTTGGCCAAATTTTACATATTATATTTCACCAATAAACAGACATGGTGAAAGCGGGTCACATCGTTCCAGGTTTCAATATACCCCCATACAAATGTCCTTTCCGATTTAACATTTTTTGTCAAACACATACATTTACAGGATGCAAAAATCCTTCCCGATTTCAATTTTTTACCGAATTGAATTGCAATGAGAATTGTTTGGGTGATGCCCATATGTCCATACTTTGGTATGACTTTGGTTAACTACTGTATAATTTGTATTTGTCTGTCGGACAATTGGATCAATTACCATATTCGTTAAGTTTGACTAAAGATGAATTTATAGCATTATTATATGAATATAATTTATATAATTTGTATGAACTACATAAAATTGCTCCCATGAAACACCTGGGTTTAGTAATAAAAGCGATGTATATACGCAGGGAGTGGTGTAGGGTATTATATAGTCGGCCCCGCCCGACTTTAGCCTTTCCTTACTTGTTTTTTTATTTGTACCATTTTTATCCCCTTTCGCTGTGCATAAAAGTACAAATTTGCTAAAATTCCTTTTTGTTGCGCGCCCAGATATTCATATTTTATTATTTTTATGATTCCAGTCGCAGCCATTTGGTCGGTACCAATTTAAACATTTTTTCGTTATTTATTCCTTGATTATCTTATCTTATTTTTAAATATGTTATAAAGCGAGAACGCTTTTCCGTACGAATGTTTTATTAAATGTATATATTTAGATTTAAACGTTATGATAAAAGACGGGTCGGCACCTACCGTGTTTACAGATGTTGCACCAAACAACACATTACACCATGTTGTGGTGTGTAGGGTATTTAAATGAGAAAAAATGTGAATAAGAAAAATTGTTTGTTTCTATTTCAATGTGTTTGTGGGAATGTGTGTTACTAATGCTTTTGTTGTTGTTATTATTGTTATTATTATCGTTGTGGATGTCGTTGTTGTTGTTGCTTTTGCTGCTGTTGTTGTGTTACTTCCACTGCCACTGTTCCCACAGCTGAAGAGACGCATTTTTATGTCACATTTCGCAATTTACATTTTCCTTCCGCATCCTTTACGCCAAATGTCGTTTTGCTCGTTTGTTTGGGTTTTGTTTTTTCGTTCTGTCGTTGCTCTTACTTCAAATTTCTTTTGTTTAACCCCGATGAGAAGGATATTTCCTGATGAGCGTGATGCTGCCTGCCTGCCTGCACAGGCTTTGCAGACCATTGACCCAAAAGAACGGATACGGATGTTTGTGTGCCGAGTGCCGTTCACTAGGATATTTCATATCCACCCCACTGCAGTTTGTCCTAGTCTAAACTTGCACTTTTTTTGTAGTTCTTTCCTTGAACGTTTTAATGAGTGTGTGTGTGTGTATGGAAATTTGCGAGCTGTTGTTGTTGCGCTGGGACTGTGGGGAACTTTTTGAAAATATGTGATGATAATATTTATAGATCTCCAAAACTGGCTATAGATTTTGTGAAAATCTATGGATGAGTTGTAGCAGTGGAGCTGGGTATTTTGAAAGTAGAGCACTCCGATTCAGCGTAGGCTGTGAGAAAACTTCACATCTTTAAACGTTTACAAACGATTTTGATGAAATTTGAGATCATTTTTAAAAATTTGTTTTTCGCATATCAATATTATATATATTTTTATTTTATTAAAACTTCTATATATCCCGACAGATAGTTTCATGTGCTCTCGTCCTGCTAATTTATGAAAAACTATTTGAAATGTAATTTTCGGTAATAATTGTATTCGAGTGAGCGTGGTCAAAATTCCAACATTTACGTCGCAAATAATGAAATATCAACGAAATGTATTTTCGTATTTTTAACGTTGCTACATCAGTATTAGCTCTATTTTCGTATTTTTATACAGTTAGATTACTTATAAATAAGTTAGTGGAAAAATTATTATTCAAAATGCTAAACTTCCATCCATTATTTCGCTTGTAAATTTGTTTATATACCCTCCACAATAGTTTGTCATTCCGTTTGTAACACCTTGAAATGTCGACCCGAGACCCTATAAAGTATATATATTATTGATAGTCATACAATTCTAAGGCGATCTAGCATCTAAACCAAATTCCAATTTTTGCAAGAATACGTCCAATAGTTGTAGATCAGTCGGGGATTGAATTGGGCGAAATCGCTCCGGAGAGAACAATTTTCCCCTAACATGGACAGAAAATATCCCTTAGCATTTCGAGCACGTAAGGATTTTTTGGAATTTGTCGGCTGATTTTGATATTTGATATTCGCACATTTTTTGCAAATTTGCAATTTTAAGTGGTAAAGTGGGAAGAGAGTGAACCAAAAGGTACCAACCAAACGGTGACAGCTGGAATAAAGCGATTTCTACTTTTAGGGGGTGAAATAAGGTTTTCCCCTTTTGGTACCAGTTGAAACGTCAATAGGTAGTAGAGGGGAAATGTGGAACAAGGCATAATATTGGTGCCGACCAAATGGCTGCAGTTTTGCTACCAGCGAAATTCGGTATGTTCATTCATATGATTGCGTAGATGTGACAAATCATGGAAATTGGCGAAATTTCAACTTTTATGGGGAAACGTGGAAAAAGGGATAAAATTGGTACTAATCAAAGCTCTGCAGCTAGAATAATGAACATTAGCGTATATTTCCCTCTGTTTGCGTAGATCGCAACTATAATGCTAATAGATACAATTTGTGTCGACCAAATTTCCGCAGCAAGAATCATAATATGTATTCATAAATTACGCGATGAAACCGCGTAAGCACAATTCAAAGAATGAAGGCTTATTTTATAGAAAATTGTACGTACTTTTCTTTGGCAGCCGTGTATGTTTATATTTATAATTTTTAGTTTTTCTTCTTTCGTTCTGATTTTCACTGTTGTCACATATTCGAAACAAATCCTAAAAATATTAGTAAAAAATAATAATAAGCTTCAGTCGACTAAACCGTCTTATACAGGGTGCGACAAAAGGGGTTTAAAACAATCATAACTTATTTATTTTTTAATTTAAATTTATTTTTCTTCTTTTGGGTTGTCTTCATGCCGCAAGAGGAATATCCATACCAAATTTCAAGATTCTAGGCCCAGCCGTTTGGTCTTTGCGGTGGTACCATTTTTATCCCTTTTTACCCCGTTTTACACCTTAAAAGTACGAATTTCTAAAAATCCCGTCTTATCACACCTTTACACTGTAAGAGAAATGTACACACCAAATTTCATGATTCTAGCTCTAGCCGTTTGGTCTGGGGAGTTATCAGTCAGTGCGACAAAAGGGGTTTAAAACAATCATAACTTATTTATTTTTTAATTTAAACTTATTTTTCCTACAAAATAATAAAATAAAATATCTGTAGATATTTTAAATTTATGTGTGAAAGATTACGTCACTTAGGTGACCACCATTTTCAGCCGCGCAAAGTTGAGCTCTTTCAAGAGCATTTTCCATGACACGAATCAGAGTAGCTTATTTCGGCTCGAAGGGTTCTGGGTTTATTGATATACATCCTCTCGAATAAATATATCCCCACAGGAAATAATCAGGTGCTGTTAAATGCGGCGAACGGACTGAATTTTTGAAAATTAAACGTTGAAGTTGATGTTCAAAATAAAATTCTATGATTTTGGTTCGTTGGATAACGTTGTAACTTTCCATGATTAATCTCCTAAAAAGAAAAAGGGGGAAAAATTAAATTAGAAAAGTTATTAATTTTTCAAATCCTTTCGCGACTTTTATATACCCTCACTCTCAGAGAACATAGTTAGTTAGTTAAAAGGAATTAAATTTAACGTAGGACAGGCTTGCCCCCTCGAGAGCACGACTATCTAAAATCTCTTTATTTTACGTATCTACACAATTAGAGGAATGTACACACTGAATTTCATCATTTTAGCTGTATTCGTTTAGTTGGTACTATTTTAATCCCCTGTAGGCATTGTATCCCTTGAAAGTACGAATTTTAGAAAAAACGTTTTATTTTTCGTTTCTACGCAGTCAGAGGAATGTATACTCCGAATTTCATGATTCTAGCTGCTGTCATTTGGTAGGTACTATTTTTATCCCCTTTTTCCATTTGAACCCCAAAAAGTACGAATTTTTGAAAGTTCTTTTATTTTACGTGTCTACGCAATGAAAGGAATGTATATATCGAATTTCATTATTCTAGGTGCAGCCGTTAGGTTGGTACTATTTTTATCCCTCTATCCCCATTTAACCCCTTAAAAGTACGAATTTGGAAAAAATACTTTTATATTATGTATCTACTCTATTAGAGGAATGTACACGCCAAATTTCGTCTTTCTATCTGTTGTCGTTTGATAGGTACCATTTGTATCCCTTTTTTGTCCCATTTCGCCCCCTACAAATAAAAATCACTCTATGGTGCCCTTTTATGCTATAGAGGGAATGCGCATTGCAAATATCAAGTAAATGCAAGCTAATATGTTCAAAAAACATGCTAAAATATTCTAAATATTAGGGGTATTTTCAGTGCTTGTGAGGGAAAAATTTTTCCCTCTGGGCCGATTTCGTCCACTTTCAATCCCAACCGATCTACAACCATAAGACACATTTAGGAAAAATTCGAACCTCCTAGCTCATTTCGTTCGGCCGCTATCGTGCTTTCAACAGACAGACGGACAGACGGACATGGCTATATCGTCTTAGAATTTTACCACGACCCAGAATATATATACTTTATGGGGTCTCCGATAAATATTTCAAGGTGTTACAATCGGAATGACAAAGTGAATATACCCCCATCCTGGAGGTGGAGGGTATAAAAACATGATCAAATATGAAGTCATAGTGGATCCCATGCACCAGTATAGAAGTCATGAAGGATTTAATATTACCTCCCAGCAAAAAAAGTTGGAAGTACTTCCGTAGGAAGCACATTTTAATCGCATCTCAAAATCCAAATGTGCATTTTTCTCGCTTTTGAGGAAGCTCTTTTAGACAACTTCAAAAAAAGTTTTTAATATGTTAATATTCCGTAACATTTTATGAATAGCATTTTCACAACTGAATGGGAACGACTTTTTAGTATGGGGTCACGAATGTAAGGTGTCCGCTTTGCACCCCGCAAGTCTCGGGTTCGAATCGAGGCTCGGGAATTTTTTTTTATATTTTTTATTACTTTTATAAATAAACAATGTTTAATTTTGTATAATTTTAACAATTTAAAAATTTTTTGCTTATAAAATACAATTTTATAGTTTTTTAATGTACTTAAAATATTTAGTATTTTTATTAATTACTAATACTACATAATATCAGTAAAATTAAGTAGTGTCAATTTATTTATTCAATTTTTTCAATTTCCCGGGATCCCGGGACAGCACGGGAAATCGTCAACATACCGTTTACCATGAGTTAAGCTTATGTTTTCCAATGAAACCTTCACATTTTATTAAAGTAAAATAAATATATATTTCACAACCAACCTGTTACAGAATTCATATAATAAAGCGCAATGTGAGATCAATTCAATCAGATATTTCTTATTTTATTGGAAAATGTGGACGCGACGGAGAACGATCGTTCGCATTAATAGTGAGTAGAGCATTAAATGAAATGTTTTTGTCTTTGTCCTGCCGCTTCGAAAAGTTTAAAATCTTTATTTTGGCGTTCGGATACATCCCCAATATCTATTTTCCCCTGATTTTATTTTTTATTCATATGGAGCTTGGCAGGAAAAATCCGAATAAGTGGATTTTGATCCTAAATCCGAACGCAGCTTAAAAATATTTTGTCATCCAACTGCAATATTTGACATACTTGATTAAAAGCAATGTGATCTAAATTTTTATACAACATTTTTAATTTTATTGTGGAAATGATGGAAAAAAATATGCGAAGAAATATGTAAAATTTTCTACTGAATTCCCGTGGGATTCCGTACGAATTTCTCGGGATACGGGAAATGAAAAATGTGCGAATTCCCGCGGGAAATCCCGGGATGCAAACCCTAGTTCTACCGAACAAAATGGATTTCTTTAGATATTCACCTCTCACAACAGAGGATAGCCGAGATTGTTAGAGTGCCATAATAGCAACCAGAGGGTCGGCTGTTCTAACTCCAGTAGCGGCGGATTTTTTAAACAAGAAATGGAAACTATTAAAAAAGTTGTTCCCTTGCAACTATTTTAAAATTACTTTTAAGCTTTTCAAAATAAAGGACATCCCTCTAATGACAATTCAATGTTAAATTAATTGGTGAAGATCCCAATGTTAACCACATCTTTTTAATTTCTTTTTGTTTCTAATTTTTGTGCTTTTTCGTACTTTCGTAGAATGACGATATTGGTATCATATTAAATAAGAGAATATTTGCTAAAAATAATTAAAATTTAGTTTTTTTTCGTATTTTTGTTTTTGGTCTGTAATCAATATTTGATTTGAACTGGGATATTGTCCTGGCTCAAGACCATTTTGCATCTATATTTAACAGAATGCAAATTTATTTACAAATGGCATGGTGACATTTATTACTTGGCTGCAGACTACCACGATTTCGACCATGTCAAATAATACAAATTTTATGATTCTATCTTACAACCATTCCACGCTTTCTCCCATATTTATTTATTTTATTCATGTTTACTTTGAAGGGGGCAATTTTAAAATGATGGTTAATGCTAAATTATACATAAATTATAAATACAGATATAGTTATAAAATTTTAGTTATTTTGATATATGATACATATCCAAGGACTATCGCGGTATAACAAATAAATGTAGCCTTAAATGGTTAAGTTGCCGTAGACCGTATTTTTATACTAATTTTATTTTAATTCACAATTATAGTAATGAAACATAACAAGTTATTTAAGGGTAATTCCATAAGATTTCGACCCTCATCGATTTTGATGAAAATTGGCACATACATTCTAGTAGTGGTTTCGGGTAATATACCGTTTACCGTAGCTCAAAGTAGTGCGTGGTTTAAGTTTTACAGTGGTCCAAACTTGATTATCTCTGGGGTTTTTTGAAGATATGGCTTCTTTAACGATATCATAACTTTGGATCACGTCATCAGATTTTAAAGATATTGGTATCATCTGAAAGATTTACACCTCCTCTTTTCGAATCTGTATAGAAATATGAATGTCCTTGTGGGTTAAGGACTCCAAAAATTAAAAATAATTTTAATCCTTGAATATCCTGAAAAACATATATTTAGTCTTTTTTACTTTTCTTTGTATTCTAGATTATTTTATTCGCTACAAAATATCAAAAATTCAGAGTGTGGTGGCAATAGGTTAATAAATTACGGCTGTTTTTCCAAAGTATTGCGTTATTTCAGCAAACCCAAAATTTTTCATTAGAATGGTTTCAAAAAGTGGTCAAAAATCGGAGAGGATGAAAATCCAAACCTATGGTTTTTAGATCGTTTTCTATTGGAATTACCCTTAACAAATATTCCAATTAGAATAAAAATTTAATAATTTTCCCAATCTTTCTGCACGTCTACGTGAAGGTTACAGCCTCTAATCAGTCAGGTTTTCTTTTTTTCTTGAAATTATTCACAATTATTTTTTCGAGTTGGCGAAACATCGGGACCAAACTTTTTCTGCTATTTATCAAAACTCTCCCACTGTATGTCGTTTTGTTAACCTATGGAGTTCTACTTTGCTGTAATTTGCATTCGTTTTAAGTATGATTTTTAATGATTATATGTTTTAGTTTTACCGAACTGAACCATAATCATTATAAACACACGCACATCCGCACAAAAGGGATATATATATATATATATATATATATATATATATTTAGATACGAGGTCGGGTCATTTAAATTAGAACAAATTAACGGAGAAGAAGAAGAACAAAAACAAAGGTGGAGCAAGAGGAACAACTGTAACTCATAGTGATCGAAAAGGCGGTCATAATGTTAGATTTTTTATGTGTTTAAATACATATATTTCAATTTAAAGTCTCTACGAAATTTTCGAATTTCCTAAAAAAGATTTGCAAAAATTCAGATAAGAGAGTTTAAATACTTTGAGAAGCCAGAATAAGTCAAAAGAAGACAACTAATCCGAAGAAGGTCCCCATAACTGCTTGGGGAAGACATATTTACATGAGTTGAAGGCAATTTGGCAATTGCCATGGAATATTTGTAGCCGCTTAGAAATGCATTTTCTGGGGAAAGCCATTCCCCAACTTAAAGGCGGACATTTTCCACACTTCACATACTTCTCCGCTGCAAACATTCGGTCGCAAAACTTCAAACATCATTCGTTTAATGTGTAATTTGGTTAGTTAGTTAGTTGGTTTGTCGGTGGTCATAAACATTTATTCCTCGTTGGCCTTCGTCGTTGCCCTATTCCGCCTTTCTGCCGTTCCATCTGAACTTAAGTATTTAATGAGTCGATTTTTGTTTCTCTATTCTCCATTCTCGCTCGCATGCATTTCTTGTCTCTCTCCAGCTGCAATGAACTCCATCTAACTCTATGAGCACGAAATTTCATATGCAAAAATATCATAACAACTTCATGATACAAGTTTTAAGTTCTTAATTGCACATTGTATGGTATAATTAGTTTAGAAAGTTTGTTGTGCAAACGAGTACGAGCGTCAGTAACATAATCCCAAATAGATGCAACAATTTTAATAGCTGCTGAAAGCCTATAAGTAGGCAATGATTATTTACATGTGTTTAAATTGTGTGATTATTTCAATTGTGTGGGGGGGGGGATGCTAGCTTAAGATGGCTACCATAGAACTAAATTTGTATGGGGGAAACAACAATGCTGAACAATTTATTAGATTGCTTTGATAGTTGGTGTTTTGGCGATTATTAAATTAAGATTAAGTCTGGAAAGTTAGACAAATGGATTGATTTGTTGAAAACATTAAATTCTATTTTGGATGAGGGGATTTTTCTGTATAATATGTATATGTATGTATATATAATGTACGACAATTGTTAGTCTTCATGCAGTAGTAATTGTGCCAACATTTCTGTAGCAAATCCTTTGCTTTAGGGAATCCCAATATTACGTTTACGCTGAAAATATGATTTGAATTTCAGTGGCAAAGTGTTTAAACTGATCGAATAGAATTTTTATTGATCACCACATTTTCTTCAATGTTCTAAGGAGAGTTACACATAGTTTTTATTCTATAACAGAGAATTTCTTAATTATTTAAAAAATGCGAACTAACGAATTGATATTGCGCAGGATTTCCCCTGGGTTGTTTTCATCTTCACTCATTCAAAAGTGAACCCTGTAATGAGTTAAATTGAACTAAAATTTAGGAAAATTGAACTTCGTATAGCGCTAAAGCAAAATTTCCTCAAATCAAGATCAAACTTTTCCTTGAAATTAGTACATGCTTTGAACTTGATTCTAGTTCAATTTTCCTCAAATAAAAATAAGTAAATATTTACTCAAACTGAGGAAAATACTTACTTCGTCAAACCAAGTAAATTTTTACTAAATCTAAGTAATTTAAGTACAATTTTCCTAAAACTAAATATATTTTTACTAAATCTTAGTAAAATTTTACTGAAATTTTCTTAAAAGTAAGTATTTTTTTTACTAAAATCAAGTAAATTAAAAATTTACTTAAACTCAGGTCAATTTTGCTGATTTTTTTCCTTAAAACAAGTAATTTTTTAATTTACTGAGAAACTTGATATAAGGAAAAAAGTGAACTTAAAATAAGTTTAATTTAACTAAAAAATCAAACAAATGGTTTTGCAAAAGTGATACCAAAAATGACAACATGAAATATTTCTCAAAAGTTTCATGATACCTCTGCCATAAAGAGCTGAGCTCTTACTCCATGATTGCTGTGAAGGCAAGAGAGGTGCCTTCGCAGCGGTTGTTTACAATAATTCTTAAAGTACTTCAGGAATAAGTCTCTGCAAACGAACGAGAATTTCTTCTTAGATTAATATTCAAGAATTTTTTAAACAATTTCAAATGTTTTTATAAGTTCATTAATACTTAAATGTATGACGAACTCGACATACATTTCAGTAAACATTTTAACTTCATTTTAGGAAAAAACACATTTTTAAGTTAAAATTTCCTAAATGGAATTTTGTCCATAAAAAATTTTCATATTTCTTTTCTCACTTAAAAGCTTGGAAATATTCTTCCACATAGGTATGAATTTACTCAATTGTAAGAATTTTTTATTAGATCGAAAGAAAAGTTTTTAAGTTTCATAACCACTTTTGAATATAAGCCCTCGATACATATTTTGAAGAAATATTACAGAAAAAAAACGATCTAATTCCTCGGCGCTTTACCCTTCAGGCCCGCATTTTTTCTATGATAAATGCAGAAAATTTGATATGCTTTTTGGCACAGTATGGGTCTAAATAGGATGTCTAATGAGTTTTGGGATTTTTAATTTATATAGGACATGAGTAACAGGATGTTTACTCAAAATCTTTATACGCATATTCCGATTAAATAAAAAATATTTGGAAATGTTTCTTCATTTTATAACAGTTTTTTGTACTCGATGAAATACAAGAAGAAACAGCTAGAAATTTTACTTCCAAAAAACCAAATAATTGGTATTTAAGGGTTTCGTCTTCCTACGTAGATCCAAGTTACTGAATTTGTTGTTTCTCTTTTGAATAATACTTGTTACATATTGAATTGAATTGAATTCTTTATTGAGACTGATTTGTCTTCATATCCTGTTGCTTATAATAATCAAATATATCTATAACAAAAAGTGTATTAAAAACTATAATGTATTATTTTAGAACAGATAATATATGAAATGCAGTACCAAACTTTCTCATATCAGTGTATGAAATAAATTAAAATGATCCAGTAAGAATAGATTACATGCTTGCTCCCGACATTAACATATATATAGCGAACAGTTGCTAAATGTATTGACTTAGACTATCTTAAAAATAAAACTTAACCTAAAATCTTACAACTAAACTAAAATAATAATATGTACAGAGCGAAAATGAAAAAGATAAAAGATAAAATCTCAGCCCCTATTTGTACCGGGACAAGCAGTAACATAAAATCTCGGCGTTGCCAGAGAATCATCAAATGGCCCGTCAAAACCAAACGGAGAGAGATAATTGGAAGTATTCCAATTCCATCCCGCCTGGTCATCTGCAATACGCCTCACCAGAGAATTCTCATGAAGAGGAGCTCTGTCAATAAATCTCTCCAACATGGCCAAACCATATGTAGCCAGAGGAACAACATCCGCACATTCATAAACCACTCTATTCGAATAGCGTTTCGTGCTGTGTTCAAAATGTTTACCAGTGCAAAGCCTAAGAACCTTGCGCTCCATTACCTCTAATTCCTTCATAACAGTTGGAGAAATTGCAAACCAAATAGGGAAGGCATACAAAACAACAGGGCGTATACACGTCTTATACAACAGAAGCTTTGTCTCCACCGGAAGACTTCTATTATGGAAAAGTTTGCCAAACGAGCCCTTTATCTTGTATGCCTTCTTTAGAAATATTCTAGCGTTCTCATTAAATTTCATTAATCTATTGAAGTGGACACCGAGGTACTTAATCCGTCCCATGAAAGGTATTTCAATGCCATTACTAAACAATCTCAGGCCTTTGCTCTCCGGCACCACATATGCCTTACACTTCCTAGAAGCATTACGGATGCATATCGCCTCACATTTCGACGTATTAACTTTAATACCCCATTCTTCATAATACCTACGAACCTCCGCAAGGTGACGAGAAACATTTGAAAGTGCGGTGACAGGAGACTCATGATGGGCATAAAGTAACGAATCATCAGCATATAATAAACCAATCGATCCTGCAAATTCGTGTGGAAAGTCGCTAATAAAAATATTGTACAAATGAGGAGACAACGTCGAGCCCTGTGGCACCCCACAGTTCACCACACCCAGTGTGGAGCACATTCCATCCAAGTGTACACAAAATTTCCTATTAGTAAAGAAACTTCGAAGCAGTCTTACTATATGCGGGTCAAATCCCATTCTAAGCATCTTGAATAATATTCCTTGTTGATATACCCTGTCGAAAGCCTTCTCTATGTCAAGAGAAACGACCACCGTACACCTTCGCTGCCTCAAATTGGTTATAATGTCACCATGAAATTTCATTAATGCATGTGTCGTCGAATGGCCCTTCCGAAAACCAAATTGGTAATCAGGAATATATCCCCCCTCGACATTGACATCCATTCTATCCATTATCACCTTCTCGAAAAGTTTCCCTACATTCGACAGTAAAGATATTGGTCTTATATTGCCTATATCAGAAATTCCTGGTTTCTTTCTCAACGGACATATCTTAGCCTCCTTCCAAGCATCAGGAAAATAACCAACACTCAAACAATTATTGAAAATGACCGCCAAAAATCCAAATGCTTCCATGGGCAGCCTTCTAATAATAAAATTGGAAATTCCATCCAAACCCGTGGATCTTTTGTTATTCAGTGCCCTTGCATAAGTCGCTACAGAATTCGGCGATACTAGTCCAGGATTCCCCTGAGAGTTATCCGCAGGAAAATCTCGACTGAAAGTGTATAAATTATCAGGAAGGGAACCTAAGCGATTCTGAACTGTATCATCTATTTCGTGAGTATCCCTATCGGGGGAAGAACCACCATAAATCGAACCGAAATGATCCTTCAGACAACTCAGTTTCGCATCCAAACTCTCCACATTCTCACCATCTACAGAAATCTCTGATAATCTCGCCCTTTTCCTGTTTCCAATGATTCCATATATCTCCTTGAAAGCCCTTGGTCCAGGTCTAATTTTTCTAACACGTTCATGGAAAATTTGTGCTTGCTCAATCTCAACCTGTTCCTTAATAATTATCTTGATCAAGCGAATCTGTCCAGAAAGACGTATATATTCGGGTTGATTCCTGTTCAACGTCCTATGAAAAATTCTCTTAAGTTGCCTCTGCCAAAAATATTTCACCCTAAAAAGTTTCCTGATGCGATCCGAAATAATAAATCTCCTACCAGAACATTCGACCCTGGCCGAATGAATATCCGAAACCTCATTAATGACAGAAGAAAATTTATTAACAAAAGAATCAATTTCATCATTCCGAATATTCCTATCCATAGGAGGGAAATCCAAGGCAAGTCTCCCTGCCACATCGGACCTGAAACCACCCCAATCCGTATTCCTGTATGATACGAATGAACGTGTCTGGCACATAATGATCTCCAAATTAGATAGACCTAAACGCAATTTCAGAGGAAAGTGGTCGGAAAAGGATGGAAGGGTTGTGATGGAATAATTCCGGTTCTGATCGTCTATCAAATTAGTGCTAATTACGAAGTGGTCCAAAAAAGAGCATCCATTTGGATACGAAGGGGCTGTGTCCGAAATACGTACGAAGTCATGCGAATACTGATTTAACCAACTCGAGAGGGCATTCCCGTTAACATTTCCACCAATATCACCCCAAATAACATTCTTGGCATTAAGGTCTCCACCTAGCACAACACCGTCGTAATTCAAGGAGAAATTCCTAATTGCCGTTAAACCATTAAATATAACAGAAGAACGGGCATTGCAAGGGAAGTACAAACAACCAAAAATAAATCTCCTAAGACAGCCATCAACCATCAAATTGATCTCTATAAAAACATTAGGAAAAGATAAATTATCAATATTCACCCTGTTAAACTCAATCGAATTCTTCAGCACTATTGCAACGCCTAATGCACTTCTGTCTCGAAGAAACGTATACTTTTCCAAAAATAACCTCTGTCCTATATTCAAGTGTGTCTCTTGAACAAAAGCAACATCAATTTGGTTGACGTTTAAGACGTCAACTAAATCGATTCTTCTACTCTGATCAACAAGTGATCCCACATTAAATGTTAAAATATTTAAATATCTACGGGTCATAACGATTGCTAACCTCCTTCAACAGATCCAAACATTCGGCTCTTGCCTGAGCCCTCGTTAACGTAGAATATCTTCCCATGAAATTCGAAATTTTATCCTCCAATGCAACCTCTTCAGGTAGGCAAATCATCCTAGCTACTTTCAAAAATTCCTCAATAATTTTAGGTCTTATCAACATAGGTTTTTCCTCATTCCGTGAACTACCAAACAAACTGGATAAAGTCCTTCCCTCTGATACCAACGCCGATCCCTGCACGGCTCTATTCACCTTAGAAACAACAACATCCTTTGAATTTCTACTCCGAATGAGTGCCTCCTTTTTTCTCTCCATGTACTGCTTGAAATATGGACATCCCCTGAAATTAGCCGGGTGACCATTCCCCCCGCAATTAACACAGAACAAAACGCTCTTATCCACAGATACCATCTCACATTCTCCCTTCATATGAGAGCGACCACACTTAAGGCATGCAAACTCCCTGTTACAATTCATCGAGATATGACCAAATTTCTGACATCGCCAGCACTGAACCTCTTTAGTATTACCATTGGGGCGCTCCCATGATACCACCTGATTCATAAGATACCTTTCCGAGATAACCTCACCTACCCTTATCCCTGGTTTCAACGTCACCATAAATAACCCGGTGTCCACATTCCTCTTACGCGACATATCTGTCTGAAATTTTTTCACAGACTCGAAATAACCCGGTAGCAATATATCCAAAGCCAGTTTTAGCTCTTCCACGTCAGTCTGGTGGAATAATCCTCTCAAAATTAAATTATTTCTCTTAAGCTCCCTTGGAGTGTACGAATAAGAGTCAAACTTCTTACTTCTCAGCAGTTCCATCATTTCCGAATGTGCAGATACATCAGCTAAATATAATTTGCTTTTGAAGCGAGACTTATTGACAATTTTGAAAACAATTTTTCTCTCCCTAAGCTGCGCGATAAGACCCGCCATGTTAACATTGTGAAGAATGATTGGTGGACAAAATTTAACTTTAGCCACCTGACCCCTCTGATTCCTCTCTGGCGCAGGCCGAGATTTCGTGTCACTCGGAATATCCCCGGATTCTATATTTAGACCATCCAATAAAGCGAATCTATTCTGGCTTACCTCTACCTTATCATGTAATAACTTATCTACATTTCCATTAGAACGTCCAGGATTTCTTCCAGTATTCACTCGCTTACGTTTCATTGCAACAGCAGTAAATTCGTCCTCTGATTCGGAAAGTTGGATTTCGATGTCCATATCATAGTTTCCTCGGCTACATGATTTCAGTTCCTTTTGTGTGTTCGGAACTTCATTATTGATAATTTGTATATCATTGATGATTTGGGGTTTCTCTTTAGGTTTCGCTCCAGTCACATTCGGCCGATGCGCTTTTGGCTTCATAACATCCGATGAACTTGTATCGAGACAGGCGGATAGCAATAAATCTCCCAATTTGTTGGAATTCCTCGTCCTTATATCCGGGGGTAATGCATCCTTAGCTTCATTATCCTCTTTTTTAGATGGAGGATTAACCATCGTGCAACAATATCCGCTTAACTTTTGAAATAATATTCCAACGAATATTAAATTTCGGTACGAAAAAAACAAAAGAAACAAAATTTGGAAGAAAATTTGTATTTTCTTTTATGAGAATTTATTTTAATTTTTTTGACAGTTAGCTCAATGCGACTGTTTGCTTTCACAGTTCAAACGAGACTCCACTTGTTACATATGTACAAACAAATACCAACTCTGAAAAATATTTGACACAAGTGAGAAATATAACAAAAATTTGAGTAAGTTAAAACTCATTTCTTTTTGTTTCGCAACTTTAAAGTAGATTTTAAAATAGACACCTACACGCAGAGAAAAAATACATTAGGTAGAAACGAAATTTTTTTGAGTTTCTTTTGTGGGAAAATAGTTCGTTTCCGGTAAACATGTCATCACTTGTTGCAAATGAACAAAGAGAAATATGTTTACATGTATCAAACAGTTTTCTTTGTTTGTCGAAATGGATTTGTATTATGAGTGCAAACTCCCAAAACATTAGAAGTTACAGAAACCGTTGTTGTTGCATCTGGGATGAAAATAGGACACATCGGTTCAGATTTAGATACAGCTCCATAAAAATGTCGCTTCGCTAATGTTAGAACTTAGCGCTCTACAAGCATCAAGCTTTTATTAATAATCTTTTTAGATTTCATTATGATATCATAGTGATTCTTATCTACACTTTTTTTAAATTACTAAAATATTTTGTTATTAAATTTTTATTGTAGTACACAATTAAAAGTTCATAAGCTATTGTTCTAGTCGAATGACAAGAAGTTAATTAAAATGAAACTTTTCTGAACAATTTGGAGTCTGTTAGCGAAATTAGCATGACACAATCTTGAATAGTTTGTTTGTATTTTTCATAACCTTTGTTCCAAATTCAAGAAAGTGTCCCCGATTTTTTATGTAATTTTCGTGTTTTCATGATTTTGCTGCAAAATTACTATTTCAGACGAGTTATTTTAAAAAGACCTTAAAAAATTCTATATTTTATTGCTTCAGAAAGTCTAGAAGGTTTTAAAAAGTATATGTTCCAAACCTCTGTTGGGGGGGGGGGGTGTTGAACCCCCAAAACCCCCCTTGCGCACGGCCCTGGATACAACATCACAACCAAAGATTAAAATTGAGGTACATCCAAAACATTTTTGTATGTTATTTTAATTAATTCTTATAGAGTGTTTTGTTTATAAGGTTATGCTGAATTTTGAATTGAATCCCCATCATTAAATCAATCGAGACCAAAATGAAGAGTACTTAATTTTTTGTAAATAAATTGTTTAATAACATTTTTGGAACAGAGTATAATTCTCTAGCTCTCTTTATGGGTCATTTTGACCCTTTTTTCGAGAAAATCAAGAAGAATCCTTTCATAAAGGACATTTCAGGATTAAAATTTTCCACGAAAAAAATGCGGAAAATTTCAGTGGGAGTCACAAAAGAGACCAAACTTCCAAATAAAGCTCTTCAGGCTGAAATAGCAAAATTACACGCCAACTTATAAAACAAAAATACTAGGGTTAAAATTCGTCCATGTTTTTTGGAAGATCGATCCTTTGTGACAAAATTTGTGGGTATTTCGGTAGAGTGCGGTATACAAAAAATAAAAATTGGATAGTTTCTGCAAAATTTTCATTTTCGATGGAGATATGGCTAAAATGATTTTGTATGCAGGACCTCTTTGTGTTGCAAATTTCTCGCGATCTATCCAACGGATCCGGCGAATTTTTTGCATGCATAGAAAAATCCAATGTCGTTTGTAACATTTATGTAGTCGGTCGCGAAAAAAGCTAAAATTGTTGTCAAATCCCACAATCCACAATTCGCGGTTGCAATTGCATTTATTTCAACTTTCTCCATCTGTCTTTCTGAAACAATTCTGCCACAAATATTCCCTATTTTGTCAGCAATCATATGCCAACAAATATTTTGTTGTTCATTATATCGAGCCCTTAGCGCGGAATGATCGCAAGCGCCAAAACACACATTTTACAGGAGAATGTTTTTATTGATTATTTTGAAATATTTGCTTAAATGAAACATGTTTTAATGCAAAATGTTTTAATTCCGCCGTACACAATGAATTATTATTAAAAATGTATCATTTGTTTACATCATACGGTACTTTTGGCGCTTGCGACACAAATTTTGTACTTGCGGCTACAAATACTGAAAAAACTATGGCGCTTACACACAGTTGAATTCCTATTATTAATAGTTAAATTTCATATAAAAGTTTTTAGGTAATATCGATATTGAATTCTTCTTTGAATGAATAATTAAATTAATATTCATTTCATCCACCCTACTATCTGAAAAATATCATATTTAAATTGTGAGCAAAATCCCAGTTTTTCAAAATGTGCCGATCTCAAAAAATAATTTTATTTTAAGGTTTGGCGGTAGAAATGCTGTAGAAAATGAATTCCAATCCTTAAAATCTAAATGATTTAGTAAAATACTTTCATAACACTTCGGTATCGTGCGGGAATTTGTAATTATGGTCGGCCACTCAGAAGGGGCCCAAATTATTCTTCCTTTAGAAAATGGTTCAATTGTAGAGTGTATAGAATGAATAAAAATGTTATGTTAACGTTCTCAACGAAAACTGAAGTTTTTATACCCTCGACCAAGTTTTTATACACCATGAAATATCGACCTGAGACCCTATAAAGTATATATAATCTTGATCGTCATCAAATTCTAAGACGATCTGGCCATATAGGCCATAGGACATCCAAATTTTCCATAAATACGTCTTATAGTCGTAGATCGGTTGGGATTGAAATTGGGCGAAATCGGCCCAAAGGGAAAATTTTTTCCCTCACAAGTACTAAAAATACCCCTAATATTTTAGAGTATTTAAGCACATTTTTTCAATATGTCTGCTTGTACTTACTTGATATTGAGTATGCGCATTCCCCATATAACAAAAACGTGCACCGAAATTCGGTGTGTACATTCCTTTAACTGAGTATAATAATATAAAATTTATTTTTTTTAGTTTTTTTCGTTTGCATTTTTTTTTGGTCTGTAATCAATATTTGATTTGAACTGGGATATTGTCCTGGCTCAAGACCATTTTGCTTCTATATTTAATAGAATGCAAATTTATTTACAAAAGGCATGGTGACATTTATTACTTGGCTGCAGACTACCACGATCATGATTTCGACCATGTCAAAAGTCTTTTCAAGTGGCTTCGCAGCGACTTTTCAACATCAAACCCGGCCTCTATAAGGAGATGATTCTCACAAACGAACGAGAATCACAACTCACTTGCCGAATTTGCGTTTAAAAAATCGCACCAAGTAATAAAGCACACATGCCATCTTACAAGCATCTCATTGAGTTGCATATGTAAGTATGTGTATATGCAGGTATAGTTACCCAGCAATACTTCTGCCGTGCCAACGCTCATTTGTTTTAGTTTTTTCGTTTGCATTTTTTTGGTCTGTAATCAATATTTGATTTGAACTGGGATATTGTCCTGGCTCAAGACCATTTTGCATCTATATTTAATAGAATGCAAATTTGTTTACAAATGGCATGGTGACATTTATTACTTGGCTGCAGACTACCACGATCATGATTTCGACCATGTCAAAAGTCTTTTCAAGTGGCTTCGCAGCGACTTTTCAACATCAAACCCGGCCTCTATAAGGATATGATTCTCACAAACGAACGAGAATCACAACTCACTTGCCGAATTCGCGTTTAAAAAATCGCACCAAGTAATAAAGCACACATGCCATCTTACAAGCATCTCATCGAGTTGCATATGTAAGTATGTGTATATGCAGGCATAGTTACCCAGCAATACTTCTGCCGTGCCAACGCTCATTTGTTTTAGTTTTTTTTTTCGTTTGCATTTTTTTTTTCAAATTCGTACTTTTAAGGGGTAAAATGGAAATAGAGGGATAAAAATGGTACCAACCGCTGCATCTAGAATAATGAATTCGGTGTATACATTCCTAAACGTAAAATAAAGGGAGTTTTCGAAATACTTTTTTGGGGTTATAATGGGAAAAGGGGATAAAAATAGTACCAACCAAATGACCACAGCTGAAGTCATGAAATTCGGAGTATACATTCCTCTGATCTGATTTATGGTATCTAACCGTTTTTGAAAATATAAATATAAGAATATTTATTTTTTAATTGACTTGAAGTATTATTTTGTTATATATATTCTAAACTTATTGGTAGCCTTTCCTAATAAGCGTGGTTTGAAATATTAAAAATATTATATTAATTTATAAAATTATTTTTTGTTTTGGTTTGGCTGTATTAAAGAAATTATATTTTCCTGTAATATTACTGGGCTTCTACGAAAATCGAAAGCCTCTGTGGAATGCAACCCATGGTTGAGGCTATGTAAAGTTCGTCCCGGCAGAACTTAACGCCGTTTTTACTTGTTTACTCTTTAACTCCATAGAATTGTGGGCAATGTGCCCATTTTCATCACTATTTTAAGCTAAATATTATGTTTCTTTGTCAAATTTACCACTATTTGAATTAAATAAATGTTAACGTTTACCCACAATAATAGGGAAATGATACCAAAACCATGTATATAGTATTTGGCTTAATATACGAATATTCCAAGAAGTATATTAAATTATTGTATATAAGGCCCATATCATACAAAGGGCTTTGTGTTCTCAAAAAAGACAATAATTTAGAGCTACTTTCAGTTCTTGTGGATAACCTTTTTCTTCTGGATCGATACAAAAAATACATAAAACAACTTCGAACCTCTTAGCTTAGTTCGTTCGCACCCTATCGTACTTTCAACCAACAGACGAACGCTTCATTCTATGGCCGAGGGTATAACAATACACTTATTATTGCATTAATATATTGATAGTCCTATCTGAAACATTTACAAATATATCTTACATTATCTGACAGTTTTTGCCTAAATTCATAAACTGTCGCTTACGATAAAATTGCTTTCTTTGAAAATGTGAGCAGCGACTTACGATAAAATCTTAGTCCCATTTTTTATATAAACGTTAACAATTTTGACATTTTGACAATTTTTATTTATGTAGCAGCCCATAAAATTTTAAATTCATCAATAAAAAATATTTTCAGAAAATGTCGCTTACGATCATTCCGCGCTAAGGGCTCGATATGATAGAAAGTTAAGCGGGATTTTCTAAAACTACTTTTGACAATTTTTGATTTTACAGCTAACTAAACGGTGATTTATTAAAAGCTATAGGAAAGTTTTTCAAAAAAAAAACACATACAATTCAGAAAAATGCATGAAATCTTTATTTGAATCGATAATACGGTTCATATAATTTAATGTTTGAAGATTATTTCATACAAATGTTGACTTTGACTGCGCCTCAAATGGTCCATCCGCTTAGTCCAATTTCTTTCCAACATTTCGGCCGGTGTCTCACGAATAAATGCTTCAATGTTGTCTTCCAATGCGTCAATTGAAGCGGGCTTGTCTGTATAGACATGAGCTTTAACATATCCCCACAAAAAATAGTTTAAAGGCGTTAAATCGCACGATCTAGGCGACCAATTGACCAGTCCCGAACGTAAAATAAAATGTTCACCGAACTCGCCTCTCAATAAGTCCATTGTTGCGCGTGCGCATGTGGCACCGTCTTGTTGAAACCACATGTCATGCAAGTCAAGCTCTTGCATTTTGGGCAAAAAAAGTTGGATATCATCTCACGGTAGCGCTCACCATTCAGTTACGTTACGATTCGCATCTTCTTTGAAGAAGTACGGTCCAATGATGCCACCAGCCCATAAACCGCACCAAACTGTGACTTTTCCTGGATGCATTGGTAGCTCTTACAATGCTTCTGGCTGATATTCACTCCAAAATTGGCAATTCTGCCATTTACGTACCCATTGAGCCAAAAATGAGCTTCGTCGCTGAACACAATTTTTCGGTAAAAAGTGGATCTTCGGCCAACTTTCCAAGAGCCCTTTCACCAAAAATTTTACGTTGCGGTAGGTCGTTCGGCTTCAATTCTTGCACCAGCTGTATTTTGAAAGACATCACACCTAAATCCTTCCGCAAAATTTTCCACGTTGTTGAGTAACAGAGGCCCAATTGCTGCGAACGGCGACGAATCGATAATTGATGGTCATCATTAACACTGGCCGATACAGCTGCGATATTTTCTTCAGTTCGCACTCTACCTAAGCGTGTTGGTGGTTTAATGTCCAACAAAGTAAATTTGGAGCGAAAATTAGTCACAATAGTCCGAATAGCCGCTTCAGTGGATCGATTAAACTGACCATAAAATGGAAGCGCGCGATGAACTTTCCTAACAGAGCACATATTTTGATAATAAAATTCAATAATTTGCAAGCGTTCTTCGTTTGTAAGACGATTCATGGTTAAATTATAGACTGAAGATGTTTGCAGGGAAACAAAACACGAAACGTGCGCCAGCTGTTTAAACCAGTGTTGCCAAAAAGATAATAGCTAAAAAATCACCCTTTAGTTCTATCTTATTTTAGCCGTGTTTAAAAAACTGTCTAGATTTAGGGTATATCGTGTTATAAAATTGCAACATTTTGAATCTAAATACAGGTTAAAATAAGATGAAATACGATATATATATGTATATAGATTTGTGGATTCTGATAAGAATTCAAATCGAAATGAACATTTACTACAGTTTCATATTTTTTTGAAAATCATGTATTTTGATTCGGAATAATTTAGTTAAATTTTATCGACCATTGTATCTAATTGTTCTGCATTGCTCTTTTAATTGCAGCAAAATATAAAATGTTGACGTCTGGCAATGTTTTATGCAGATAATGAGGTAAGTGAGAATGCTCAATGGAGCGATTAAAAAATTAATTTAAAAAATGGAAAAGATGAACACCTTTTCCTTCAATACAATTTAAATGAAATTTGAAATAGACATAGCTGATGTGTTGTCTTGCATGAGTTTGGACTATGTTTGTATTAGTTCTGATCGGGAAATTTTATGAAAATCTATGAAACTGGCCCGACAGTAGGGAGGTATTTCAAATTCAATTTAATTCCATTAAAACATAAAAAATTCACAAAAAATATTTTATTCTATATATTATTGCTTTAATCGAAAGAGCATTGAACATTCCCATTTTTTATGCAACACGGTTTCATTCATGTGACTGCCTCTGCTGGCTTCGCAGTAATACATCCTGTCAACCGAATTTTCCAAGCCCTTGGTGATGGTTTCTGGCATCATCGCAAGAATGGTTTTCTCGGTATTCACCTTAAGGGCCTGAATTGTTAACGGATTGTTGGCATAAAATTGGTACCCCACAAAACGTCTAATGGCATCAAATGGTAGCTCCGAGGTGGCAAATTGAGATCTATTGTGGCCAGGACTGTTTGACATGAAGCGCCATCTTCCTGAAACCAAATGTCGTTAAAGTTCATGCTTATTGAGAGGCGAGTTCGATGAACATTTTATTTCACGTTCGGGACCGGTCAATTGGCCGCCTAGATCGTGCGATTTAACGCCTTTAGACTATTTTTTGTGGGGCTATGTTAAAGCTCGTCTCTATACAGACAAGCCCGCTTCTTTTTTTTTGAAAAACTTTCCTATAGCTTTTAAAAAATCACCCTTTATCAAAAAGCTTAAATACCATAAATATTGGTAGATAGTGGGTGCTACAGTTGGTTGTATTTCCAATCTATTTTAATTCCAAAAGTACAAATTTTGAAAATTCATTATCAGACGTACATAGTGCAAAATAACCTAACTTAATTATTCAACCAATTTGTGCCGTACAAGAAAAAGTACGAATTTGGAAAAAAACTTTTTATTTTGCGTGTCTATGCAGTCAGAGGAATGTATACACCGAATTCCATGATTCCAGCTGCGCCCATTTGGTTGGCACCATTTTTAACGCCTTGACGTTTAACGCCCATTTGGTTGGTACCATTTTTACCACCTTGACGTTTCTACACATTCATTCTAGCTGTAGGCGTTTAGTTGGTACTATTTTTATCCTTCTGTACCATTGTGTCCCTTGAAAGTACGAATTTCGAAAAATCCATTTATTTTCCGTGTCTACGCAGTCAGAGGAATGTATACTCCGAATTACATGACTCTAGCTGCGGTCATTTGGTTGGTACTATTTGTATCCCCTTTTTCCATTTTAATTCCAAAAAGTACGAATTTCGAAAAATTCGTCTATTTTCCGTGTCTACGCAATCAGAGGAATGTATACTTCGAATTTCATGACTCTAGCTGCGGTCATTTGATTGGTACTATTTATGTCCCCTTTTTTCATTTTAACCCCAAAAAGTACAAATTTCGAAAAATCTGTTTATTTGAAGTGTCTACGCAATCAGAGGAATGTATACACCGAATTTCATTATTCCAGGTGTAGCCGTTTGGTTGGTAGCATTTTTATCCCTCCGTACCCATTATATCCCTCGAAAGTACGAATTCGAAAAAAACCTTTTATTTTTCATGTTTACGTAGTCAAAGGAATGTATACTTCGAATTTCATGATTCTAGCTGCCGTCATTTGGTTGATACTATTTTTATCCCCTTTTTCTATTTTGGCACCAAAAAGTACGAATTTCGAAAAATGAGTTTATTTTCCGTGTCTACACAGTCAGAGGAATGTATACTCCGATTGGTACAATTATTATCCCTTTTTTCATTTTAATCCCAAAAAGTACGAATTTTGAAAAATCTGTATATTTTACTTGTCTATGCAATTAGAAGAATGTATACACCGCATTTCATTATTCTAGTGCAGCCGTTTGGTTGGTACCATTTTTATTCCTCTATTCCCATTTTAACCTTTAACAGTACGAATTTAGAAAAAATACTTTTATACTATGTATCTACTCAATTAGATGAATGTAAAGAGTGATTTTTTTGAGGTTAGGATTTTCATGCATTAGTATTTGACAGATCACGTGGGATTTCAGACATGGTGTCAAAGAGAAAGATGCTCAGTATGCTTTGACATTTCATCATGAATCGTCTTACAAACGAACAACGCTTGCAAATTATTGAATTTTATTATCAAAATGCGTGCTCTGTTAAGAAAGTTCATTGCGCGCTTCCATTTTATGGTCAGTTTAATCGACCCACTGAAGCGGCTATTCGGGCTATTGTGACTAAATTTCGCACCAAATTTACATTGTTGGACATTAAACCACCAACACGCTTACGTAGAGTGCGAACTGAAGAAAATATCGCAGCTGTATCGGCCAGTGTTAATGATGACCACCAATTTTCGATTCGTCGCCGTTCGCACCAATTGGGTCTCTGTTACTCAAAAACGTGGAAATGCCAAAATTGGACTAAGCGGATGGACCACCTAAGACGCAGCCGCGGTCAACATTTAAATGAAATTATCTTCAAAAAGTAAATGTCATGGACCAATCTAACGTTTCAAATAAAGAACCGATGAGATTTTGCAAATTTTATGCGTTTTTTAAAAAAAAAAGTTATCAAGCTCTTAAAAAATCACCCTTTACAAACCGAATTTCGTGTTTCTAGCTGTTGTCGTTTAATATGTACCATTTTTATCCCTTTTTGCCCCATTTCACCCCCTACAAATAAGAATCGCTTTAGGGTGCACGTATAAACAGATAGGGAGCAAATATAAACTGACATATTCAAAAAACGTTCTTAAATGCGCTAAAATATTAGGGATTATTATGGATATTTTTAGTCCTTGTGAGGGAAATTTTTTTCCACTTGGGCCGATTCCGTCCCGTTTCAATCCCAACCGATCTACGACTATAAGACGCATTTGTGCAAAATTTGAACGTTGTAGCTCCTTTCGTTTAGATGCTAGCGTGCTTTCAAAAGACGGACGGACATGGCTAGATCGTCTTAGAATTTTATGACGATCAAGAATATATATGCTTTATATGGTTTCAGGTCGATATTTCAAGGTGTTACAAAGGGAATGACAAAGTTATTATACCCCCATCCTGGAGGTGGAGGGTATAAAAACTTAAACAATTTATTTAATAATAATAAGTTCAAATAGGTTAATCTATCTATCTTAATCTTAAATAGATTAACCTGGTGTTAATGTTTCTTGTTTTCGAAAACGCCTAAACACTTTTCTGCCATACTTCTCAGTCGATGATTGATTAAATTAATGTTTTAAATAACTTAGAAATCACTGAATGACTAAATTGAATTTAAAATTTGTCTGCATATGTATATATATACAAATCAGAGGCATAACAACATTAGAAGCTGAGTTTTTTCTTCATCTTATAAGTTTACTTAAATAAGCACTTATCCAAAATTCCTTGATCCGTCATAAGATGAAGAGCAGCAACATTAAAATAAATTCTATTAAATGATAATAATCTAATTTGAAACAACAATAATAAATCTTTAATAAGGATTTTCGAAGGGGCCGCACAAATTTTGCGTTTCGTTGTCTCTCTCTCTCTGTATTATTTGGCTTTCTTTTCTATTCGACGCTTTGTGAAATTATCATATAATAAACAGAAGCAACAACCATATAAATACAACACAGCACAAACAGTTCCATCAACATGGCCAGTGTCATCATCATAAAGCTGCAACATATTTAATGTATGTATGTATGTATGTACACTGTACAGGCAACAGATGTTGCTGCCGCCGTTGCTGCCGTCGCTTCTGGGCCCAGTGTAGTCAATGTGAGTGCTGCTGTTGACAGCGCCTGACTGACACAACGAAATCTTCTTCTGTGCAGTGAGCCAAGAGCAAAGACAGCAAGACACCAAAGAATAAATACGAAAATTATGCTAAAACCAAACAAAAGACAAAAGAATAAATAAATTAAACTCAATAAACAAAGAAATGATGAAATAAACAATAACAACAGCAGCTAGGATGACGAGAATGAAATGAAAATCGCAAACCGCCAGCGCCACCACAACAGCAGAGCAACAGCGACAAGCTCTAAAAACCATTAAGCCGCGTCACAACAGCATCAGCACCCTCCGCCCTCTTCTTCCACTTGGCTCCCTATGCCCTATGCTCTGATATCCTTTAGTTTCGCCTCTCATCTATCCGATGAAGTTGTACACAATGAACGAGCGAACGAACAGTACGTATGTAGATGCAACGTGATACATGCAACGCTTAGAAAACCATTATGTTAATGTCGTTAAGGACCCGGATTACATACATCAGCGCCAGCATCGTCATCCTCCGAACGAAAGCAGATACACTGCTTTCAAAAGCATCCTTGTTGTAATGCTTTAAGCGAACCACAACATTCAGCAGCAGCAGTGGAAGAAGCGGAAAAAATGAAATGTTTTATAAGCTGCTGGAGCTGATGAAGCTGAACACAAAAAAGTATTGGATAATGTAAAGCGAGTAAAGAGAAATAAACGAAACGAAGCAAAATGTTGTAAGTGGCAGCTAAACAAAAATTGTCACTTGGCTGCTGTGTACCACCACATGGCTCTACTCATCATTCATAGCTGCAGCTTTAGAATGTCTTAGAACATCTTTCAAGCGATTCGCGGGGCACAGTGGGCGAAATTCTGGAACATTTATTATGTATTTACTACAAATTTATCCCACTCAATCAATTGTATGTCATCTATCGCGCAGTAGGCCATATCGTGGATTTTATAAATTCCTCAACATTTGATTCGAGAAATATTCTTAGAGGTATACATACATACATGGGTGCTACAATTGGTTGTATTTCCATTCTATTTGAATTCCAAAAGTACAAATTTTGAAAATCCATTATCACACGTACATAGTGCAAAATATCCTAACTTCATGATAGGATTAGGATACTAACTTCATGATTCAACCAATTTTGCCGTAAAAGTACGAATTTGGAAAAATCTTTTTATTTTGTGTGTCCATGCAGTCAGAAGAATGTACGAATTCCATGATTCTAGCTGCGGCCAGAGATACAAGCCGACCGATTTTAAGCCGACAAGCCACCGCCGCCGCATATTTCTACACGAGCCTAGCCGCAGCCGATTTCATCGGCTCACATCGACTTTAACCACGCCGCCGATTTCATCGGCTCATATCAACTTCACCCACGCCGCCGAGATTTGACGGAGTTCTAACTCCGCAAAGTAGGTGTTTGGAAGGCTTTGTCATAATGGTGCACTTATGCTTCTTTTCATGGTTACATTTAAGCTGAAGATGTTTCTCTTTGGGCGCTCTTATGTACGACACAAAGCCACAAATCTCTCAGCGATGATCTTCGTCGTCACACACATGTATATTTAGGACATGAAGTTGCACTATCCTCCAATTACAATACCATTTGCTCTGTTCGGACACTTTTGGAACATCATATTGTGCTTCTTTTGTGTCAAACTTTGTGCAGCTTTACCATTCTTTGGAAGGATTATGATATTCAAGATGTTTGGTAAAATATGCCTCACATGAAAAGTTGCAATTGCAACAAATTTTGTTAAATTCGTCCATATTATAAATTTTGGCAATGGATTCCCACTGCCAAAAAATAATTGTATGAGCTAATAATATTAACCCATCAGAGCCCAGCCAAATTATTCCTTTGACGTTTCCTACTGTTCAATCAATCGAATACTGGGTCAAAATGGGTTATATTATGGGAACATTGGCTAATATTAACGAATATTGAACTACTTGCCAAAGAATAAAAAAATATTAAAAACCAATACAAATTGTTCCTTCTATGTTCCCAAAATTGTCAAATAAATAGGGGTGATCGAGTGACAGAACGAGACGGCAAATCAGCCGAAAGTCGCTGCCGACGACCCATTTTTGGTAGCGCCGCCGCCGCCGACAATTCTTGGACGGCTTTTAACTCTGGCTGCGGCCATTTGGTTGGTACCACTTTATCCCCTTTTTCCTAGTTTACCCCTTAAGGGTACGACTTTCTAAAATCTCTTTATTTAACATGTCTACTCAATTAGAGGGATGTACACATCGAATCTCATCATTCTAGCTGTAGTCGTTTAGTTGGTACTATTTTTATCCCTCTGTACCCATATTATCCCTTGAAAGTACAAATTTGAAAAAAAAACTTTTATTTTTCGTGTCTACTTATACTCCGAATTTCATGACTCTATCTGCGGTCATTTGGTTGGTACTATTTTTTATCCCCTTTTTCCATTTTAATCCCAAAAAGTACGAATTTCGATAAATCTGTTTATTTTACGCTGGCCCCGCAGGATTTTCCCCTGGGGGGGTTTCATCTACACTCATAAAAAAGTTAACACTACAATGAGTTAAAATTAACTAAAATTTAGGAAACCATGTACATTTTTACTAAATATAAGTAGAATTTTGCTGAATTTAAAGTAAGTAAATTTTTCCTAAAACCAAGTATTTTTTTTTTACTAAATTTAAGCAAAATTTTCCTAAAACTAAGTAAATTTTTACTAAATCTTAGAAAAATTTTCCTAAAACTATATATTACTCAAACTAAGGACAATTTTGCTGTTTTTTCCTCAAAACGAGTAAATTTTTACTTAAACTGAGGAAATTTTATTTTTTATACAAAGAAAAAAGGTGAAATTAAAATAAGTTCATTTTAACTAAAAAAATTGCTTCAGAGTATGCAAAACTAATACAAAAAATGACAACATGAAATATGTCTCAAAAGTTCCATGATACCTCTGCCACAATGAGTTGAGCTATTACTCCATGATTGTTTCGAAGGCAAGATAGGCGCCTTCGCAGTGGTTGTTTAGAATAATTCATAAAGTATTTAAGAAATAAGTCTCTGCAAACGAATGAGAATTGCTTCTTAGATTCATATTCAAGAATTTTTAAACAATTTCAAATGTTTTTTATAAGTTCATTAATACTTAAATGTATGAAGAACTCGGCATAAATTTCAGTAAACATTTTAACTACATTTTAGGAAAAAACACATTTTAAGTTAAAATTTCCTAAATGGAATTTTTTCCATACAAAAAATTTCAGATTTTTTTCTCACTTAAAACCTTGGAAATATTCATTCACATAAGTTTCAATTTACTCAATTGTAAGAATTTTTTATTAGATCCAAAGAAAGTTTTTTAAGTAAATCTACAACCCTTGTTCTAGCAAATGAACTATTTACTATGGCTTTGAAAGAAGGAAACTTTACTCATATTTAGTTAATTTTCCAACTTTTTAGGAATTTTTTACTGGAGCGTTTGTAAACCACTCATATTTTATTGCCAGGATCTTCGACAAATATTTTGATACATTCGTCCGACAGACATTGTCGGCAAAATTGCATTTCTGTAATCAATCTATGAGTACACTCAAAGGAATATGTCAGTAAAAGAAAGCAGAAAGTCTACTGAAAGATCAGATTTTCTGCTGTTAAAAAAGAGACAGCAGATTTGTATCTGCTGAGATGGTAAACAGCTGTTTGCTGTTTTTAGCAATATATCTGTGGTCACAACCCTTAACATCCTAACTCTAGTTAGGACACAATTGAGTTATTAGCACCATCGTATTCAGCGTATCTAAATTTATTTGCTCTAAATTTTTCATGTTTGTTTCTCTTCTAGGAAGGCAATTAATCCTAAAAAACCTAATAGCTTAAGTTATTTTTCTGTTTTGGCATAACTACCTAAGTCAATTTAGGATTACAACAAATATAAACATTATTTTTTCATCATTGCCTAAATCAACGTATGTCGTTAATCCAAAAAAACAAAGAAACAATTTTATTTTCCTAACTTGAATTAAGCTCTTATTCCGAATTACAATTTCGTTTTTTGATAAACATAAATTGAGTTAAGGTCTTTCTCCAAACAAAAAAAGTTTTAAAATATCATGTCAACTTGAACTTTTTGACTTTCTTTCGTTCAACAATTCATAAGAGCCTAAGTGTCTTTTTGGATAATATCTTTTGACTGCGAGAATAAACAACTATTTTTTGTTAACAACTAAGTAAAGAAATTCGTTTCCTTGGAATCTGTAGTAAAGTTTTCCAAAAAAACACCTTCTCCTGATTTTCAGTGAAGATTCAAAACTTTAAACTCCTGTACTGAAAATATTGAAAAACAGACTTAGGCTGTTATGGGTTGTGACCACAGATATATGATACGCATTTTGTCCCAAGCTAATATAAAAGGAAATTCGAGCTAAACTCGCTTATGAACGCTTATCTTTTTATATTTTAATTAACAACAGCCAATTTTAGCAGACTGCAAACTCTTTAGCAGTGTGAATGGTGATGTAAGATAGCAGAAAACTGCTGTTATGCCAAAAAAACAGCCGTAATTGCAGAAAAGTGTCTGCTGATAGGCAGCTGACAATCGCTGCTTTTATTAACAAACTTCTTCTCTAAGTGTAGAACTTTTTATTAAATATTTGCTTGAAATTACATACATACATATCGAGGGCTTATATTCGTAAGTGGCTATGCACAAAAACATAACATTTCAGGAGAGTGAAAAAACTGATTTTCTCCTTAATTTGAAGAGAAATTATTAATCATTATTCTACAGTTTAATCTAAAAAGGATTACTAATTGCTATGATTAAAAAAGTTTTCGAAATTTCCTATTATTCGCGGTTTGAAGGTTCATAGCCACTTTTGTATGTTTAAAATTGACCACTATGAATGTTGAAATAAGCACATAACCATTTATGCCCAAATATATAAATAAGATTTATTGTAAACTCCATTATTTTTTTACATAAAATCTTGGCAATGTTGTATAGAAAACGCATTTTCTGTGATGTACATAGCGAATTTAAAAATGCCAGCTTCATCCGTCAGATTGGTCGCTTTTAACATATGTATATGTAGCCAGTCGCGAAAATCGCTCCAATTGATGAAAAATCCAAAATTCGCCGTTGCAATTCCTTATATTTTAACTTTCTTCATTCATAATTCTGAAACTTTTCATACACAAATATTCCCCATGAAGTCAACAATCACATGCCAAAGAAATATTTTGGTATTCCCAATATTATTTTTCTTAATATACTCTTCACAATTTTTGACTTTACAGCCACCATTTTTTATATTTTAAATTTTTTATTTTAAATTCGTATAACAAATACAGTTCTTTGTATTCGATGAAATGCAAGAAGAAACAACTAGAAATTTTAATTCCAAAAAAACAAATAATTGTATTTTATAGTTTCGTTTTCCTACGTAGATCCAAGTTAATGAATTTGTTGTTTCTCTTTTGAATAATACTTGTTACATATGTACAAAAAATACTAGCTCTGAAAAATATTTGACATAAATGATAAATATAACAAAAATTTTAGTAAGTTAAAACTCATTTCTTATTGTTTCTCAATTTTAAAGTAGATTTTAAAATAGAGACCTACACGCAGAAAAAATGCATTTCTTTTGTGGGAAAAATTAGTTTGTTTGCGGTAAACATGTCATCAGTTGATGTAAATGAACAAAGAGAAATAAGTTTATGTATATCAAACAATTTTCTTCGTTTGTCGAAATGGATTTGTATTATAATTGCAAACTCCCAACACATTGGAAGTAACAGAAACCGTTGTTGTTGCATCTGTGATGAAAATAGGACACATCGGTTAAAATTTAGATAAAGCTCCATAAAAATGTCCAATCGCAAATGTTACATCTTAGCGCTCTATATCTATATAAAATATAGCTCTAATCGAATGTCAAGAAGTGGTATCTCTTAATAAAAATGAAAATTTTCCGAACAATTTGGTGTCCATTAGCGAAATTAGCATTACACAATCTTGAAATTGACACAATTCATTTAGTTTGTTTATATTTTTCATAGCATTTTTCCGAAATTCAAGAAAGCGTCCACGATTTTTTATGTAATTTTCGTAATTTACTGCAAAATTACCATGTCAGACGAGTTATTTTAAAAAGACCTTAATAATTATATATTTTAAATAAAAATTTATATATATTTTATTGCTTCACAAAGTCTAGAAGGTTTTAAAAATTATATGTTCGTAACCTCTCTGGGGGGTTTGACCCCCCAAAACCCCCAACCCCCCTGCGCACGGCCCTGATTTTACGTATCTAACCAATCAGAGAAATGTATAATTCATTGTTTTAGGTAAAGCCGTTTGGTTGGTACCATGTTTATCCCTCCATTCCCATTTTACCCCTTAAAAGTATGAATTTGGAAAAAAATACTTTTATATTATGTATCTACTCAATTAGAGGAATGTACACAGCGAATTTCATGTTTCTAGCTGTTGTCGTTTGATATGTACCATTTTTATCCCTTTTTGTCCTATTTCACTTTGTGCGTTTTGGTTATAAGGGGATGCACATACCCAATATCAAGTAAGTACAAGCAGACATATTGAAAAATGTATGCTTAAATACTCTAAAATATTAAGCGTTATTATGGGTATTTTTAGTCCTTGTGAGGGAAAATGTTTTCCCTTTGGGCCGAGTTCGCCCAGTTTCAATCCCAACCGATCTACGACTATAGGAAAATTGAAAATTTGGACGTCCTAGCACCTTTCGTTTTGATGCTGGCTAGATCGTCTTAGAATTTTATGATTATCAAGAATATATATATTTTATAGGGTCTCAGATCGACATTTCAAGATGTTACAAAAGGAATGAAAAAATTAGTATACCCCCATCCTGGAGCTGGAGGATATACAAACTATACTTAGGCAGCAATCTTCAAAAAGGTACCCTAAATATTATTAGCTTGAAACAATTTCCCTCCAGGCCGATTTTCCCCATTTGCAATTTATTGATTCCAGCTACAGCCTAAATGTCTGTATCAGTTTGATAGGAAAAGTTCGAAAGTTAGAAAAATTCGTTCCTTTTTTCGCGTCTACGTAGACAGACGAGTGAATATCTATGATTCTCGCTACAGCCGTTTGATTGCTGCCAAATTTAATCCCATTTAGATCCTGATGGTACGAATATAGAAAGATCTCTTTATTTTTCGCGTCAGCACAGTCAGAGAAGTGTACACACCGAATTTAATTATTATAGCTGCAGCCGTTTGGTTGGTCCCATTTTTATCCCCATTTGCCCCATTTACCGCCTAAAAGTACAAATTTCGAAAAAATATACTTTTTATATCGCATCTTCACAGTCATATGAATGTACACACCGAATTTCATTATTATAGCTGCAGCCGTTTAGTTGGTACCATTTTTATCCCTCTTTTCCAATTCTATCTTCTTCTTACGTATCAATGCAATTAGAGGGATTTACATTCAAATTTTTATGTTTCTAGTTACTGTCGTATCATTGGTACCATTTTTATCCCTTTTTTGTCCCATTTCGCCCGCTAAAACGTGCATTTACTCTTTGGTGCTTTTAGGCTATAACAGGAATGTACGCAACAAATTTCAAGTGAATATAAATCAGAAATTAATTAGTCCTAGTAAAGTAGTCCTTGTTAGTGAAAAATTGTTCCCTCTGTGCCGATTTCGCCCACTTTCAATCCCAACCGATCTGCAACCATAAGACACATTTAGGGTAAATTTGGACCTTCTAGCTCATTTCGTGCGGCGGGTGGCTATCGTTGTTGTAACAAACAGACAGACGTGGCTAGACCATCTTAGAATTTTACCACGACCCAGAATATATATGGAGCATTCCAAGACAAATCGGAGTGTTGAAAAAAAAATATTTTTAATTTCCTCCATTTTTTATATATTTTATAGTACCCATTAAAAACACCTCCTGGTATACTTAGAGTTTTTTGTATAGATAAGCTTTTTTAAAAAAATCGTTAAATAGAAGTTCTTTTTTCAGTCTTTTGCTCATAACTTCTTCAATAATGGTCTGAATGAGATATTCTTTTTTAAATAATTTTGTTGTTTGAAGCAATTTTCAGAAAAAATATTGAAAAATATTCACAATGTTTTTGTATAAACAATTTTATTTTTTAAATTAAATCTTTATCTTTTTTAATTGTTTGTCTCTTCGATTTTCTCGAAAAAAATTTATTTAAACATGTATTTATTCTGTAAATTTTGAAGCTTGGTTGAAAATGGGCCTATAATAATTACTATGTTTTTGAATTTTTTGAAAATTTGGGCACAATTTCCACTCAAACGTCCATTGGAACCATATTTCTAAGAGGACACGAAAGTACTACAAAATCAAAACACTTCATCCAAGGTGCGACGAGGACGTGTGTGGACAAACATTCTGCTTACTTAACATATTTATTGTGCAGCGTTTGTGCTTCTCCTTCAGCCACTGTATTTTGGTTACATGTCATGTGGCTTCAACATAAAAGGTGGTGATGGATAATAGATAAATCTTGAAAGAGATGTACTCGTCTATGGATGAATTGATGTCGTCAGTAAAGATGTATCAATGTGTATGTATAGCGGACGAGAAAGGGTGTTTCCTAATAGAACGAGTGTCACTCCCATTCATATTGACCTCGCCTTGGGAGATCCTATTAAACTCCACATCGAACATCAGATGAGTGAAATTCTGATAATAAAAGTTGTGCTTGTATCGATCGATTTGACTCTATAACTATTAAACAATATTAATTATAACCATTTGTAGCTGCTAGGCAACATGTTTGGTTCGATGACTTTCGTAAAAAGAGGTAAACAAAACCATTCATTGACAAGTTAGAGATGTAAAATATTCTACAAAAATTTTCCTTGTAATGTTAGACACAAACGTGCAGAGCTCATCCAATACCTAATAGGTAATGATAACGAAATTCCTTGCTGTTTATTCCATATACCACTTCGTGGACTAGGGTATTATAAGTTAGCTTTCCTTCAACTGTTTGTAACACCCAGAAATAATCGAGCTAGACCCACCTTTAAGTATACCGATCGAATCAGGAGCTGAGTCGATTTAACGATGCCTGTCTGTCCTACCGTCTGCTGTTCGCATTCTATGAAATATAGATGCAAAATGGTCTTGAGCCAGGACAATATCCCAGTTGAAATCAAATATTGATTACAGACCAAAAAATACAAACGAAAAAAATAAAACAAATGAGCGTTGGCACTGTAGAAGTATTGCTGGGTAACTATACCTGCATATACACATACTTACATATGCAACTCAATGAGATGCTTGTAAGATGGCATGTGTGTTTTATTACTTGGTGCGATTTCTTAAACGCAAATTCGGCAAGTGAGTTGTGATTCTCGTTCGTTTGTGAGCATCATCTCCTTATAGAGGCCGGGTTTGATGTTGAAAAGTCGCTGCGAAGCCACTTGAAAAGACTTTTGACATGGTTGAAATCATGATCGCGGTAGTCTGCAGCCAAGTAAAAAATGTCACCATGCCATTTGAAATAAATTTGTATTCTATTAAATATAGATGAGCCAGGACAATATCCCAGTTCAAATAAATTTACTACCCTATTTTTAGTAAATGTAATATTTCTTCTGTCTTTAAAATAAGTCATACTTACTTAATTTTTAACTGAACTGGAGTAAAATTGTTTAACTAAATTGGTGTATAGATTTTATATTGAACGCATCTAATTATAAAATTTTGGAAAAAATTCCCGTGGATTTGAATTATTCATAAATTCATGTTACTGTTCTATGTAACTCTTAAAATCAATCAATCAATTTTTATACCCTCCACTCCAGGATGGGGGTACATAACCTTTGTCATTCCGTTTGTAACACCTTCAAATATCGACCTCAGACCCTATAAAGTATATATATTCTTGATCGCCATAAAATTCTAAGACGATCTAGCCATGTCCGCCGGTCTGTCCGTCTGGTGAAAGCATAAATGTGCATAAAATTTTCCATAAATGTGTCTTATAGTCGTAGATCGGTAGGGATTGAAACGGGGTGAAATAGGCCCAAAGGGAAACATTTTTCCCTCACAAGGACTAAAAATACCCATAATCATCCCTATTATTTTAGCGTATTTAAGCATGTTTTTTAAATATGTCTGTTTATATTTGCTTGATATTTGGTATGTGCATTCCCCTTATAGCAAAAACGTGCACCATAAAATGATTCTTATTTGTAGGGGGTAAAATGGGGCCAAAAATGGGATAAAAATTGTAGATATTAAACGACAACACTTAGAAACACGAAATTCGGCGTGTACATTCCTCTAATTGAGTAGATACATAATATAAAATTAGTTTTTCAAAATTCGTACTTTTAAGGGGTAAAATGGGAATAGAGGGATAAAAATTGTACCAACCAAACGGCTGTACCTAGAATAATGAAATTCGGTGTATACATTCCTCTGATTGCGTAGACACGTAAAATAAACTGATTTTTCGAAATTCGTACTTTTTGGGATCAAAATAGAAAAAGGGGATAAAAATAGTACCAACCAAATGACCGCAGCTAGAGTCATGAAATTCGGAGTATACATTCCTTTGACTACGTAGACATGAAAAAAAAGTTTTTTCCCAAATTCGTACTTTCAAGGGATACAATGGGTATGGAGGGATAAAAATGGTATCAACCAAACGGCTACACCTGGAATAATGAAATTCGGTGTATACATTCCTCTGATTGCTTAGATAATTAAAATATACTGATTTTTCGAAATTCGTACTTTTTGGGGTTAAAATGAAAAAGGGGATAAAAATAGTTCCAATCAAATGACCGCAGCTAGAGTCATGAAGTTCGGAGTATACATTCCTCTGGCTGCGTAGACACGGAAAATAGACGGATTTTTCGAAATTAGTACTTTTTGGGGTTAAAATGGAAAAAGGGATACAAATAGTACCAACCAAATAGCCGCAGCTGGAATCATGGAATTCGGTGTATACATTTCTCTGAATGCATAGACACGCATAAAAAGTTTCCAATTTCCAAATTCGTACTTTTTCTTTTACGACAAAAATTGGTTGAATCATGAAGTTAGGTTATTTTGCACTATGTACGTCTGATAATGGATTTTCAAAATTTGTATTTTGGAGTTAAAATAGAATGGAAATACACCCAACTGTAGCACCCACTATCTACCAATGTTTATGGTATTTAAGCTTTTTGAAAATATAAATATAGGAAAATTTATTTTTTGATTTGAAATAAATAATGGTTTGAAATAATTAAAATATTATATTTATTTATAATATTATTTTTTCAATATTTGTATTTGGTTTGGCTATATTAAAAAATTTATATTTTCCTGCAATATTTCTGAACTTCTACGAAAAGCGACAACCTTTGTGGATTGCAATCCATGGTGGAGGGTATATAAAGTTCGGCCCGGCCGAACTTAACACCGTTTTTACTTGTTAGATTATAAGGTGTTAAGCCAAATTTGAAGAAAATCGGGTACTATATGTGATTTATAGAGCGTCAAAGTCAAATCGGGAGCGACATTTGTATGGGGGCTATATCTAAATCTGAACCGATTTGCTCAAATTAAATAGCGTTCGTCCTTGATCTACAAAACGTACGTGTGCTAATTTTTGTTAAGATCGGTCTATAATTGCGACCTGTAATTTGATTACAGCAATAGATAGACAGACGGACATTGCTAAATCGACTCAAAAATTGATTCTAAGCTGATCTGTATAATAAACGATGGGTCTAACACGTTTCCTTTTGGGTGCTACAAACAAATGCACAAAGACATAATACTCAATTCTTTTTTTTTGGCTCCTGCTCTTAAACTGTTCCTGATATTCATACGATTTATATAATGACCCTACCTTCTGTTTAAATGTATGTCAATTTTTCCATACTTTTCACTATTAAAGAATTAATACCGATAGGCTTAGAATCACAAGCTTATTTAATTTGACAATGTCGGTCTGTCTGCCCTTCCGTCCATCTATAGTTTGTGATCAAATTACAGATGTGTACTCAATGTAAAGTAAATCGGATCAGATTTAGGTATAGCCCCTAGATAAATATTCCTCCAGATTTACTCTATTACGGCTCTAGAATTAAGATGTTACTTTGACTGTTACATGGTCAATTTTTCAGATCGTGTTATATGTCGACTAGAAACACGTGAAAGTGAATTATATTTACCCATATTTTGGTATAGACCCAATTTACACTAGTAGTGCACATCTAACAACGGATCTTAATAAAATTTTGCACATCCTTTTGTAATATGTACAGTGAGCGTGGATCAAATATATATACGTCCTCATATAGCCCCTATACAGATGTCACTCCCCTTTACCCTATCATCAGTTTTGTATCACCCTAGGACCTTCATATTACATCTCTACTTAGACAAATTTGCCAAAGGATATTATATTTGAACTAGGAAGGCTTACCATGAAAATTTATTTATTGTAATTCCTGAACCAAAATATTTAATCCGATCTTTTTCAAAATTCCTAAGTGACTAACCAGCGCGCATTTTGTTTTATCCGTTATACATAAATAATTCGGCTTAAAGCACACTTAGCAAAGGAACTTAAAAATATTATCATATCCCGTCAAAACCCGTAGGAATTTAAAGTCAATATGTAGAAATAATATTTAATATTATTATTTAATATTTATGTGTGTGTATACCTTCACATCCCTTTAAATTAAGCTCACTGGAAATCCCTGATGCGATGTGCATTTACTCCCCTTCCTCTAATTGTCCGACACTTCCACGCTCACATGCGTCGCTGCGGAAAGTGAAAGTCGACACATGACACATACCTAGATGCAACAACAACAGCAGTATCTCAAAAACGTTAAGTATAATCTCTATGGAAAATCCAAACACTTGCTATGGATTGTAGTCTTAAGCGCGGGGAAAATAACTAAATGTGCTTGCAAGGATGGATATTCGTGAAAAAAAAATAAAACGTGAAAGAAGCGAGCAAGAAAAAAGCATAAAACCGATGGATCTATGCAAAATAACGAACGCACTCTCCAAAAGGGGGAGCGACAACTCAAAGCCAATGTACGTGAAATGCAATGCAACAAATAGAAAGTGAAACGTACGATGACAAACACGATGTAGATGTGGATGTTGCAGCTGGGGCAACCCTAAGGATGTAAAGCGGCAGATAAGACAGTATTTACTGTCGTCGTCAGTGTGTGTGCCGAGCACTGTGAAGACAAGCACTACGTGCTAAGACGACACAAAAGAGTGTGCCCCTGGAGAAAGATGAATGATTTGCGAGAGTGCGGGCGGTATGAAAAGCGGGGGAATGTAATATTGCAAGTTTTCGGTAACATCACAAATGGCAATCGTCGTGTGTCTTTCCAATATAATGGAATTATACCACTGAGGAAATTTATAATGTGCTGGAATGTGATCGACTTGGAGTTAAATAGTTTTATTCCAAAATTTGCGTCGCAAATAATGAAGTCCGAATTTCATATCAATGAAATGATTTGCTCTCTTCCATTCAATCTATTTATATATATAAAAGAGTTGCGTGATTGTTGTGACTGACTGATCACTCCCCAGACCAATCGGCTAGAGCTAGAATCATGAAATTTGGTGTGTACATTTCTCTTACAGTGTAGAGGTGTGATAAGACGAAATTCGTACTTTTAAGGGGTAAAACGTGGTAAAAATTGTACCAGCGGCTGGGCCTAGAATCTTGAAATTTGGTATGGATATTCCTCTTGTGGCATGAAGACAACCCAAAAAGTGACATTTTAAAAATTCGTACTTTTGGGGGGTTAAATGGTACAAAAAGGGACAAAAATGTTACCTATAACATGGTTGAAGCTAGAATCATGAAATTTGGTATGTACATTAGGGCGTACCTCAAAAAAAAAGTTCGCCGTACACCTTCGAATATGAAGTATTATTGAAAGGTAGTTTCAAAAAAAAATTTTTTATTTTTTTATGCCGAACGTAGGGGTCGCGCTTTTACATTTTTCTATATAACTTGTATTTATAAACGGATTTTAAAGTGTGATACATCGATGTTTTTGTCTCGACGAGGCCGATTTTTTTGTCTTTGAAGTCATTGAGCTCAAGCACCCCCTTCTGGTACTTACCCATCATTTCTCAGTTGCTACTACCCTAATGTACCACTCTAATAATCGAAAATTAAAGCTCGCATAAAATCATGAATCATGTTTGAGCTCAATGACTTCAAAGACAAAAAAATCGGACAAAAACATCGATGTATCACACTTTAAAATCCGTTTTTAAATGCAGAAGTTATATAGAAAAATGTAAAAGCGCGACCCCTACGTTCGGCATAAAAAAATTTTTTTTGAAACTACCTTTCAATAATACTTCATATTCGAAGGTGTACGGCGAACTTTTTTTTTTTTACTTGTAACCTGGTACGCTCTAATGTACATTTCCCTTACAGTGAAGAAATCAGATTTGAAGGGAGTTTTTCGTAATTCGTACTTTGAAGGGGTAAAATGTGGTAAAGAAGGATAAAAATTGTACCACCACAATGACCAAACGGCTGGGCCTAGAATCTTGAAAGTTGGTATGGATATTCCTCTTGCGACAACCCAAAAAGTGACATTTTAAAAATTCGTACTTTTGGGGGGTTAAATGGTACAAAAAGGGACAAAATTGTACCAACAACATGGCTGAAGCTAGAACCATTTGGTATGTACATTTCTCTTATAGCGAAGAGATCGGATTTGATGGGAGTTTTTCGTAATTCGTACTTTTAAGGTGTAAAATGGATTAAAGAGGGATAAAAATTGTGCCACCGCAATGACCAAACGGCTGGGACTAGAATCTTGAAATTTGGTACAAAAATTTCTCTTATAACTTCAACGCGTCGAAGAAAATATTTTTAAAAATTCGTACTTATTGGGGGTGAAATCGGGTAGAAAGGGATAAAAATAGTACCAATTAAATGGATGGAGCTGAAACCATAAAATTCGGTGTATACACACGTTTTACAGCGCAGATCATTAATAAGAAATTTATACTTTTAAGGGATTAAATGGGATAAAAATTGTACCACAGCCCAGACCAAACAACAGGGCCTAGAATCATGAAATGCGGAACGGGCATTACATTACAGCACGAATGCGACTAAGAAAACAATTTTTCAAAATTGCGTACTTTTTGTGAGCGAAAAGGGATACAAAATGGTACCAATCAAACATACGTAGCTGGAATCATGAAATTCGGGGTCTGCATCCCTGAAAATGCTTACAAACGCAAATTGAAGGAATTTTTCTAAATTCGTACTTTTAAAGAGGAAATGGGGATAAACAAGTAAGAAGGCGTTAAGTTCGGCCGGGCCGAATCTTATATACCCTCCACCACGGAGTGCATTCCACAGTATTACCAGCAGATTAAAGGATGTCGACTTTTAAAGATATCCCCATTCACCCCATTCTCCACCCAAATGTACAAATTTCGAAAAAAAACCCTTTTTCAAGTCTTCATAGTCAGAATGTATTTCATGATTTCAACTTCAGCGGTTTGTTAGGTCCCATTTTTATCCCTCTTTTTAATTATATCCCTTAAAATTACAAATTTCGAAAAAGCCCTCTATTTTACGTGTCTATGCAATTAGAGGGATGTACACACCGAATTTCATAATTCTAGCTGTTGTCATTTGGTAGGTACTATTTTTATCCCCTTTTTCCATTTGAACCCCAAAAAGTACGAATTTTGGAAAGTTCTTTTATTTTACGTGTCTACGCAATCAGAGGAATGTATATATCGAATTTCACTATTCTAGGTGCAGCCGTTATGTTGGTACTATTTTTATCCCTTTTGCCCCATTTAACCCCTTTAAAGTACGAATTTAGACGAAATACTTTTATATTATTTATCCAGTCTATTAGAGGAATGTACACGCCAAATTTCGTGTTTCTATCTGTTGTCGTTTGAAAGGTACCATTTTTATCCCTTTTTGTCCCATTTCGCCCCCTACAAATAAAAATCACTTTTTATGCTATAAAGGGATGGCGCATTGCGAATATCAAGTAAATACAAGCTAATATGTTCAAAAAACATGCTGAAATACACAAAATATTAGGGGTATTTTCAGTCCTTGTGAGGGAAAAATTTTTCCCTCTGGGCCGATTTCGTCCACTTTCAATCCCAACCGATCTACAACCATAAGACACATTTAGGAAAAATTTGAACCTCCTAGCTCATTTCGTTCGGCCGCTATCGTGCTTTCAACAGACAGACGGACATGGCTATATCGTCTTAGAATTTTACCACGACCCAGAATATATATACTTTATGGGGTCTCCGATGAATATTTCGAGGTGTTACAAACGGAATGACAAAGTGAATATACCCCCATCCTGGAGGTGGAGGGTATAAAAAGGTACAAAGGTACCACGCTACAATCATGCAATTCGGTGTGTATATTCGTTTTAAAGCGCAGATCACTGATAAGAAAGATTTTTTCGAAATTGTTACTTTCAAGGGATTAAATTTGTACCACGGCTGAAGCTAGAATTGTGAAATTCGGTGTGTATATTCCTCTGACCGTGTAGACGCGAAGCATCACCTAATTTTTAAATGTATACTTTTAAGTAGAAATCGGAACAACAAGCGATTAAAATGGTACCCGCCAATGTAGCAAATAAGGTATATATTACTCTGACGTGCAATACAGAAGTATTACATCAAAATGTGTACTCTAAAGGTGGAAGCGGATCGAAAGTGATAAAAATCGAACAAACCAAGTTTGGGAAATTGGGATAAAGAATAGAAAAGAATGTTAGAATTTTGGTGGGTACATTTCTCCGAGTAAGTAGATGCGCAACATAAAATAATATTTCTAAATGTGTACGTTTAAGGGCGGCACAAAAGTGGTAGTACCTACCAAAATATTGCAATAGAATAGAAGTATAGAAGTTATATGTAAAGTATTTAATTTGACAAAGGGCGTGGCAAAGCATGCAAATTTTATAGGTTTAAAGTGATTATAAAAACATTTTTAAATCTAAAATGGCAACTGATTTCGACTATCCGTATGGAAGTTTTACCAGTAGTTCTATGTTGACCAAAGGTGTGTGCAGCGATGGTGGCAAAGATTCGGATCATCCGTAAAATGAACACTGCAAATTCATGCATATTTTGTACACTCAAAGTGATTATAAAAACTTCCAGGATGGGGGTATACTAACTTTGTCATTCCGTTTGTAACACCTTGAAATATCGACCTGAGACCCTATAAAGTATATATATTCTTGATCGTCATAAAATTCTAAGACGATCTAGCCATGTCCGTCCGTCTGTACGTCTGTCCGTCTGTTGAAAGCACGCTAGCATCTAAACGAAAGGAGCTAGAACGTTCAAATTTCCCATAAATGCGTCTTATAGTCGTAGATCGGTTGGGATTGAAATGGGGCGAAATCGGCCCAAAGGGAAAATTTTTTCCCTCACAAGGACTAAAAATACCCATAATAATCCCTAATATTTTATCGTATTTAAGCATGCTTTTTGAATATGTCAGTTTATATTTGCTTGATATTTCGTATGCGCATTCCCCTTATAGCAAAAACGTGCCTCATAAAGAGATTCTTAGTTGTAATGGGGCAAAAAGGGATAAAAATGGTACATATTAAACGACAACAGCTAGAAACACGAAATTCGGTGTGTACATTCCTCTAATTGAGTAGATACATAATATAAAAGTAGTACATAATATAAAGGGTAAAATAAAATACCATAGTAAAATGGTACCAACCAAACGGCTGTACCTAGAATAATGAAAATCGGTGTATACATTCCTCTGATTGCATAGATAAGTAAAATACACGGATTTTTCAAAATTCTTACTTTTTGGGGTTAAAATGAAAAATGGGGATAAAAATAGTACCAATCTAATGACCGCAGCTAGAGTCATGAAATTCTGAGTATACATTCCTCTGAGTGTGCAGACACGGAAAATAAACTGATTTTTCGAAATTCGTACTTTTTGGGGTTAAAATTAAAAAAGGGGATAAAAATAGTACCAATCAAATGACCGCAGCTAGAGTCATGAAATTCGGAGTGTACATTCCTCTGACTGCGTAGACACGGAAAATAAACGGATTTTTCGAAATTCGTACTTTCAAGGGATACAATGGTACAGAGGGATAAAAATAGTACCAACTAAACGACTACAGCTAGAATGATGAAAATCTAATTGCGTAGAAACGTCAAGGGGGTAAAAATGGTACCAACCAAATGGGCGCAGCTGGAATCATGGAATTCGGTGAATACATTCCTCTGACTGCATAGACATGCAAAATAAAAACTTTTTTTCCAAATTCGTACTTTTTCTTTTATGGCTAAAATTTGTTGAATCATGAAGTTAGGTTATTTTGCACTATGTACGTCTGATAATGGATTTTCAAAATTTGTACTTTTGGAATTAAAATAGTATGGAAATACAACCAACTGTAGCACCCACTATCTACCAATATTTATGGCTTTGAAAATATAAATATAAGAATATTTATTTTTTGAATTGACGTATTGGTAGCATTACCATATAAGCGTGGTTTGAAATAATTAAAATATTATATTTATTTATAAAATAATTTTTTTATTATTTGTATTTGTTTTGGTTTGGCTATATTAAAAAAATTATATTTTCCTGTAATATTACTGCACTTCTACGAAAACCGACAACCTCTGTGGAATGCAATCCATTGTGGAGGGTATATAAAGTTCGGCCCGGCCGAACTTAACGCCTTCTTACTTGTTTTTTGTTTAATTTGTACAAGGGGGACAAAAATTCGGTGTATAAATTCCTCCAGCTACGTAGGAGCTGGAATCGAGAATTTGGTGGGAATACGTAGTTGGGAAACATCAAGCATGTTTTCAAATTTTGTGAGCATTTACGATTTACCCTGAAATAAATATCCTTACACCGCATACGAAGTAGCGGGTTTTTGCTAGTTAAAATCACAAAAAAAATAATTTACATTTTCGATTTCGATGGGTTTCCGACATAATAATGCCACAAACACTCAAAGACCACCCTCATTATATTTTTATTGTCATTGCGAATGCAAACCGCGCAGTTTAAAGTTGACTAGTATGACTGAATCACTTTGCATTTATGTCTCAACAATTAATCGTGAATTTTCAGAGTCTCAAATGACACAATTTTGATGAAAATGAGCCTCTTCGTTGAAAATGATTCTGTTCGAAAAACTTTCATTATTTTTAATTCATTGATCAATTCAAATTTTGGATTGTGGAGTATCCTTTAGATATCCTTTATATGTTCAAGCTTACACGAGCCCCTTGAGCTATAGAATTCCCAGTCGTAATCTAAATTTATTAAACTTACCTCTTACCGCTTTACCCTACCCCTACATCGGTCTGTAGAAGACGAACGTGCGTCCACCCACAGCAACACAACATCAGCAACATCGTCGTAACAAAACATCGCGTCTATTATGCATTTTTGAAAATGACAAGAAAATTGTAATTTTGCTGCTGTTGAGTGAAGCAACAATAGTGCGTGGTCGCTGCTAATGTTGTTCATTATGATGATGATGATGATGCTGCTGATGGTGGTGAAGATAACGATAACGACAACGTACAGGATAAAGGAGTCTGGCTGAAACGTGTTTACATAGAAGACGGTACACATACACACACACACACACAAGAAGGACATCTAAAACTATTCATTCATTTTTATTGTGTGAAAATGAAAAGAAAATTTCGCTTTTATTGTGATTTCCTCGCTTGGCTTGGGTACATACAAAGTTACTTAGTTTGGCCCTAAGCAACACGCGTCGTCGTACTTTGAAGATGAAGAATGAGTGTACAGTGGTTAGAAAGCCAACAAACATATATATCCGTGAAAAACGGATCCGCTAGGAATGGAGTATAACGTCCCCTCAATAAAACAATAGTGTATGCACATGTATGTACATCATTATTTGTTATTGCATATTTAGAATTTCTGTCATTGATTCTATGTCTGTTAAAATTTGGTCAATTTCTATAAACACCACCACTTTCTACACCATTACAATTGAATTCAGTGAGAATTTTGGCAGGTGTCCTACATCATTGACCGATGAAACACACCTCTATCATGTATGTTTCCATACGAAATAGAACGTTTTCTCATCAAATCCTGCTAAAATTCTTTAGTATAAAGTTCCTACGACAGTAAAGAAATAATAATAATAAATTTACCGCGGTTGCAACTCAACCTTTTCTCCGCACAACCACATTTACAATGCGTAGTAGCGTTGCAACTATGTTTGCAAAAACAAAGGTAAATAAACACAATTGAAAGCGGCGTTAAGTTCGGCCGGGCCGAACTTTATATACCTTCCACCATGGATTGCTTTTCAGAGGATGTCGATTTTCGTAGAAGTGCAGTAATATTACAGGAAAATATAATTTATATTAAATATAAAGCCAAACCAAAACAAATCAAATATTGAAAAAATAATTTTATAAATAAATATAATAATTTAATTATTTATTCAAAAAATAAATATTCTTATATTTATATTTTCAAAAAGCTTAAATACCATAAATATTGGTAGATAGTGGGCGCTGCAGTTGGTTGTGTTTCCATTCTATTTTAATTCCAAAAGTACAAATTTTGAACATCTATTACGAATTTGGAAAAAACTTTTTATGCGTGTCTTTGCATTCAGAGGAATGTATACACCGAATTCCATGATTCCAGCTGCGGCCATTTGGTTGGTACCATTTTTACCCCCTTAAGAGTACGACTATCTAAAATCTCTTTATTTGACGTTTCTACACAATTAGAATTTCATCATTCTAGCTGTGGTCGTTTAGTAGGTACTATTTTTATCCCTCTGTACCAATGTATCTCTTGAAAGTACGAATTTCGAAAAATCCGTTTATTTTCCGTGTCTACGCAGTCAGAGGAATGTATACTCAGAATTCCATGTATACCTGCGGTCATTTGGTTGGTACTATTCGTACCCCCTTTTTCAATTTAATCCCAAAATGTACCCCAAATTTCGAAAAATCCGTTTATTTTACGTGTCTATGCAATCAGAGGAATGTATACACCGAATTTGATTATTCTAGGGACAGCCGTTTGGTTGGTACCATTTTTATCCCTCTATTCCCATTTTACCCCTTAAAAGTACTAATTTGGAAAAAATACTTTTATATTTTGTATCTACTCTATTAGAGGAATGTACACACCAAATTTCGTGTTTCTAGCTGCTGTCGTTTAATATGTACCATTTTTATCCCTTTTTTGCCCCATTTCACCCCCTACAAATAAGAATCAGTTTATGGTGAAAGTTTTTGTTATCGGGGGAATGTGCATAATCAATATCAAGTAAGTACAACAGATATGCTTAAATACTCTAAAATATTTCGCCCCGTTTCAATCCCAACCGATTTACGAGTATAAGACGCATTTATGGAAATTTGAACGTTCTAGCTCCTTTCGTTTAGATGATAGCGTGCTTTCAACAGACGGACGGACATGGCTAGATCGTCTTACAATTTTATGACGATCAAGAATATATATACTTTATAGGGTGTCAGGTCGATATTTCAAGGTGTTACAAACGGAATGACAAAGTTAGTATACCCCCATCCTGGAGGTGGAAGGTATATAAATAAATATATATATATTCAAAGCTTGTTCCTCTAGAAACTTTATATTGAAATTATTATTTACTTTTCAAATAATTTCATTTTATATGTTATTAAAATTATCTGGATCACCTAAAATGGATTCGTACTTATAGGGTGTAAAATGGAAAAAGGGGATAACAATTGTACCAAACAAATGGATGCAGCTAGAACCATGAAATTCGCGGTATACATTCCTCTGACTGAGTGACACGAAAAAAACGTTTTTCAAAATTCGTACTTTCAAGGAGAGCAGAGGGATAAAAATGGTACCAACTAAAAGGCTACAGATAGAATGATGAAATTTTCGAAAGTCGTACTTTTAAGGAGTAAAATGCGAAAAAGGGGTAACAATGGTACCAACAAAATTGCCGCAGATAGTATCATGGAATTGGGTATATACATTCCTCTGAGTGCATAGCCACGTAAAATAATTTTTTTCCCAATTCGTACTCTATGTTGTTGCTTTTACGACAAAAAAATGGTAGAATCATGAAGTTGTCTTATACTGCGTACGTGGGAGATAAGGTATTTTCAAAATTTATACTTTTGGAAATACAACCAACCAAAGGACTGCAGCTGAAAATACACTCTCTATCCCCCAATATTTAGGGTATTTATGATTGCTGCCATATATTTACTTTATGAATTGAAGTATTATTTCCATTATATATATACATAGTATAAAAATATTGGTAGCCTTGGCTTATTAATTAAATTTCTGATTTTCATACATTTGATATTCGTTGCGGACATTCCTCTTGTAGCTTGGAAGCACCACAAAGAAAATAAATGTTTTAGAGGGCGAAATGGGACAAAAATGGATAAAATATGGTACCAATGATACGACAACAGCTAGAGTCATGAAATTCTGTGTGTACATCCCTCTAATTGCATAAACACGTAAAATAGAGGGATTTTTCGAAATTCGTACTTTTAAGGGATATAATTGAAAAAGAGGGATAAAAATGGGACCTTCCAAACCGCTGAAGTTGATATCATGAAATTCAGTGTATATATTCGGTGTGTATTCTGTGATTTTTGACTTAGGGCACTATCATTCTAAGTGACACATAGTATGTACATTTTGCTCATTTCTGTAGCAACTAGTGTAGCCCAGACATGCTACTTGTCGATAAAATGGCATCACCTGCTTATCTTATGTTATTGATTAACACTCCGTTTATCCGTATTCCCATGTGTTCTCCTTCCACAGTATCCTGGAATATCTTCTCCGAATATATGTTAAAAAGTAATGGTGACCATATGCATTCTTGCTGTACTCATTTTGAAATTGATATTTCGTCAATTATTTCTCCATTAACATTTATCTGTGCTGTTGGATGCCTATGCAGATTTTCAATACATTGAATTATCTTTTCCTGTATTCCAATGGATCTAAAGAAACCTCAATCAATTTATCATGCTTAACCGTATCAAATTTCTTCTCATAATCAATGAAGCATGTATATATATATCTGTACATCTCGACAGTTTTGAATAAGGACGTGAACTCTAAATAGTGCTTTACGAGTCAGTAACCTTCTTTGAATCCAAATTGTATTTCTCCCATAGCTTCCTCCTATCTAGTATATATATATAGTATCTTTAGAAGTACCTTTAGTACATGGTTCATTAGGCTGATTAGCCTCTCACTGCATTTCCTACCAATATTCTTGTTAGGGAACAATTTTTCTCTCTAGATCGATATCTCCCATTTGCAAGCTTAATCGATCTACAACTATTATACGTATACTTGGAATATGTGAACCTCCTAGTTCCTTCCGTTCGAATGTTAGCGTACTATCGTCTTAATATTTTATAACTACCAATAAAATATGTATGCACTTTATAGGGTTTCAGGACGACATGTCATTGTGTTACAAACTGAACGGCTAATTTAGTTGGTATAAACTATGGTTTCTGTTATATGAAACACTGTGCGATGTTATGTTGATATTAACTACTGTGCAATACCAGCAACGACATATACGACAATATCAGCGAAGACGACGACAACGACAACAAGTTGTTGTTAAAATTTAACGCCTAGTGGGCGTTTATGGACTGTCATCACTTCGCTTGTTTAGCTTTTTCTTGGCTTCGTCTTGTTCTGGTTCTTCTGATGCTACGCTTTCACTTCTGGGTTTTGTTGCTGCTGTTGTCGTCGCACCACTTTAAGAATAGACGAAAAACTTGTTAATGTTATTTGCCACAGTGTTGTTGCTGTTGCTGCTGCTGATGCTGTTGTCGTTGAAAGTATTAGAGCGTGGTTGTTCCTTTAGAACCCTTAAGCATTTGGCCAATGTATTGATGCTGACTGGGATGCTCCTTAGGATGATGTTGTTGCTGTTGACGCTGCAACTGTGTTAATCCTCTTGTGCTTAATAATGCACTTCTATTCATCACCACATTACGCGGGCGGTGTGAAATGTTGGAAGTTTTAAGTAGTCCACAGTTCATCAGGAATTTTGCAGATTAGAGCGAAGCACCGATAACCATAATCGCATTGGATTGTAATCGTATTTAACGGAGATGACACCAGCGGGAAGTTTTGCTAACGCAATGTCGTTATTAAGAGGGATTTTGAGTGTGTGTTACTATTGAGGCAGCGTCATGTGGTAATTCTAAACGTGCATGGAGGATTATAATCGGCCTGGTCTTGCAGACATTACCTCTACAATGAATATAGTGTGGTCCGTGTAGAGGTTTCTCTTGGAATCACATGTAATTTTGACAGTGAAAGCTCTTTGGCGATTGAAATCATGACAGAAAGTTTGTATCATATTGCGGTGGAACGAAATTAATTGTTTTGCGCTCGAACAACGTTGGAAAGTGTGAGTCTCAGTCCAGGAAAAGCTCAACAACTCAACATTTCACCCACCAGATCCGTAGCTTCGTTATCGCTTCTCAGTTCGGCTCTAGAGCAGTTCGAAATTAATAAAAGTTTTAAAAACAATAATATTTTCTGACATAGCGCATTTTCAGCTCGTCGGCTATGTTAACATGCAAAACTGCCGTATTTGGGATCAGTAGATTAGCCACTAAATGGACCATATTGTATATATCAGTCAAACAATATTTTTTCTTGACGGGCATAATCCCCAAATCGCCCATTAGAAAAATATTCGTTTAATTGGGCGGAGTGAATTTCGATAGGTCTACATACTACCAAAAATCTTATATGGGAGATGGAATTGTTTCGGTAGTTATACCTCCGATAACTTCCGCAACAGCCCTCGCATCCAGTCCCAAAGTGTTTCATTTCTATTTATGTTAACATAAAACTTATTTATTATTATTATTTTATGTTGTTTCCGCTTTCACTACTAAGACACAATCTATAGAAATACTTAGGACAGGAAGAAAAAAAAGCTCAATGAAAGGAGCGAAACTAAGTCAAGATGCAACGATAGCTCGTAACTAACACCCGTGATGAGTATTAACAGGAGCAGGAACAAGAACAAGCAAAGGCGACTGAGAACCACCACTTACTATACGAGTAGACTGACTTTAATTTAGATTCTGTACAACAACAAAACACAAGGAAATAACACAACTCTTTACAAATGCATTGCATTGCATTACATTGCACTGCCTTCGCAACATTAAGGACGTTATACAATCTTTACTCATTTAAAACTCTCTTCGCGTTGAAATGAAGCTCCTCTGACACACACACAAAGCAAAGTGGAGAATAACCTGGAGAACGAGGAGGACGAAGGCGAAGATCGCAAGAGGGTATTAGAGAAGCTTATGGCATGAGACTTGGCAAAAGGTGATTATAGTTACTCAAGTATTTCATGGATTTTTAAGCATACCCAACCCCTTATGGATATCCCTCTACTCCATCTGCTTAGTTATCTGCCAGGGGTTTATATGTAGGTATGTTTGGCTGGCTGGCTGGCTCAGCAGGACAACGCATCAACGTGTTTCCTGTTGTTGCGAGCATAGCAACACCAGCAGAAGGATGTTAATGATGTTGTTTGCTGCCGTCGTCGCTGCCTGTCTATGACAACAAGCTAACATGGTACAGTGGGTCAAGATGAAAAATATTGTAAATAATTACAGAGTCGCAGGATTTGAGTCAGGAGAAACCTCAGATGATTCTTATAGCAGTACTATTCGGTAACCTAAAAGTTTTTTTCCAAAGTAAAAAGTTGCCTCCCTATACTACACTGAAAGAATTATCTTCATAATATTTATGATTTTGTCTTAACCTCAGTGAAAACTCTCATTAAAAAGTCGCCAAAGAAACATTTAATAAAATGTATGAAACTTGTTTCATAAAGCACAAATCAATGAAAAGTATGAAACATTTATTAGAATCTATGAAATGCAGTTCTTCATTCGATGCACTTTTGTCATACAAGTCATAATTCATAAATCATTCATAATATGATTTATGAAAATTTTCATACATTTTATGAAGAAACTTCATTAATTTTATGAAAGAGTTTCATAAATAGTAATAATTTATACTGAAGATTTCAATATAAACAAAAATAGCAAAAAGGTCTGACTCCTTGACTAACCAACCAAAACCCACCACCATAGGGAGAGTCTTTGACATATTCATAATGTCTTTGACCTAAATAATAGTTCATACTTATGTCAGAGTTAACAGAGTACAAATGAGAATGGCTAGCATTCAATGAATTAAGTAGACACACTAAAAATGTGGTTGGAAGTTATGAAGCATTTCATAGAAACTATGAAATCCTTCATAATATATATGAAGACATTTCATAACACAAATATTTTATTGGCTATGATATATTTCATAATATTTAAGAATTGTTTCTTTAATACTATGAAATCTATCTTTGATCTTATGAACCTAAGTTTCACAAATTTAACAATTTTGTTTTATGAAATATGAAATGTTTATGGAAAAATTGTATGAAACATTTCATTCACTAAATTTATGAAAAACCTTTTATGAAATATAAATATTATGAAGGTAAATTTTTTCAGTGTGCGGGATATTCTCGGATATTCTATTTCTATTCTTTCAAAGTCAGCCCCGCCCAAAAATCCCATAGTAGAGGGTGGGCTATTTAAAACTTTAATGACTACGACGACTGACTCGGCAGTACATAGCCCAATGATGCCGCCAGCCCAAAATCCACACCAAACATTGACCACATTGGCTTCTCAATAGTCACGAATGGGATCTCTGAACCCCATCTGCGGCAATTTTGCTTATTGACATAGCCACCAAGATCAAAATGAGCTTCACGAAAAATTTCCACGTAAATTTCTTACAGTTTGCGTTAAAGACTCACTACTTTGGAAGTAGGCTTTTAATATTTCCCAATTATGTTCGAGCGTATAGAGTCCCATTTTGCAAATGTCAAACATAAACCTGAAAATAAAAACAAGTAAAAAATGCTTCCCCATGGATTGCATTCCGCAAAGGTTGTCGATTTTCGTAGAAATTGTGTTACTGTTTTGATTAGGGTTTGCATTTTCCCGTACTTTTTATTTCCCGGGAAACGGGAATATTTTTTTCAATTTCCCGGGACAGCACGGGAAATCGTCAACATACTGTTTACCATGAGTTAAGCTTATTTTTTACAATGAAACATTAACATTTAATTAAAGTAAAATAAATATATATTTCACAACGAACCTGTTGCAGAAATCATATAATAAAGCGCAATGTGAAATTAATTAAAACATCTTTTCAAAATTAATTAAAGATCAGATATTTCTTATTCTATTGGAGAACTATCGTTCACATTAATAGTAAGTAGAGCATTAAATGAAATGTTTGTTCTTTGAAAACTTTAAATTCTTTATTTTTGACGTTCGGATACACGCCAAAAATCTATTTTTCCCACAGTTTAATTTTTGTCATATGGAGCTTGACAGGAAAAATCCGAAAAAGTTGATTTTAAGTCTGCATCCGAACGCAGCTTAAAAATATTTTGTCATCCAACTGCAATATTAGACATACCTGATTAAAAGCTATGTGATCTAAATTTTTATTTTATTTATTTGTGGAAATGATGGACAAAAATATGCGAAGAAATATGTAAAATTTTCTACTGAATTCCCGCTGGATTCCCGTACGAATTTCCCGGGATACGGGAAATGAAAAATGTGCGAATTCCCGGGAATTTTCCCGTGATGCAAACTCTAGTTTTAATGCAACAAACGAGTTGAGTAATGCCAGGGTAGATTTAACATCATTTTAAGTAGTTTATTATGGCATATTTGTAATGTCTTTATGTATGACCTAGCACAAGATCCCCATACGATACAACCATAGAGGATAATAGACAGAAATATTACCTTCAGTAATTTTATTCAAATTACTTAATTTAGATTTTCTATTTATTAATGGGTAAAGTATTTTAATATTAAAATTAACTCTATTTATGTTATTCGTTAGACGATATTTAAAGGTGAGCCTTTTGTCTAGGAAGATTCCCAAGTATTTGACATTGTCTATCCAAGTTATATTATTATCATTTACGATTAAATTAGCAGATGGAAGAAAGCAACACTTACATTTTCTTAGGGAAAAATAGTTTTTTCAAAGTTTAGTTTGATTTTCCATTTATTGTAGTGTTGGACTATATTGTTAAGTGCACATTGGAGTTTAGTCATAATATCGTGACCAAATTTATGTGACATAAAAATGACAATATCATAAGCATACGCTGCGTATTGACAAGGTAACAATTTCGGGAAATCGGAGAGGTATATATTATTTAAAATTGGACCTAAGACTGTTCCTTGTGGAACCCCGGATAGTATTTCCATTAGGCCTGATAAATCATTGTTAACAAATAACATTTCCATATTTTTATCAAGAATAGAGAAAATCCAAAATTGATTAATTTAAATATCAGTGCATCATGGCAAATGGAGTCGAAAGCTTTTGCCACATCCAGAAGCACCAGAGTAACTTCACGATTATACCCATTTTTTGCGTAAAAGTAAAAATGTACTAATTTGGAAAAATATTTTTATTTTGTGAGTCTATGCAGTCAGATGAATGTATACATCGAATTGCATGACTCTAGCTGCGGCCATTTGGTTGGTATCATTTTTATCCCACTTTTCCCATGTTACCCCCTTGAAAGTTCGACTTTCTAAAATCTCTTTATTTTACGTGTCTACGCAATTAAAGGTATATATACACCGAATTTTATCATTCTAGCTGTAGCAGTTTAGTTGTATCCGTTGAAAGTACGAACTTGGAAAAACTTTTTCTATTTTTCGTGTCTACGCGATCAGAGGTACGAATTTGGAAAAACTTTTTTATTTTTCGTGTCTACGCGATCAGAGGAATGTATACTATATAGTACGAATTTTGAAAAATCCGTGTATTTTACTTGTCTATGCAATCAGAGGAATGTATACACCGAATTTCATTATTCTAGGTACAGCCGTTTGGTTGGTACCATTTTTATCCCTCTATTCCCATTTTACCCCTTAAAAGTACGAATTCGGAAAAAATACTTTTATATTATGTATCTACTCAATTAGAGGAATGTACACACCGAATTTCGTGTTTTTGGCTGTTGTCGTTTGATATGTACCATTTTTATCCCATTTTGCCCCATTTCACCCCCTACAAATAATAATCACTTTATGGTGCGCATTAATCCTATAAGCAGACATATTGAAGAAAACATGCTGAAATACTATTAGGTGTATTTGCAGTCCTTCTGAGGGAAAAATGTTTCCCTATGTAATCCCCACCGATCTACAACTATAAGACGTATTGTAGCAAAATTTGGACGTCCTAGCTCCTTTCGTTTAGATTGTGAGTGCTGAATCATTCCACATTAAGCGGTACGGTTTTTGACCAATTTAACAGTGAAACATACTACTTTTTTCAAAAGGTGTGTTCGTTCATTCAATCACATGTAACTCCTGAAATACTTTACCGATTTTATTATACCCTACACCACTTCGTGGAATAGGGTACTATTATATATATATCGGGACTTTTTATTGTAGCACCCTTACAAATGGGCCCAATTTTTATTATTACCTCTCTATAACCCACATTTTACATGGAATGTTTTCTAAATTTTATTATATTTCAACTAGAAACAGCTACAATGAAAGTCAAATATATGGCTCCATATTTTGGTATAACCTCCATGCAAATGGGCCTACATATTGCTCTATTACAGCTGTTCATTATATATTTCAACTAGGAAGACCTGCCGTGAATGTCAACTATATAGGCACTGGCCCCATGTTTTGTAATAGGCCCCCTACAAATGTCCGTCCGAGTTATCTTTATTAATTTTTCCAGATCATATTATATTTATTTTCAGAATGCCTGCCTGCCTATGTTTTCAAAATCAACTGTCCCACCAATTTTTAAACCTTTACATTACCATGACCATTATTAGTGGACCGTTACGCAAATATATAATCACCACTCATATGCACCTTCCGATTTGTTGGTAACACTCTGGATTACAGCCAATCATGATGAAAATAATTTAATATTTTTCACTACAACTGCAATGAGACTGAATTACAGCGATTTTGTTTGTGTAAAATTGTCCCTTAAACAACCTGGGTTTAGTAATCAAAACGAGGCTTATACGCAGCGAGTGGTGTGGGGTATCATATAGTCGGCCCCGCCCAACTTTAGCCTTTCCTTACTTGTTGTGTTATACCTTGCTTTGAAAGTAATTTCAATAAAATATAATTCTTTTATTTTGATTTTCGAAATAATTACACTAATCCATTTTGTTGAAATTTTAAAGTAGTGTGCTAGGTCTATTTTTAAGCGATTGTGTGAGTTTGAAAGTGGTGAAATAATGGCTTCTATTTTTTACGATTTTTTCGGTTTTTTTTTTCAAAATCAATTTTTTCATTAGTTCATAAATACAAGGCATAAAAACAATGAAAAATCCAACACACACCTTTTGAAAAAGTAGTATTTTTTTCACTGTTAAATTGGTCATAACTCGTGAAAAAAGAATTTTAAAATTTTTCCCAAAAATACGTGTACAATAATTTTATGAGAAGAACACATTCACAAATTTTCAAAACAATCGCAGCTATAGATTTCAAAAACTGTATCGCTTGACATGGAATGACTTATATACTTTATAGTGTCTCAGGTCGATATATCAATGTGGAGGGTATAATAGAAATAAATGTAAGTCTATCTTTCAAAGGCAAAGTAATCGACCGTTCAAATTTAAAATGTTAAATGGCCCACCCTATATTTGTATTTCTTTTCTTTGAAAGTCAAACTCTTCCCAAAAATTCGGTAGTACATTTCATTATATCCACTTTTTATCCTTTGTTACACACAGTGCCACGCGATGACTGCCTATGACAACAATGACACAACAACAAAAAACAACAAGCATCGTGTCAATGTAGCTGGCTGCTGTATTCATTTAAGTTTGAAATTATTTTGGTTTAGACTTCATTTCTCAAATACTTCAGTTTCTCGTTCTTTTCTTTCTTTTTTTGTTTGTTTGTTTATTCCTTGTGATACCTTCATCCCAGGGCGATGGCGATGGCTGTGGTTGAGGTGAGATATGGAAATTGGAAGAGGAACAACTCAAATGAAATGAGAAAACAACTTGTTGTTCACTGTAGTTGAAAGATGCAAAGTAGCGTGAAATTTCCTGTAAGAATATGATTGCTAGCAGATTATTTCCACAGGATGCCGTGGGATGACATGTATTCGAATTGGGTTTTAGCAGGACCAAATAAATTAAATATGATTGCTTAAAGCTTTCATTAAGTTATCAAAATATTTTCGAGGCTTGGAGCTGTTCTGACCGCTTTCCCGGAAATCATTAGCTAGGTAATCACATTATCTTAACTGAAGTGGAAACCAGTTTTAATTTGTTGCCTATTTTTGGTGTGTGTGTGTGTGGGGAGTAGAAAACAATATCGAAAAATAATTGGAATATGCCATATTAAAATATGATACCCATAATTTATATTGTAAAGGGTGATTTTTTAGCTATTATCTTTTTGGCAACACCGGTTTAAACAGCTGACGCACGTTTCGTGTTTTGTTTCACTGTCAAACATCTTTAGTTTGGTCTATAATTTAACCATGAATCGTCTTACAAACGAACAACGCTTGCAAATTATTGAATTTTATTATCAAAATGCGTGATCTGTTAAGAAAGTTCATCGCGCGCTTCTTCCATTTTATGGTCAGTTTAATCGACCCACTGAAGCGGCTATTCGGGCTATTGTGACTAAATTTCGCACCAAATTTACATTGTTGGACATTAAACCACCAACACGCTTACGTAGAGTGCGAACTGAAGAAAATATCGCAGCTGTATCGGCCAGTGTTAACGATGACCATCAATTATCGATTTGTCGCCGTTCGCAGCAATTGGGCCTCTGTTACTCAAAAACGTGGAAATGCCAAAATTGGACTAAGCGGATGGACCATTTGAGGCGCAGTCAAGGTCAACATTTGCATGAAATAATCTTCAAACATCAAATTATATGGACCGTAGTACTATCGATTCAAATAAAGATTTCATGCATTTTTCTGAATTTTATGTTTTTTTTTTTTTGAAAAACTTTCCTATAGCTTTTAAAAAATCACCCTTTATATGAGAGAGGCTGTTAGTGGAGTTATATGCATGTTAACAGCAATACAAATGTTCAATTTTTCGGTAATCAAGTAGATTGCGGCGACGCATAGTGGTACATAATCACATTTCTTCGGCTACAATTTAAATAACATAAAATATAGTAGGCATTTTTGAATTTTGCAAAAAAGATCAGAAATTGGACAGGATTATTTTAAGATAATAATATTGAAAATCGGGCGATCGCTTATATTTTAGAAATTAGCGCAAATTTGACGGCTAAATATTTACGATGTTCAACTCCCATTTTACTACGCCCCACTCAGATGTCCCACATGACGGGTGCTTCGATGGCTTTTAAAAAATCACCCTTTATATATCTAAAGCAAGTGGTATGAGTCAATATTTCGGTAATTCGAAAAAATATGTTATTTTGAAGGAAGAGATCTGACAACATATTAATATAATATTAAGCAAACTTACATTTCCTTTCATATGGAAAAATTTCGCCGCCCTTGAAGCTAACGTAAAGTGGGAGAATTTGTATTTTTTGGAAATAAATCCGACATTTCTAACTGGTTGAACCGGTTTGGCTGAAAGTTAGCAAAGTTCTGGCTTAAATCCAGAGTTGAGCTGAGACAAATGATATCTGAAAACCTCGATTCTAAGAAAATTAATGAGCACACCTTTTAGAAAAAATCACAATTTCACAAATTAAAGTGCTCATAACATTTGAATAAAAATATAATTTTTATTTCCCTAAAATCATACCGCTTGGTAGATCGGGCTGATCTTCAAGGAAATAAAGGGTGATTTTTAAAAAGCTATAGGAAAGTTTTTCAAAAAACACATAAAATTCAGAAAAATGCAAGAAATCTTTATTTGAATCGATAGTACGGTCCATATAATTTAATGTTTGAAGATTATATCATGGAAATGTTGACCTTGACTGCGCCTCAAATGGTCCATCCGCTTAGTCCAATTTTGGCATTTCCACGTTTTTGAGTAACAGAGGCCCAGTTGCTGCGAACGGCGACGAATCGATAATTGATGGTCATCATTAACACTGGCCGATACAGCTGCGATATTTTTTTCAGTTCGCTCTCTACGTAAGCGTGTTGGTGGTTTAATGTCCAACAATGTTGGTGGTTTAATGTCCAACAACGAATAGCCGTTTCAGTGGGTCGATTAAACTGACCATAAAATGGAAGCGCGCGATGAACTTTCTTAACAGAGCACGCATTTTGATAATAAAATTCAATAATTTGCAAGCGTTGTTCGTTTGTAAGACTCATGTAAGATTCATGGTTAAATTATAGACCAAACTGAAGATGTTTGACAGTGAAACAAAACACGAAACGTGCGTCAGCTGTTTAAACCAATGTTGCCTTAAAGATAATAGCTGAAAAATCACCCTTTACAAGTAAACTTGGTTGCTCCGTAATGTTGTTGCCAACACTGGCGTCAACATTTTCAGGGGTATTCAGGCTGTTATCGGAGCTGTGGACTTTACCCAATTCATTTAAGAATTGTCCAAGTCTGTTGCGCATCTCTTCAGGAGATGGACAAGCAGTTTGATATTCAGCTTATGTGGGTTTTGAGGCATAGACAGACGATTTTGCCAGATTACACTATGTAACAAAGATTTTTCCATGTATACCATCGTAAACGATATTAAACAAATTCTTTATGGATATATTTTTAATTTTTATGGATATTTTTTATAAATATATTTTTTTCTAATTTTTAATTAAAAAAATTTATGGATATTTTTTTAAAAACATTTTTATGTATATTCAACCTTATTCCAGTTGTCGTCGTTAACGTCGTCGTCGATTTTGAGTCAACGTCAACATCAATTCAATGCTAATTTGGTATTTGTAACACTATTGGGTCGACGGCGACTGTTAATCGACGCTCGACTGTTGGCGACAATTTTCGTTTTAATGAAATGTCATGTTGTATGTCTCGGCGGACCAAAGACATTAATTTTTTTTATTCCACCAAAAACTGCGACGACAAAAATCAGAGTCGCGTCAACACAATATCAACGTCACATAACTTACAGAATATATATAGATTATAGATTATTTTTTCATTCAGAATTTGTATTTACTAAAATTCCAATTTTCGTCCAAAGATCTTATAGAAAAAAAAAATATGGCTTATTTGAAGAAAATCTATGAATAAATATATTTCTATGTGGAAGAGGTTATTATCGGACTTTTACTTCCAAAATTAGTGTATAAATTTTAAAGGTATCTCGACAAAAATTGGAATTTTAGTAAAAAAAATAAACAAGTAAGGAAAGGCTAAAGCTCGGGCGGGGCCGACACCACTCCCTGCGTATATACCTCGCTTTTATTACCAGGTCATGGGAGCAATTTTATGTAGTTCATATAAATTATATTATTTTTTATTACTATATTATATTTTTATTACTATAAATTCACCTTTTGTCATAGTTAACGAATATGGTAAAATAATATGATAATTGATCCAATTTCCCAGCAGACAAACACAAAGTATACAGTAGTAATAGGATTAAGTATAGACACATATATTTGACTTTGATAGTATGTATTCTTAGTTGAAATATAATATAATCTGCTAAATTTGAAAAAAAAATCCGATGTAAAATTTGCGTCCTTGAGGGGTAAACATTAAAAAGTACACATTTTGAAAAGTCACTATAGGTAACATGTGTTTTTGCTTCCCCTAAAAATATGTATTTTATTTGGTAACACATTTATTTCTTATCGGGACGTATCGTGGTATTAAGTACAAATTATGAAATATCCATTTATTTTCCGCGTTTAAGTAATGAAAGGACTGTACACAATTTCGTCCCGCGCATCCCTTAAAAGTACAAATTTTGAAAGTCAAATTTTACTGCGTTTCTACGTGGTCAGAGGAATTTACATACTAAATCAAGAAATCCATTTCTGTTGCAAGTCCCACTCATCCCTAATAAGTACAAATTTCGAAAAATTCATTTAGATTTGCGCTACTACGTTGTCAGTGGAATTTACATACCAAATTTCACGACTATAGCTGCAATACTTAAATTCGTACAACTTGTATCCCTTTTTGCCCCGCGCACCCCTTGAAATAAAAATTTCGAAAAATCCAATTTTACTTCGCTTTTATATGGTCAGAGGAATTTACATGCCAAATTTCACTATTCTATGTGTAATACTTTTGTTGTTACCATTTTTATTCCTTTTTGTCTCGCACGCCCCTAAAAGTACAAATTTCGAAAATCTAATTTTACTTCGCTTTTATAAGGTCAGAGGAATTTACATATCAAATTTCACGATTCTATGTGTAATACTTTAGTTGGTACCATTTTTATCCCTTTCTGTCCCGCACGCACCTTAAAAGTACAATTTTCGAAAAAACCAATTTGACTTCGCTTTTATATGGTCAGAGGAATTTACATGCCAAATTTCACTATTCTATGTGTAATACTTTAGTTGGTACCATTTTTATCCCTTTTTGTCTCGCACGTCCCTAAAAGTATAAATTTCGAAAATCTAATTTTACTTCGCTTTTATATGGTCAGAGGAATTTACATACTAAATTTCACGATTCTATGTGTAACACTTTAATTGGTACCAATATTATCCCTTTTTGTCTCTTTCTTCCCTTAAAAGTACAAATTTCGAAAAATCCCTAGTAGTTCATCTGCATGGTCAGTGCAAGCAACTCACCGAATTTCATGTTTATAGCTACTGCCGTTTAGTCAGGACGAAGGTTCGATGTTTATCCCTTTTTGGGCCATTTTACCCCCTAAAAGTACGAATTTCGTAAAACCCTTTCTTAGCCGACGTCTACGTCATATTTGGGAACTACCCTGAAAATTTCATGACCCTGTCTTCAGCCGTTTGGTCTTGGGGCTGGTCAATGATAAGTCAGTCAGTCAGTAACGCAACTCTTATATATATATATATATAGATTTGCAAAACTGCAAAAAAAATTGAAAAACTTCCGATGTAAAATGTGCATCCTAGAGAGGTAATAATTCAAATGGGGGTCCATTTGTAAAGGCGCTACATTAAAAAGTGTGCTTTTATAGATCACTTTCAAAGTAGGTATTCTTTATTGAAAAATAACATGATCTGCAAAATTTTATCAAGATCTAATGTAAGATGTGGGTTCTAGAGCGACAATACGGGGGCTATACCAAAACATTGACCTATAAAGCTGGCTTTCAAAATTCATGTTTCTAGTAACATTGTGTGGAAAATTTGATAAAGATCGGATGTAAAATGTGAATTTTAGAGCAATAATAGTGTAAATAGGAGGTACATTTGTATGGGGGCTACATCAAAACATAGGGGGCTATGGTGTCCACTTTCATGTGAGCTATTTATAGTTCAAATATAACACGACCCTGAACATTTGGTCATGATCCCATGTAAAATATGTGTTTTCTAGAGCAGTAATAGCGTACATCTGAACTGATTTCCTCCAAATTCAATACCAATCGTCCTTGGACAACAGACGACATGATTTCAGCTTTATAGATATAAAAATATAGTAAAATCTGGCAAATCGTTCTTGAGTCGAACGGATTCGTGCAAAGTATCCATTTAATTTGCTTTGATGGGAAATCGTCGAAAAGATTTTAGTTCAGGTTGAAAATGACAATAAGTACGTTATTTAGGGGTCATGGGAAACAAAGGATAACCTAGAAACCAGTTCAATTAAAGAATTAGCTTAAATTATAGCGCAACTTGTTTCATACATAGCAGAAGACTCCAATTCGAGCACAGTGTTATCCTGGAGCTTTGTATTAAATCCCCCACATAGCAATGTTCTCTTTGAAGTGTTTACAACATATTATTTTCGGGTCCTTAATGTTTGACCCTCCAATGTTCACACATTTTACACAATTGTTATTTCAGTGGACCATTGCGCGCAGTTTTGTGTCGCAATAGAAAACTATAAGTGTGCAACTCAAATGTATAACACAATTGGTTGCACAAGTAATTAAAAATTAATAAAGTTCGTTTTCAATAGTTTTAATCTTCCTACTTATAATTGAATTACAATTAGGTGGAAACTTTGTTCGATGATACTTAAGACACAAGTGCACTTTAATTACCATTTAATGGTTTAGTTTAAAATTTTCAAATTAAAAATAAATGCGTTGTTAACTGAAGAGATTAGAATAGAGTTAGAATTGTAATAAAATATTATATTAATTACATTAGATTACAAACATTTTGTCAAAGGATTATGTATAACATATCCTGATATATTATGACAATATAAAGTTGAAAATGGTTCTGGAAGTGCATAGAGCTATTTAAATTTATAATTTCCAGTGCTTAATTGATTTATAAAAAATCGGAAACTTTGAACGCTTTGGAGGACATTGTGCGAACCATGACGAGATCAGTTGAACAAATAGGGCGAAAATTAAATTTCCAGAATGCGCTACATCCGAACCAGCTGCAATGCTTAAATGGCCCAAGATATATTGAAACAAGTAAAAGTGGCGTTAAGTTCGGCCGGGCCGAACTTTATATACCCTCCATCATGGATAGCATTCCACAGAGGTTGTCGGTTTTCGTAGAAGTGCAGTAATATTACAGCAAAATATAATTTTTTTAATATAGCCAAACCAAAACAAATACAAATATTGAAAAATTAATTTTATAAATAAATATAATATTTTAATTATTTCAAACCACAATTATAAGGTAATGCCAAATACGTCAATTAAAAAAAAATAAATATTCTTATATACTTAAATATTAGTAGATAGTGGGTGCTACAGTTGGTTGTATTTCCATTCTATTTGAATTCCAAAAGTACAAATTTTGAAAATCCATTATACACACATACATAGTGCAAAATAACCTAACTTCATGTTTCAACCAATTTTTGCCGTAAAAGAAAAATTACGAATTTGGAAAAAAAACTTTTTATTTTGCGTGTCTATGTAGTCAGATGAATGCATACACCGAATTCCATGATTCCAGCTGCGTCCATTTGGTTGGTACCATTTTTACCCCCTTGACGTTTCTACGCAATTAGAATTTTATCATTCTAGCTGTAGTCGTTTGGTGGTACTATTTTTATCCCTCTGTACCATTGTATCCCTTGAAAGTACTAATTTCGAAAAATTCGTCTATTTCTATTTTCCGTGTCTACAGTCAGAGGAATGTTTACTCCGAATTTCATGACTCTAGCTGCGGTCATTAGATTGGTACTATTTTTATCCCCTTTTCCCTTTTGAACCCCAAAAAGTACGAATTTTGGAAAGTTCTTTTATTTTACGTGTCTACGCAATCAGAGGAATGTATATATCGAATTTCATTATTCTAGGTGCAGCCGTTAGGTTGGTACTATTTTTATCCCTCTATCCCCATTTAACCCCTTAAAAGTACGAATTTGGAAAAAACACTTTTATATTATGTATCTACTCAATTAGAGGAATGTACACACCGAATTTCGTGTTTATAGCTGTTGTCGTTTAATATGTACCATTTTTATCCCTTTTTTGCCCCATTTCACCCCCTACAAATAAGATCACTTTATGGTGCACGTTTTTTCTATAACGGAATGCGCATACCAAATATCAAGCAAATATAAACAGACATATTCAAAAAACATGCTTAAATAGTCCTTGTGAGAGAAAAATTTTTCCCTTTGGGCCGATTTCGCCCCATTTCAATCCCAACCGATCTACGACTATAAGACACATTTATGTAAAATTTGAACGTTCTAGCTCCTTTGGTTTAGATGCTAGCGTGCTTTAAACAGACGGACGGATGGACGGACATGGCTAGATCGTCTTAGAATTTTATGACGATCAAGAATATATATACTTTGTAGCGTCTCAGGTCGATATTTCAAGGTGTTACAAACGGAATGACAAAGTTAGTATACCCCCATCCTGGAGGTGGAGGGTATAAAAAGTATAATGTTACTAATAAACTCATTTCAGTTTGTTTTCAATTTAAAGATCCTAATAATTAATTCTTGACTATTGATATTGTTCGTCTCGGTGTCTGAAGTAAAATCTGTCGATTATTCTATTTAATTCCATTGGACATTGTAAACTGCAACAGTAAATCCAAAAACTCCTTTAATTTTGTTTTATCGTTAAATTTTACCAGGAAACTCGTTTCTTAAGTCTGTGTCAAAGCGAAGGATCTGAAATAAAAAAACAATGAAATTTATGAAGTCATTAATGTTGGACACATCATTTGACCGCCATTTACACGTTACTGAGCGTTTGCCATAACCGAATTCATTAAAATCCAAGTATAATTTAAAAGGAGATTTCATTCGAAAAGCAAAAATAAAATAAAATGGAAAAAACTATTAATGTGTCCAGCGAATGTAAGTGATTCAACGGCAGAAACAAATAGCAACGGCATTCAGTTCGGCCGTGACGAATATTATGACACCATTCATTCACAAAGAGTAGTTTATACAGTTTGGAGCGTTAATTGGTCAGTGAAGAGTTAAGTTCAACTACTCCTGGCAGCGCTAATTTTTATACACTACACCACAACGACTTAATAGTTAATTTTAAGTTGTGGCAAAGAATCCACTTTTGCACTTCTTTCCATTTATATTTTAAAAATCCGCCGCTATAGGCGATAGAACAGCGGACCTTCTGATTGATACTATGACACTCTAACCAGCTCTGTTGTAAGTGGTGAATAACTAAAACATACCATATTTTAGATAGAATTGAAAATGGGAAATTTAACAAAATATTTGGCTAATATGAACTAATATACAGGGCTGTGGAGGAAAGGCAAACTTGATCGACTCCGTATAATCACTAAAACTAGACATAGTGGTATACATTTCTGTAATTATTTCCTTGTTCCACACGCCAAATGTTTCCAACATCAACGTCAATAAATATGAAGAAAATCTGTCCCCATATTATGATATATCCCCATACAAATGTCCCTACCGATTAGAATTCTTCCTGCTTCAAACTACACAAATCTTATTTAAATTTGGCACATCACCTTATACAGGGTTTTCCAACAAGAGGTGTTATTTGGAATCACCCGGTATTTCGGTAGCTGCCACTTTTGAAGCTTTTATTCTTTGACATTTGACAAGTACAAATTACGCCATTACTAAAGATGGAACGATACACGCTACAACAACGCATTGAAATTATTAAAATTCATGAATGAATTCCATCCGGAAATTCATGAATGAATTCATTCCGGAATTCCATCGTAAAATCATCTTGACTGATGAGTAGGGTTTGGGGTCCGGGAATTCCCGAATCGTTTTTCCCGGGAATTCCCGGAAAAATTTGGACGGGAATTCCCGGGAAAAAATTTTAAATTTCCCGGGAATACGGGAAATATTAAAAAATATTTTATTGATTATTTTGAGCACTAATTTATTTTTACTGTGCAATTGGGAAATTGTATTTATATTTTAAATTCATATATTTACATTATTGACAATAGTGATGAACATTTCTTTATATTATATAGGGTCCGCTAAATAACTTTTTTTTTGAAAATGCTATAAAAAAACTACTGAATATTTTCTCAAATTTCTTTTTTTATTTGAAAGTACAATCCTTCCGGTAAATAATTTCATTTAAATGGCTGCTGAGGGCACACCACAAATAATAGTCCAACGGTTGAATAGTTAAAAAAAAAAAACGTTAGATGGCGGACCCATCGGACAATGTCTCACATGATTTACTTTTTCCGCTCTAGAAACCAGATATTTCAACAAATAACTTTTTTTTTTGAAAACGCTATAAAAAAACTACTGAATATTTTCTCAAATTTTCTATTTGAAAGTACAATCCTTCCTGTTAATAATGGAAAATAATTTCATTCAATGGGTGCCACCCCACAAATAATAGTCCAACGGTTGAATAGTTGAAAAAAAAAAACGTTAGATGGCGGACCCTATAGTACTGCAAAAAAACTTTATAAACTTGTAAAGTCGCTATTTTTGCGAAACACAGCTAGGTGAATACACACTTTTTATTAGGATATTAGCTGGATTTTTAATATAAATCGAAAATATCATACTGACAATACTATTTCTGACATAGTGTCAATACATAACCCCTCGTGCTATCTGGTTTAACTTTAAATTTCTTGTTTTACCAGAAGAATCTACGAGATAAAAGGTGAAAATATTCTTAATGAAGAATTTATTTTACATATGAAGCCAGTAAGAAATGGTATAAAAATAGGGAAAACGTTAAAATTGTTCACCTGGAAACTTTCGAGAGAAATCGAATATGAATAGAAATATGTATATCCTACGGTATATTTAAATTACCTTCTGTAAGAACTAATGACTGGACTATTTCAATGTTTTAATTTTTTATGAATTTATTTAATTAATATTAATTTTTTATAATGTGTCTATTGCTTTTACAGTTTAGAATATTTCCCCCCGTTGCTGTTAAATATTTTCGTCTCTAGACGAATGAATCTTCTAAATTAAAGACGTTCTCAGCCATACGAGTTATTGTTGTCACTTGTGCCTATGATTTAAATGTCCAATTTTATGACTACAATTAGTCTAGAATAAAATATTTATAAAATGAAAAATAATTTGTAAAATATTTTGACAAACACATTCCCTTTAAATTTGTAATATGTCAGTATTTTTAAAAAGCACTAAATATTGCTATTTTAAACCATATTTGACATATCTAAAATAAATTACTTTTTCCCGGGAATTCCCGGGATTCCCGGGAATGAAAATTTTCATTCCCGTTTTCCCGGGAAATGAAAAAAGTCCGGGAAACCCCAAACCCTACTGATGAGGCTCATTTCCACCTCGGTGGCTACGTCAACAAGCAAAATTGTCGCATCTGGCGCTCGGAAAACCCAAGAGTTATTGTCTCATCCTCATCGTGTGACTGTTTGGTGCGGTTTATGGTCCGGCGGATGATTGATTGGACCTTACTTTTTCGACAATGAGGTTGTATCAACAGTTACGGCGATTGGATTGCGATATCGAGAGATGTTTAATGATTTTTTATGGTCGCAGTTGGATGGTATTGATCTGGATAACGTTTACTTTCAACAAAATGGCGCTAGGGAAAGTTTCCGGACCGTGTTATCTCTCGAATAGGTGATCGCAATTGGCCACCGAGATCTTGTGATTTAACACCTTGCAACTTCTTCCTTTGGTGCCACGTGAAAGATAAGGTCTACGCCAACAGCCCAGCGTCGATTCAAGACTTCAAAGATAGAATTCGTGAGGCTATCGAGGACATAGGGCAGCCACTTTGCGATTTGGTTATGGAAAATTTCATTAAAAGGTCGTAGGTCCTGTATGCGTGGTCGTGGTGGCCATTTGGCTGATGTTTCTCATTATTAACGGCATACCTTCCTCTTTATTATGAATTAAACATCTGATCATTTATCTCAAAAAATAACTTTGAATACCAAAATAACACCTCTTGTTGGAAAACCCTGTATATCACATAAGATATGAAGTGAATGTTAGTCACGGGGCAATGGTCCCTATGTTAATGTCCCATCCAGATTTGACTTCTTATTAAAATTCATATACATTTCCGTGGATTTTGATCAAATTTGACACGTTTTGTTATGTTGCAACTAGGAACACCTTTAAGAAATTAAATCACAGTGGCCCATGTTATGTTATGAAAGGACTTCAAATACAATTTTATCATTGGTTGTATTACATCAATTTTTAAAAAATACCTTACACTCGACACGGATGATACACTTCTGAAATGGAGTTAATTTTCGTTTTTAGTTTTTCACTTCCTCATCTTGTTGCCCATTCACAGAACTACATACTTCCAAAGGATACAATTTTTTAAAAATTATTTTAAATATTCCTATGATAAAGATGAGAATATCTATTAAAACACTTAGCATTTCTGTATTAGTTTATCAATTAGAACCATTTCAATGTACTCCTTAGATTATTTATATTATCCATATTTTTATTTTTAAGGGGGGTAACTTGGAATGGTTGTTAATGCTAAACTAAACTTTTAGTAGATATCCTCCTCTTTAATTTGATTGGAAAGGTTGAACTCTGTTATTTAATAATGGAAACCAATATCGTTCATATGACAACCACGACTGGCTCAACAGTACTTCATACGATCAACTAGCCTAAAATCTACACCGAACAGTGACTCGTTGTGAATGCATTGGCTTCTCGATAGTCACGTGAGTTCTCGAAAAACTTCCACGTAAATTTCTTACAGACTCACTACGTTGGAAGTAAGTTTTTAATATTTCCCAATTTTGTTCGAACGTATATCATCCCATTTTGCGAATGTCAAACAAACCCTGAAAAAAAATTAAAAATTAATTTAATTATATTGTCCTGGCTCAAGACCATTTTGCACCTATATTTAATAGAATGCAAATTTATTTACAAATTCCCAGCGATCAATTTCGACCTTTTTCATTAACATCAGATTAAGCCGATAATATTAAATTCTGCGAGAGAATTGTGGCCAAAATCTACACGATTAAAATAGTCTTATCATCCAGAGGATAATCACTCCAATTCCTTCGTTCAAAAATGTCATAAGTGTCGTACGTTAATTGCCGATTTAACAGGGGAGAGTTCTCTCAAAATGTCTTCATTTTCGTGCTTTCCTTTAAGAAGCGTTTCTTCAATATGCTATTCGTTAATTTCCAGTATCATTGCAAAAAATAATCTGCTATTAACTGAATCTGCTATCAGCTGGAGATTGCCGTGGTCTCATCAAATGATCCATCCGCTTAGTCCAATTTTGGCATTTCCACGTTTTTGAGTAACAGAGGCCCAATTGCTGCGAACGGCGACGAATCGATAATTGATGGTCATCATTAACACTGGCCGATACAGCTGCGATATTTTCTTCAGTTCGCACTCTACGTAAGCGTGTTGGTGGTTTAATGTCCAACAATGTAAATTTAGTGCGAAATTTAGTCACAATAGCCCGAATAGCCGCTTCAGTGGGTCGATTAAACTGACCATAAAATGGAAGCGCGCGATGAACTTTCTTAACAGAGCACGCATTTTGATAATAAAATTCCATAATTTGCAGGCGTTGTTCGTTTGTAAGACGATTCATGGTTAAATTATAGAACAAACTGAAGATGTTTGACAGTGAGACAAAACACGAAACGTGTGTCAGCTGTTTAAACCAGTGTTGCCAAAAAGATAATAGCTAAAAAATCACCCTTTAGGTGCAAACTGGTCTTGAGCCAGGACAATATCCCAGTTCAAATCAAATGTTTGGATACTTTCATAAAAAATAATCAAATTCTATTATTTATAATTAAATCTATTATTTTTTAATAATTTTTGTCAAGGGAATTATTTTTTTGAATTGTATTAATTTTTATAAACCCATGAGAAAATACCTTTCAAATACATATTCTCGCGTCAAAATATCTTAACTATGTCAGAAGTTATGGAATTTAGAAAACAGTAGCATCTATTACTCACCCAAAATTTCAGCCCCGCATTATGCGGTGTCGACGCATCAGAAAACAAGTGAGGAAAGACTAAAGTCGGGCGGGGACGACTATACAATATCCTCCACTTTCTACAGAAAGAATTTTTTGTATGCTTTTTAATCATAGACTGATATGACCTGACCCAATTTGTCAAATCGAGAGGAATATTTCTATCAAGGATATATCCACTTTCACAATAGGTTCTTCCAGTTCAAGTACAATGTGTTATGCTCAATTTTAAGAAATTCTTTGAAAATACGTGGTTTCTGGGACGGAAAAAGTTTAGCTGGGAGAGAAATTTGTATGGGAGATATATATAAATCTGAACCGATCTGACCCATTTTCACAATATGTGATTCTAGTGGAAACATAAGATATTTTCCACATTTGAAGAAGATTTGTTAAAATATGTGGTTTCTTGAGCAGAAAATGTCAAATCGGGAGCGAAATTTGAATGGGAATATATATAAATCTGAGCCGATCTAACACATTTTCACCACAGGTGATTCTAGTTGAAATATAAGATGTTTTGCTAATTTTGAAAACAATCTGATTAAAAATGTGTTTTCTAGAGCGGAAAAAGTTAAATTGGTAGCGAAATTTGTATGTGAGCTATATATAAATCTGAACCGATCTGACCCATTTTCACCATGTGTGTTTCTAGTGGAAATATAAGATATTTTGACAAATTTGAAGAAGATCTGCTAAAATATGTGGTTTATAGAGCAGAAACAGTCAAATCAGGTGCGAAATTTGAATGGGAGCTATATATAAATCTGAACCGATCTGACCTATTTTCACCATGGGTTTTTCTAGTGAAAATTTAAGATATTTTGCAAAATTTTAAGAAAATCGGTTTAAATATGTGGTATCTAGCGTGAAAGAGACAAATCGGAAGTGAAATTCGTATGGGGGCTATAGCTAAATCTAAACCGGTTTTCTTCAAATTTAATAGCATTCGTCCTTATCTCGAAAAACTTCAATGTGCAAAGTTTCATTTGGTTCTGGTTACAATTGCGACCTGTATCGTGATTACAAGAATAGATGGACGGACATTGCTAAATCGGCTCAAAAAGTGATTCTAAGTCGATCGGTATAATTAACAATGAGTCTATCTCACTTCCTTTTGGGTGTTACAAACAAATGCACAAAGACATAATACTCCCGTGGAGTGTATACAAATATTCAAAAAACAAGACTTTTTTCTTTGATCTGTTTTGCTAACGACCACGAGTGCTACAATCAAAAAATTTTAGTAATAGTGCGCTAATTTTAGGAATAGGCGTATGTTGGTGTATTTCTATTTTTCGTGCGAATTGAGGTACTAGGCCGCACATTGTTCCTTGTTAGACTATTTAATATTTATGACCTTAGCGGTCAAATATGTCAAAGAGTGTGCTTAAATTTTGAAGTATGCCAAGCGCTTCGAGGAACATAACACACATTCCCTCCTGCAGTAGTGACTATAATAAAAGAAAAAGTTGCAGCGGTGGTTGAACGGTGGCGTATGATGAACGAAACCGAACATAAACGTAATGCAGGCAACAATAACCAGGCCAGAAATGCACATGTATAATATAAACATATATAGAGACACACATACACGTACATATATGCGAATGTACATTTTCACAAATCCATTAAAAACACGGCCGCAGTGAGATGCGTATATGCATAGTTGAAAAACCGCAAAAGAGCGAATTTACGATTGTGCTACTGAATGATTTATAAGCGGTTGACACATTGCCAAAACGTCATTGATGCAACACAATACAGGCAACAAACAGTACGACAACAGTACAGCAGCAAGACAGTCGGGTGGACATGCATACATCTCCACATGCAGATGGATGCACGTCAACGTACAAACTCCACCCTTAGTCCTTCGTCCATCATGCAACGGACGCCCGCCCACCACATAGTGGTGCTGGCAAATGGATTTACCATAAACGACATTGAAAATGCACAAATAGAGAGAGAGCGAGGGAGTGGGAGACATCAAGGAAAATTAAGGATACTCGGCTATAAAAGGACGAAACAACATTTTATTAAAGATACGTAGGTACGTACCGATCAGAGGACATCATCAGGCGGAGGCAACAACGACGACGCGGACAATAATTATGAACATTACATGACGGTTTGTGACCGTAGCCATATTCATTCGGCTGCATCTCTCACAAGAGCCAGGGTAAATATGAAATCGTGATAATTATAAAGAAGAATTCCTGACAAAAAGACCGGACAGTAAAATAACTCTTTGTGATTGAAGTGCATATTTGTGTATGTGTGTGTTTGTGCCAAATATTGGCCTTCTTTTCATATTTATTTCAACATTTAAATTAAAAATGCATTTCTTGGAACTGTGGAATGGAGAGGCGAGCATATGAAAAAACAAGTAAAAACGGCGTTAAGTTCGGTCAGGCCGATCTTTATAAACTCTCCACCATGGATTGCATTTCATAGAGGCCGTCGATTTTCGTAGAAGTGAATATAGCCAAAACAAAATAAATAAAAATATTGAAAAAATAATTTTATAAATAAATATAAAATTTTAACCACGCTTTAAGCCAAGGCAACCAATATGTTTATAATTTATTACTTTAAATCAATTAGAAAAGTAGGTACAATAAGGCAGCAATCTTCAAAAAAGCTTAAATACCATAAATATTGGTAGATGGTGGAAGCATTTTTAGCCACAACCATTTGGTTGGTTGTATTTCCATACTGGTGTAACTCCAAAAGTACATATTTTGATAATCCATTATCTCTCACGTACACAATGCACGATAACCCAACTTCATGATTCCAAACGTTTTTGCGGTAAAAGTAAAATACGTATTTGGAAAAACCGTTTATTTTGCGAGTCTATGCAATGTATACACAGAATTCCATGATTTTAGCTCCGGCTATTTGGTTGGTACCATTTTTATCCCCTTTTTCCCATTTTACTCCCTTAAAAGTACGACTTTCGATAATCTTTTTATTTTACATGTCTACGCAATTAGAGGGATGTACACTAGGGCGTACCTGAAAAAAAAAGTTCGCCGTACACCTTCGAATATGAAGTATTATTGAAAGGTAGTTTCAAAAAAAAAATTTTTATTTTTTTATGCCGAACGTAGGGGTCGCGCTTTTACATTTTTCTATATAACTTGTATTTATAAACGGATTTTAAAGTGTGATACATCGATGTTTTTGTCTCGACGAGGCCGATTTTTTTGTCTTTGAAGTCATTGAGCTCAAGCACCCCCTTCTGGTACTTACCCATCATTTCTCAGTTGCTACTACCCTAATGTACCACTCTAATAATCGAAAATTAAAGCTCGCATAAAATCATGAATCATGTTTGAGCTCAATGACTTCAAAGACAAAAAAATCGGACAAAAACATCGATGTATCACACTTTAAAATCCGTTTATAAATGCAGAAGTTATATAGAAAAATGTAAAAGCGCGACCCCTACGTTCGGCATAAAAAAATAAAAAAAAATTTTTTGAAACTACCTTTCAATAATACTTCATATTCGAAGGTGTACGGCGAACTTTTTTTTTTTACTTGTAACCTGGTACGCTCTAATGTACACACCGACTTTCATCATTCTAGCTGTAGCCGTTTAGATGGTACCAATTTTATCCCTCTGTTCCCACTGTATTTTTCGAGTCTACGCTGTCAGAGTAATGTATACTCCGAATTCATGTCTCTAGCTGCCGCCATTTGGTTGGTACAATTTTTACCCCCTAATAGTTCCCTTTATTTTACGTTTCATTATTCTAGGTACAGCCGTTTGGTTAGTACCACTTTCATCCCTCTATTACCATTTTACCACTTAAAAGTATGAATTTGGAAAAAATACTTTTATATTATGGCGGTTTTTCTTTAAGACTGGACAACTAAACTGCGATAACAAAAATCTAAATAAAATGTTAAAATTTCACTCAAAATATTTTTTTTTAAATTGTCGCCAAAAGCAATATCAATGTGTGTGTGCAAACAAATTTTGAAAAAATAATTTTGTCTTAAAAATGTTTGACTTAACCTGGATAGTTATCCAGTGTAAGTCAAAATGATGTATATCGAGGCTAAGCCAAATAAAGTCAACACAAAATATTTTTTGAAAATTTCTTTTGATACATATATTTATATTGTAGTTGGCGACAATGTGAAAAAATATTTTTTTTATTTTGAGCAAAAAATTAAATTTCTTATAACGTTTTTGTTATCGCAGCTTGTTATCCCAGCTTAAAGAAAAACAGCCCTATTATGTATTTGCTCAATTAGAGGAATGTACACACTGATTTTCGTGTTTCTATCCCTTTTTGATTCATTTCACCCCCAACAAATAAAAATCACTTTCCTACAAGGGGAATGTGCATACCAAATATCAAGCCAATATAAGCAGACATTTTCAAAAACATGCTTAATGTTGTTTGTATGTATTGTTGGTCTGTTATATTGTATGTGTTGTCATTTATTTTGGTTTAAGACCAAAGGTTGTGCTGAAGTCTTCAGCACAACCCAAAATTAGCAAAAAAACAAAGTGAGACCTTTATTGTTGCAGCTAAAAGTTGACTGCGCAGTTTCGATGGGCGCTACCCCATCTCGTCAGAACTTACGCAACGAATGTATGTCTTTGACTTAAATCACAACCTTTGGTCTTAATTTTAAATTTAAATTTTTTTAATTTTCAGTCCTTGTGATGGAAAAAAGTTCCCTCTGGACCGATTTCGCCCACTTTCAATCCCAATCTAAAACTGTTAGACGTATTCTGGGAAAATTTGGACGTCGTGGCTCCTTTCCTCGTGCTTTCAACAGACTGACGAACATACGGACGGACATGGCTAGATCGTCTTAGAATTTTATGACGATCAATAATATATATGTATACTTTATAGAGTCTTACGTCTATGCTAAAATTACCCATAACAAGTCTTACCTATCCTCTGAGGTATCGTTATAAAATCTATGTATCTGCTAGGAAGCCATCAGTCTTTCTCCTGAGTGTTGTTAAAACAATCTGTCCCTGGTTCATCCACAGGCTGCGACCCAGATGTTGCGCAACAGCAAAGAAGCTGACCCTACACTGACCACGTCTTGACAACTCAGTCAGACGCCGACGAAGGAAAGTTAAAACATGTTCCTACAGATGCTACGAGTGGTTCAGTGAAGGAGGACCGACATAATCGTCCATCCAAATTAAAACACAACTATCGTTGCGTGAACATAAAAATTGTTGTAAGACTAGATAATCTGGGCGGCCTACTTATTGCAGATATTGTCACGGACAAGAAGCTGACCGAAGATGGAGGATTTACATGGGACACAAAAGAGCACTTCGCATCGGCATCAAAGGGGCAGTGTGGAGCCATCGGGTTCACTGGATGGTAAACTATCTCGTAAGTCGGACGAACCCCTACTTGGGATGAAGAAATTTGGATTTATCCAAATGCTGGGGCATAGTTTAGGTACGATTATGATGATAGTCGAGTGACTAGAGTTCGACCGAAGCCCAACTTCGGTCAAAATCCTAAACTTCGGACGAAGCCGAATGTTTATCAAAATATTTAGTATATCATAGAAGCTCGTGAAAATGTATACCTCGAGTTGATTTAATCTTTCGGACATTTTTATCTTTTAAATACAAGGGCAGTTTAATAAGTAGTCGTCCTCAAATAGATGGATCCATGGGCAAATAACTTTCGTCAAATAGTACAGGTATACGAAATTAACAATTTATATTTTTACCAAAATAAAAATAATTAAATATGGTTTTCACGCAGCTATGGAAAATATTACTTTTCATGAAAACTCCTTGAATGATATCAAGGAAAAACTAGATAATTTTTATGGCTCCAACAAAATCGTCAGACAGTGATTGTCTTTCAGTGGGTATACAATATTATTCCGAACAGCTCCTTGATTAAGGAAATGTTTGTGGTACTTACTTTCGCATTGTAGATCGACAATTAATTGCATCTTATAATGGTTTAAATAAGTAGTTATTGGTAAGTTAAATTTCATAGCACTTCAGATTTTAAAACTTAATTTCTACATTTTTGTGGTGGGCCAGGCTTAAAGAAAAATAGTCCTAAATTCTGTATTCAGATTGTTAACAAGTTGATATAAAATACATAATTTAATAAAAATGCTGTTTTCATTATTTATTAAGTCCATTATTGATAATACATTATTTGGCTAATTATCAATAATGACTTATTTTGCACCTTCCTGAGGCCACTTATTTTACAACTCCTTTTCAACTACGTATTTATTAACTTCTCGTAAGCGTGCTTACTTATTAGCGTGGAAGTACTTATTTCTCAACTTTTTGTAAGCGTGCGTGGAAGTACTTATTTTTTTACAATCCCTTTATAAAAATAATTAGAAACGGCTCCGAAAAATAAGTAGTGAAGGTTTTTGGTTTTGCCTTATTCCCCACATTACTTGGTAATGAGAGTTTTTGCTGGGTTGCGCAACAAAAAACGATTTTTCAAATTTCATGAGCGATTTACCTTGAATGAGATTTCCTTACACCGTGTACGAAGTAGCGGGTATTTGCTAGTTCATACAAACCAATAGCATAAAACTGAACTAAAATAAATAACTCACTTATGTAGTCCATTAGGCGAGTAGCATACTTTTATGAATATTTTAAAATGCTATCATTTAGCAAGAAATAGATAATGCTAATAAGTTTCTGATTGGATATGTCCACTCATGGAAAACTACAGAATTTCGATCATGAATTTGATCAGTTTTCACACATTAAGAAAAACCGGTTAACCGACACATAAAAACCGGTTTTCTCGGTTATACAAAAAATCGTCGGTTAACCGAAATCGGCCGAGATTACGGAAGACAAAACCGGTTAACTGATTACGGCTTTGGACACCCTACATACGCTGCATGTTTCAAAGCCGTCTGGCGAACTTTTCTCTAAGAAAACTTAAACCGAGATAACTTTTCTCTAAGAAAACTGCTCCCGGTCTAACTTTTCTCTAAGAAAACTTCACCCGGTCTAACTTTTCTCTAAGAAAACTTCACCCGGTCTAACTTTTCTCTAAGAAAACTTCAGACAGGCAAACTTTTCCCCAGGAAAACTTCAGCCAAGCTAACTTTTCGCTAAGAAATCTCTAGCCAGGCGAACTTTTCTCTAAGAAAACTTCAACCGGGATAACTTTTCTCTAAAAAAACTTCAACCGAGCTAACTTTTCTCTAAGAAAACTTAAACCGGGATAACTTTTCTCTAAGAAAACTTTCGCTAGGCTAACTATTCTCTAAGAAAACTTCACCCGGGCTAACTTTTCTCTAAGAAAACTCTAGCCAGGCGAACTTTTCTCTAAGAAAATTTCGAGCGGGCTAACTTTTCTCTAAGCCGTCTGTATAAAATTTGAGATAACCAGGAATTCCTCCCACCCAGTCATCTGTAGCTGGCAGATATATGGAGGGTGTTACAGCGATGGCCATTGTCTAGAAATCCTCATATGGCCTACGAACCTATTGGTCCAAACAGAATGACTGTTAAATCTAATTGCCGCTCTATCTGTCGTATACCTTCTATATCGATCGGAAAAACCTGTAATGCCTCCCAGGGCCATGCGCAGGGGGGGGGGGGGGTTTGGGGGTTCAAACCCCCCAGAGAGGTTTCGAACATATCATTTTTAAAACCTTCTAGACTATGTGAAGCAATAAAATATAGAATTTTTAAGGTCTTTTTAAAATAACTCGTCTAACATGGTAATTTTGCAGTAAAATCATGAAAACACGAAAATTACATAAAAAATCGTGGAGAAAAAAGCCTGGCAGATTTACTTAAAAACATTTCTTTGGATCTAATAAAAAAATCTTACAATTGAGTAAATTCAAATTTATGTGGAAGAATATTTCCAAGGTTTTAAGTGAGAAAAAAATCAGAATTTTTTTGTATGGAAAAAATTCCATTTAGGGAAATGTGTTTTTTTCCTAAAATGAAGTTAAAAAAAAGTTTGAGGAAAAAAATCAGCAAAATTGTCCTCAGTTTGAGTAAACATTTTCCTTAGTTTTAGGAAATTTTCAGGAAAATTTTACTAAGATTTAGTAAAAATGTACTTAGTTTTAGGAAAATTTTGCTTAAATTTAGTAAAAAATTACTTGGTTTTAAGAAAAATTTACTTAGATTTAGGAAAATTTCAGCAAAATTCTACTTATATTTAGTAAAAATGTACTTGGTTTCCTAAATTTTAGTTAATAGTTAGTAGTGTAGTAGTGCGCACGGGCCTGATGCCTCCGTAGCTGTTGTCTTGATTGCTCCGCTTATGTTAATGCAAGCAATTATCTGCAGTCAACGGCCGCCCACCAAACCAAGACTCCATACAGCAGAATAGGCAGAACAACAGCTGTGTATATCCTGTGAATGATATTTATTCGAGAGACCCCGGGCGGGCTCAGATAGTGTTTATGGCGTTGGTAGCTTCTTTCACGTCCCTCCATTGCCCAGAAACCCAGATTGGTGATGCGGACATTGTCCTGATCCAGGAACCTTATACAGTTAATGGAATGGTTTGTATACTAAGGACACCCAATGTTTAACTTATTGTCGCCAACGATCAAGATTCTACGAGAACATGCATTCTGGCTAGAACTAATGTTAACATCTTTCCTTTGCCAAGTTTTAGTCATAGGGGCCTAACAGCCACCAATCTAGAGATAAGTCGGATGATCTACTGGATATTATCCAGTTACCTGCCTTACCATGAGCCTCTGGCCCCATCTGAGAGATTTAGAAGTGTTATAGAATCGACGACTGGACATACGCAACATATGTTAGTTGGGGCAGACGCAAGGGCTCATCATCCCAGTTGTGGTAGCATAGATACAACTGAAAGGGATGAGGCACTACTATTTATGTGTGAATTTAAATTGGCTATTTTTAAACGACCCTTAGTGATTCCTTTTATGGAACGGAAGTCATTGATTAATTGATAAATTAGCGGAAGAAAATGCAGGTCAATTTCAGAATCAAAAGTTTGTGGTTTGTTGTGGAATTGAAAGTTGCCTCATTTTGTGGCCACTGTGCATCAGCAATATACAGCGAGAATATTCAAAAGGATGCTGCAATACATACGTATACAGCTGTCATCTGTATGAAATCTTCTTTATGTTTAAGTTTGAACCCAGGCCGTTGCGGGGCTAACTGACCACAAGTATCTGTGATGCGCTGACTGATTCGATGAATGAAGGCATAAATGAATGAAAGACTGAAGGATGGCTGTGTGTGGAATCGCATGTAAATCTTGTTCACAGCAAAAGGGCGCGCTTAAATTGCATTTCTGTGGCCATTTCAACTATTTCAGCTTCATCGTCTCGGCGTGATGGCGATGCGAAAAAAGGTCATGATGATTGGACTTGTGTTGGACTTGTTGTCGCTGTTGCTGTAGCTGTGCAGTTGCTATTGTATTCCACAAAAGTAATAAACATTTCATATCCTCTATACTTTGCTCCACTGAATGCATCACTTAAGTGGTTTTCATGTTCACGTTGATGTTTTCTGCGTGCCTCCATCCCGCCCGTGGCCGTTCTGTTCTGAGGTTTTAGCCATTTGTCCCTGTGAGGTTTGCGTGAGTTTCCTAGCAGGGCAGCGGGCAGCAGGCCTGGTATTTTACTTTCACTTTTGTTGTTTCAGACCCTTTAGCCGCTGCATCTTAAAAGCAGCGTGCAACGAATGTTGATTATTGTTTGTTGTTGTTTTTGTGTCTGTTGTGTTCTGTTGTTGCAGCCATTATTCGTATTGCGATGATATAAAAAATGAGATTTCTTTGGCCACAGCACCATCACTCGGATGGGCCATTGTTGTATTAAATTGCAAATGTCAACCATGCCAAATGCGGACGGACGACCGGACAGACAGACACGACAGAGCAGAGCAGTGCTACGCAAAGGTTATAGCAAATAATTTCTTACATGACCGAGAACAACATTGGGGAAATTACATTAAGACCATAGTCGGTCGCCGTCAATTTCCGTTTCGCTGATTTTATTCATTTATTTTTGTTCTGTGTTCTCTGTTTGTGTGTTCTGCTCTTTTGCTCGGTTGTGAATTTTTAATGCCCAGAAAATGTATCTACTCGCCTATGGCCACAATAGAGACCAAGTACAAGTGACAAAGCCAACCAACCAACACAAAACAGTAGCTCTAAATAGTAGCCGATGTGGCTTCTAAACTATGGGGACATTTGGTGTAATATGTATTGACGATCTCTATAGTATGTTGTCCCTTGTCCTCCTTTTGACTTCCTGACTGCTTATTAGGCCCAGCAGATCTTATAGGACATTGAAACCACTTAAGTGATGCATTCGTCTCTAAGATCTAACCACAAAACATCTCCTAATGTTGGCCAGTACATTGAACGGCTGTCCAGAATGTTTTGTTTCCCGAAGTAACCTGTATACGAATCTCTGTACATAGGGAATTCTGCAGGAAATAACGAATTAGCGAAGATTGCTTCCACTTCAATTTGGAAGAAAGGTCATTACACTTGAACCGGATGATATACGTCTGAAACTGTAGGCAAAATGGAGTTGACGTTTTTATTTTTTTTATTTCCTCATCCTGGACTACAAAGTAACAAAGGATACAATTTTTCAAAATATTATTTCATATACTTATTCGCACCCTATGACACAGACATTAGTGTCAAATTAAAGATGAGAATATCTATTAAAAATACTACAAATATCATGCTTCTGCCTGTATTAGTTCAGCATTAACATCTATTTAAATTTTACCCCTTAGATTTTCTAGTTTATTCATATCTTTCTTTTTAAGAGACAAAATTTTAAATTGTTGTCAATACCAAACTAATATAGATTGAAGCTTGAAATGTGAAGTATTTTTAGTACATATTCTCTTCTTTGATTTGGCATTTACATCGGTGTCATAGGGTGCGATTAACCCTCTAACCCGAATCTCGAATTTACTCAATAATTGCTTATTCTTACAAAAACAAACTTATAATGGTACTTCGATCAGAAATTTCGTGTGTGAATTCTTCTTATTCCAAACTAAACAATACCGATTTCTGGGCCCGGATCTAACTGTATATATTTTTGATAAGGTGCGACTATCTAGTTTCAACATATGTACTTGTGAATGTAAAGAAAATTGTTTTGTGTGTAGAGGACACAAGGTATCTGGCTCTCGAACTAAATATGCAAATGACTTTCTGATTCTTTTTCTGAGTTTATTTTAGCCCAATTATACCAGAAAAAAATATGTGAACATATATTTTTAATTTTAAAAAAATTGCCAGTTAGAGGGTTAAGTATTAACAAGTAAAAACGGCGTTAAGTTCGGCTGGGCCGAACATTATATACCCTCCACTATTGATTGCATTCCACAGAGGACGTCGATTTTCGTAGAAGTGCAGTACTATTACAAGAAAATATAATTTTTTAATATAGCCAAACCAAAACAAATACAAATATTGGAAAAATAATTGTATAAATAAATATAATATATTTATTATTTCAAACCACAATTATAAGGCAAGGCTACCAATACGTCAATTTAAAAAATAAATATTCTTATATTTATATTTTCAAAAAGTTTAAATACCATAAATATTGGTAGATAGTGGGTGCTACAGTTGGTTGTATTTCCATTCTATTTTAATTCCAAAAATACAAATTTTGAAAATCCATTATTAGACGTACATAGTGCAAAATAACCTAACTTCATGATTCAATCAATTATTGCCGTAAAAGAAAAATTACGAATTTGGAAAAAACTTTTTATTTTGCGTGTCTATGCAGGCAGAGGAATGTATACACCGAATTCCATGATTCCAGCTGCGCTCATTTGGTTGGTACCATTTTTACCCCCTTGACGTTTCTACGCAATTAGAATATCATCATTCTAGCTGTAGTCGTTTAGTAGGTACTATTTTTATCCCCCTGTACCATTGTATCCCTTGAAAGTACGAATTTTTAAAAATTCTTCTATTTTACGTGTCTACACAGTCAGAGGAATGTATACTCCGAATTTCATGACTCTAGCTGCGGTCATTTGATTGGTACTATTTGTATCCCCTTTTTTTTCATTTTAACCCCAAAAAGTACATATTTTGAAAAATCCGTTTATTTTCCGTGTCTACACAGTCTAAGGAATGTATACTCCGAATTTCATGACTCTAGCTGCGTTCATTTGACTGGTACTATTTTTATCCCCTTTGTTCATTTTTACTCCAAAAAGTACGAATTTTGAAAAATCTGTTTATTTTACTTGTCTTTGCAATCAGAGGAATGTATACACCGAATTTCATTATTCTAGGTACAGCCGTTTGGTTGGTACCATTTTTATCCCTCTGTTCCCATTGTATCCCTTGAAAGTACGAATTTTATATTATGTATCTACTCAATTAGAGAACACACACCGAATTTCGTGTTTCTAGCTGTTGTCGTTTAATATGTACCATTTTTATCCCTTTTTTGCCCCATTTCACCCTCTACAAATAAGAATCACTTTATGCGCATACCAAATATCAAGCAAATATACATACAGACATATTCAAAAACATGCTTAAATACGCTAAAATATTAGGGATTATTATGAACATTTTTAGGCCTTGTGAGGAAAAAATTTTTCCCTTTGGGCCGATTTCGCCCGTTTATAGGGTCTTAGGTCGATATTTCAATCCCATCCTGGTGGTGGAGGGTATAAAAAAATGTTTTGTGTGTAGAAGACGCAAGGTATCTGGCTCTCGAACTAAATATGCAAATGAATTTCTGATTCTTTTTCTGAGTTTATTTTAGCCAAATTATACCAGAAAAAAATATGTGAACATATATTTTTAATTTTAAAAAAATTGCCAGTTAGAGGGTTAAGTATTAAAAAGAGTTTTGAAAAATTGTATCCTTCGGAAATTTGTAGGAAACGGGATGAAGAAATGAAAAACTAAATACCTTTCACCTGTAGTTACAGATGTATATCATTTGGTTCAAGAGTATTATGGACTGTCGGACAGTGTAATATATAAAAGAGAATAAATGTCGTATCACTATTTGTGCTTTATTGTACGTAAAACTAAAAGTTTCATAAAAAGTAACTTTTCTAGAGAAACAATTCAAATTCACTTCATAACGAAATTTTGGAATTATGTAGAAAATGTCTCTACAAATAATGGCTAAGAAGATTTGCATATTTTTCCAATAAAATTATCAAACGGAGAATATATGTTCCAAAAAATTGGATTTTTTCCGAAAATCGATTGCATTATCTTTATGTACCGCAGCGATATGGTAATACTTTCTGAGTAAGAAATCACCATATGGGGTTAGAAAACATGTTATAATCCTTACGTTACGATTTGGGAGTTTTTATTGGCACAAATAAGCATAGCGGGCCAAGGACGAACGCTATTTAGCTGTTCAAATTTAAATATAGCCCCCACACAAAGGTCGCTCCTGATTTGATATTTTCTGAAAATGGGTCAGATCGCTTCAGATTTAGATTAGAGTTTCCATACAAATTTCGCTTTTAATTTGACTTTTTCCGTTGTAGAAACCATATATTTTAATTGCTTTTAGTATTTTATAAAAAACAAATAACGCTAGTCAATACCTTTCGAATGATGCCTAAATGATGAACATCAGAAGTAAATTGACGCCGCACGCTCATTTTTGTAAAAAGAGTTTGAAATTTTTGCCTCTAAAATCCATCTCCTGTATTAAATTATTTTACAAACATGGACTCGGTGACGTCATGTTTCGTCCGATATTCATCATTTAGGTATCATTCGAAAGGTATTAATTGCTTCTATTTATTTTTCATAGCACCTCTTACAAAATGTTTCCAAGAAGTATGAGTTTTAAGCTGTCACTTTGAAAAACCAAAAAACAAATCAATATAAACGTCCAATAATACGACCAATAAGTTATTCAAAGACAAGAATAACTTTTTTATTTAAAGTGTTTCCAAGGATCTATTAATTCAGAAAAAATTGGACAAAAATGTAACATAAATTAGAGGTGTTTCCAGGAGCGTTTAGCTCACAGATGACTTGACCCAGTGACGAAATATCATCATTAAACAATCCAATCTTCAATTCTGCAATTATTTTCGGTACCCATCCTAATGTACACGTCCTAATCCTAATAAGGAGTTGAAGATAACAAGAATGAATCACGATACATCTTTCGGATCCCCCTCACTAATCAGTCAATTTTTTCATACACTTCACTCGCTTCACATCCGACGTACGCCTGTTTCTCTCTTTGCTACACATGTAAATCACGAGACACCTTTACATCCGAAACGGTTGAAAGACAATTGGAGAATGGGAGGTAGAGTTCGAGCAATTTAACGCCTCTAAATTATTTTCTCTGGGGTTAATCTTTGTCATTGTTTTTTGCTTGAAAAATATCTAGAAAATTGATATTTGTTTGGCATCCAGTATGCGTTTTTATACCCTTACTCTCCAGAGTAGAAGGGTCTATATCATTTGGGACAGAAAAAAGTGTAACACATTGACGGAGTGACTTAAGACTCCAAGTGTGTTTGGACAAAATCCGTTTCACGACTTTTAAAGTTGTTTGAGCCATGTCCGTCCGTCAGTCTGGCTGGCTGGCTAGTGAACACGATAACTCTCGGAGGTAAGAAATCAACTCAATCTTTGCACATATTTTTCCCAAACTTAGTTTAAGTTCGAAGATGGGCGAAATTGCCACGCCCCTTCAGGTACCTCACACACAAATGACCCATATTACCCATATTCCAAACGAATATTCGGAATTGCTTTATAAATGTGGAAGCTAGGACCATATGCCACGAACCTTCTAGTACATTCCGGCCCTAAGAGAATTTAAGTCAAAGTAATTTCCATAGATATGTTCTGTGATAGTGAGGGTATATATATATTCAACTTATTCAATTTAAGTTTATTATACCCTGCACCACAGGGTATAATGTCTTTGTGCATTTGTTTGTAACGCCCAAAAGGATACGAATTAGACCCATCGTTTTTATACCGATCGACTTAGAATCACTTTTTGAGTCGATTTAGCGGTGTCCGTCTGTCCATCTATTCTTGTAATCAAAGTCCAGGTAGCAATTGTGGTTAGAACTAAATGCAGCGAAGTTTTATGGGATAAGGACGAACGCTATTTAATTTGAAGAAAATCGGTTCAGATTTAGATATAGCTCCCATACAAATTTTGTTCCCGATTTTACTTTTTCCGCTCTATAAATCACATATTTCAACAGATTTTCCTCCAATTTGGCAAGACGCCATATATTTCAACTAGAAACAGCTCTGGTAAAAATAGGATAGATCGGTTCAGATTTATATATATATATATCCCATACGAATTTTGCTCCCAATTTGACTTTTTCCGCTCTAACAACCACATATTTTAACAGATTTTCTTCAAATTTAGCAAAACAACTTATATTTGAACTAGAAACAAATGTGGTAATAATGGCCCAGATCGGTTCACATATATATATAGCTCCCACACAAATGTCTCCCCCGATTTGACTTTTTCAGCTCTAACAACCACATATTTTAATAGATTTACTTCAAATTTAGCAAAACAACTTATATGAACTAGAAACAACTCTGGTAAAAATGGGCCAGATCGGTTCAGATATATATGTAGCTCCCACACAAATGTCTCCGCCGATTTGATTATTTCCGCTCTAGAAATAACATATTTGAGTTCTTGTGTTAACTGAACTTTGAACATATTTGAACTGATTTGCTTAAAATTTGGCAAACTCAGAATATATTTCAACTACAAACATCCATGGCGAAAGTGGATCAAATCGGTTCAGATTTATATATAGTTCCCATATAAATGACTCCCCCAATCTAATTCTTTCCGCTCTAGAAACCACATATTTAATAGATTTCCATCAAATTTGGGAAAGCGTCTTATATTTCAGAAAACCTATGTTAAAAATGTGTCAGATCGGTTCAGATTTATATATAGTTCTCATTCAAAGTTTGTGTTCAATTTTTTTTACAAATACAGGTAGAAGTATGAAATTTGTAGTATATAAAGGGTGATTTTTTAAAAGCTATAGGAAAGTTAAAAAATAAAACACATACAATTCAGAAAAATGCATGGAATCTTTATTTGAATCGATAGTACGGTCCATAAAATTTAATGTTTGAAGATTATTTCATGCAAATGTTGACCTTGACTGCGCCTCAAATGGTCCATCCGCTTAGTCCAATTTTGGCATACTCTTTCCAACATTTCGGCCGGTATCTCACGAATAAATGCTTAAATGTTGTCTTCCAATACGTCAATTGTAGCGGGCTTGTCTGTATAGACATGAGCTTTAACATAGCCCCACAAAAAATAGTATGAAGGCGTTAAATCGCACGATATAGGCGGCCAATTGACCTGTCCCGAAGGTAAAAAAAAAAATTTCACCGAACTCGCCTCTCAATATGTCCATTGTTGGGCGTGCTGTGTCGCATGTGGCACCGTCTTGTTGAAACCACATGTTATGCAAGTCAAGCTCTTGCATTTTGGGTAAAAAAAGTTGGATATCATCTCACGGTAGCGCTCACCATTCACAGTTACGTTACGATTCGCATCATCTTTGAAGAAGTACGCTCCAATGATGCCACCAGCCCATAAACCGCACCAAACTGTGACTTTTTCTGGATGCATTTGTAGCTCTTGCAATGCTTCTGGCTTATATTCACTCCAAAACCAACAATTCTGCCTATTTACGTACCCATTGAGCCAAAAATGAGCTTCGTCGTTGAACACAATTTTTCGGTAAATGAACTTTCTTAACAGAGCACGCATTTTGATAATAAAATTCAATAATTTGCAAGCGTTGTTCGTTTGTAAGACGATTCATGGTTAAATTATAGACCAAACTCAAGAAGTTTGACAGTGAAACAAAACACGAAAACACGTGCGTCAGCTGTTTAAACCAGTGTTGCCAAAAAGATAATAACTAAAAATCACCCTTTATATATACCCGGTTCAAATGTAACGACCTTTTTATACCCTACACCACAGGGTATATTGACTAGGTGTATCATATAGTCGGCCACACCCGACTTTAACCTTCCTTACTTGCTATTATTTGAATTTAGTAAGTACGTGCTAAATAAAACTTATTTACTAATTTAAACTAGTAACGACCTAAATTGAGAACATTTTTTGAGTGCAGTTTATGAATCGTTTACTTCTTCTATAGCCGAAATCACTGTGCCACAGTAGCTAGTGGTATTTATATGACGACATCATTATCTCCATCATCATCATCGTTCGCCATCATCACCACTGCCGGACCACTGTTGTTGCACAAGGAATTTCATTAAAATTTCTTTCCGGACATTGTTGGCCATGTGGCGGTAAGATGTTGCGGAAGAAAAAGGCGAAATAAATAGCAACCACAGATAATGATGAGAAAAATAAAATAATTTTTGGAATAAATAAAAGGACGCTGCAAGTGTTCAGATGAAAGAAACACTTGCATGGCCAATTTAATATATGTTCATTCATTTTAAGCATTCAATTGCACCGCTGAGTTGCATTGAGAATGACATGTCAGATAGTTTAATTTAAGTGACATTTGTCTTTGTGTGTTTTCGTTTTTATATCGAATTTTTTCTTTGAACTACAGTGAGGATTCTGAAATGAAAACTATGAATCTTTTAGTATTTAAATCGCATAGACAGGGTTGACTTTGCACTTTGTTTTGAGGCATAACAAGTAATTTTGAACCATTGGTAATATAAGCCGGTCCCTAATATAAAATTAGACCGTATTCCATACTCATCACCATATCGAGGATATTCTGGTTATCCTAACGAAACCTGTGATATCCTACAACAATCTCAGCATCTTCCTCGGCTTGTGGCTGAATATCGCTTTCATCGTAGACGAATTATTTATCATAACCATTCAAAAGGGATATCTTGCACACTTTGAGACAATCTTAGTCGCATTAGCCGCGTGCAGAAAATTGCTAATAAATACTTTTCCCAACTCACAATAGTTGAAAGGAGACATTTCAGACATTTGCCATCATCAAATTCATATTAACCATTCAAATCCTGGTCGGTGCAAAAGCAGAAGACTTAAAATCAGGAAATGCGACCTATAACAAGAAGACATAATCTATGCATGAGAAGAGATGGCTAAAGAAAAACTAATAATACGACATCTTCACATTTCTTCTACTTTAGCTCGGGAATCTCAAAAGAAAACTGAAATTTGTGTCAGTCTTTCAGTCAGGTAAACTCTCGACAAACATTGCTGCTGTGGAAATCAAGAAAAAGATGGAGAGAGAAAAAACAAGCGAACTACTGCATTAAAAGTATGAATAAGAAATTTTCGAAGAAAAGCAAAAAGGTGAAAACGTTGTATACTTTGTAGTGATTCCATTACAAGGAAGCAGACTAGTTGGTGGTATGGCTGCTGGCTGATGGGGTGGCAGATATGACAGTAATACACTGGAGAGGAGGTTTGTGTGTTACGGGATGTATTCAAACACTTCCTGCATAAACACAGCGCGCAGTTCACTGGATGCAAATAAGCTGGGCGGCGAAGATAGCTTCCATTCAGTGTTTGTAGTACTTCCTTGTTTTCACTTTAATTGGCTTATTTAGCGACTGGCAAATATCACAATCCGCTGAAGGATGTCATTAAAGTAATTCTCCGAGTGGATCTGAGTAATAATGGCATTAGTTTTACGTTTGTTTTGCGTGGGCTTTTACAAATCAGAATTAACTATTTCGAGTTGGTTTAACTTGAATCATACATCAGCCAGAGGGGGCTGTGACTTAACTTCTTCTTTAAAATTTCAAAAAAAAACTTAAAAAAATCTAAACCTGCTATAACACTCCACATCAACATTTTAAAAGCAATTGAAATTATCTTCAAAACAAGATACAACGCATTAAAATCGGTAAAGTATTTCAGGAGTTACAGGCGATTGAATACACACACCTTTTGAAAAAAGTTTTATTTTTATACCCTCCACCTCCAGGATGGGGGTATACTAACTTTGTCATTCCGTTTGTAACACCTTGAAATATCGACCTGAGACCCTATAAAGTATATATATTCTTGATCGTCATAAAATGCTAAGACGATCTAGCCATGTCCGTCCGTCCGTCTGTCCGTCTGTTGAAAGCATGCTAGCATCTAAACGAAAGGAGCTAGAACGTTCAAATTTTCCATAAATGTGTCTTATAGTCGTAGATCGGTTGGGATTGAAATGGGGCGAAATCGGCACAAAGGAAAAAAATTTTCCCTGACAAGGACTAAAAATACCCATAATAATCCCTACTATTTTAGCGTATTTAAGCATGTTTTTTGAATATGTCTGTTTATATTTGCTTGATATTTGGTATGCGCATTCCCCTTATAGCAAAAACGTGCACCTTAAAGTGATTCTTATTTGTAGGGGGTGAAATGGGCCAAAAAAAGGGTTAAAAATGGTACATATTAAACGACCACAGCTAAAAACGCGAAATTCGGTGTGTACATTCCTCTAATTGAGTAGATACATAATATAAAAGTACTTTTTCCAAATTCGTACTTTTAAGGGGTAAAATAGGAATAGATGGATAAAAATGGTACCAACCAAACGGCTGTACCTAGAATAATGAAATTCGGTGTATACATTCCTGTGATTGCATAGACAAGTAAAATGATTGCATAGACAATAAATATTTATGGTATTTAAGCTTTTTGAAAATATAAATATAAGATTATTTATTTTTTTGTTTTGAAATATATAATGGTTTCATATAATTAAAATATTTTATTTATTAATATAATTATTTTTTCAATATTTGTATTTGTTTTGGTTTGGCTATATTACAAAATTTATATTTTCCTGTAATATTACTGCACTTCTACGAAAACCGACAACCTCTGTGGAATGCAATCCATGGTGGAGGGTATATAAAGTTCGGCCCGGCCGAACATTACTTGTTTTAAATATAATATCCTCTAAAACTTACGCGTTTTTATACCCTACACCACTTCGTGGTCTAGGGTATTTTAAGTTAGTTTCGTGCCAAATGTTTGTAACACCAAGAAATAATCGAGCTAGACCCACCTTTAAGTATACCGATCGGCTTAGAATCACCAGCTGAGTCGATTTAACGATGTCTGTCTGTCCGTCCGTCCGTCCGTCTGCTGTCCATCTAAGCTTGTTCGCACTCTACAGGTCGCAATTGTAGTCCGATTGTCATGAAATTTGGCATAATTTATTTTTTCTGGACAAGGACCATCGGTATTGAATTTGGAGGAAATCGGTTCAGATTTAGATATAGCCCCCATACAAATGTCGCTCCCGATTTGACATTTTCCGCTCTAGAAACGACATATTGTACCCGATTTTCTTTAAATTTAGCAGAACATCTTATAATCCAACAAGAAACACGTATGCAAAAATTGGGTAAGATCGGTTCAGATTCAGATATAGCCCCCATACAAATGTCGCTCCCGATTTGACATTTTCCGCTCTAGAAGCGACATATTGTACCCGATTGTCATTAAATTTGGCAGAACATCTTATAATCGAACTAGAAACACGTATGCAAAAATTGGGTAAGATCGGTTGAGATTCAGATATAGCCCTCATACAAATGTCGCTCCCGATTTGATATTTTCCGCTCTAGAAACGTCATATTGTACCCGATTTTCTTTAAATTTTGCAGAACGTCTTATGATCGAACTAGAAACACGTATGCAAAAATTGGGTAAGATCGGTTCAGATTCAGATATAGCCCCCATACAAATGTCGCTCCCGATTTGACATTTTCCGCTCTAGAAACGTCATATTGTACCCGATTTTCTTTAAATTTTGCAGAACATCTTATAATTCAACTAGAAACACGTCTGCAAAAATTGGGTAAGATCGGTTCAGATTTAGATATAGCCCCCATACAAATGTCGCTCCCGATTTGACATTTTCCGCTGTAGAAACGACATATTGTACCCGATTTTCTTTAACATTGGCACAACATTTTATAATCCAACTAAAAAACCTATGATGAAAGTGAGTAAGATCGGTTCAGATTTAGATATAGCACTCATACAAATGTTGCTCCCGAATGTTTAACCGATTTTGGGCAAACTTTACATATTATATTTCACGTTCCAGGTTTCAATATACCCTTATACAAATGTCCTTTCCGATTTAGCATTTTTTGTCAAACACATACATTTACAGGATGCAAAAATCCTTCCCGATTTCAATTTTTTACCGAATTCAATTGCAATGAGAATTGTTTGGGTGATGCCCATATGTTCATACGTTGGTATGACTTTGGTTAACTACTGTATTATTTGTATTTGTCTGTCAGACAATTGGATCTATTAACATATTATTTACCATATTCGTTAAATTTGACTAAAAATGAATTTATAGCATATAAATTATATGAATATAATTTGTATGAACTACATAAAATTGCTCCCATGAAATACCTGGGTTTAGTAATCAAAGCGAGGTACATACGCAGGGAGTGGTGTAGGGTATTATATAGTCCCGACTTTAGCCTTTCCTTACTTGTTTGTTATAGTTTTTTTTTGCGATTTTCGTGCATGTTTTTGAAATCTCTATGTTTCGAAGACGTGCTAAAGAGTAAAAATTATATTTTATTAAAAAGTTATAAATATTAATAGTTATTTAAATAATCTTTGAAAATTATACATGAGTTTCATAAGAGGAACTAAGCTTCCTGCAAATCACACCTGTGGATATCCTGCATAAGTGGATTGCTTTTCATTCAAGATTTCTCGCAATCTTTTCCAATGTATGTTAGACATGAGATGAGACAAAAAAAAAATAGTAAATGATCAACATTACTTTCATAGATTTTTTTTGCAAATTTCGTGTTGATATTTTTGATCATGTCCCGCTAACACAAGGAATCTTATTGTAAAGCACATATTTAATATTTTGACATATGTATATAATATATGTATACATCCACTATCTACTCTCGTCAGTCCTGCTGGCAACTATTTACATTTACAGACATGCCTCACAGTGACAACCACAACCGCTTTAACCCTTGGACCAATTGTTTGTGCACCCACCACCCCTCACCCCACTTATGCTATCTTCAAAATTGCACTTTATGACAAACACCTAATAGCTCTTGTCATGTATTACATTTTTCAAGCATCAAGCACCAACATCAACGAGAGAACGCATATGTTCGCAGAACTCGTCCGTACGTTTAGACACTTGGCCTTGTAACATCAACATTTCTCAGAAGACGTGAACGAACGTGTTGTGATACATGCAACACAACACAACACAACAAAAAAGGAGACGTTAGAAAAATTCGAAATAGATTTTGCCACAAGAAACGTTGCTCACATGGCGTCGTTCTTCGTTTTCAACTAGAGATGTGATGTTTTGTAACACATTAAGAGTTGCCAGTGATGTGCACGAATGGGTGCAGTATCTGTGTGTGTGTGTGAGAGAGTGTTTTGTATCGAATGCATCATCAACACGTTAAGTCCTCTTTGAAGCGGTGAATGCATGGACAGCTCTGGGCCACACAATAGCGACCGCCCTTCATCAGATTGTGTTCCATCTTTCAGTTTAATCTTGACAAAGAAAAACATTCTCCATTTTTATTTATTTTTATTATCGATTATAATTCCCTGGCCCGCTGCCGTCATGTAATCTAGCTGGATGCACGTTTGTGGGTTCATGTAAAAACTGTTTGCTTAAAGATATTTTAATATTAGCTGACATAAGCTTCTTATAGAAAATTGACACTATTTTTACATGCATTTTGTTGTTGTTGTTGTTGTTTGGCTGATTCTTTATTTATTTGTTCGTGCACGAAATTTTTACGGGCAGCTTTGCAGAGCGGGATGAATGATATACATACGTACATAGCCTGAAAGGAATTAAAAATACATTAAAAATTGTTTAAAGAATGCATTAACATGCACTTATGCAAATGGATGGCATGACGGCGAGGGAATTTCTGATATATCAACATAAATGACGATAACGATAAAATATTGCATTCACTACGAACCATCTGTGTGACGTTGCTTTTTGACACTGTTTAAGGTTTTGGGAAATTAAACATTCTACGTTTAAAGAAAATTTTATTTTATATATGAACAAAGTAAGAATAAACTAAACAATTTGACAATATTTACCAATCCAATGCCAATATTGAATAGATTTTCATAAAAATGGTAAACCTATCGCTTTAAATGTACAGGGATATTCCTTTTTATACCCTCCACCTCCAGGATGGGGGTATACTAACTTTGTCATTCCGTTTGTAACACCTTGAAATATCGATCTGAGACCCTATAAAGAATATATATTGTTCATCGTCATAAAATTCTAAGACGATCTAGCCATGTCCGTCTCTCCGTCTGTTGAAAGCGCGCTAGCATCTAAACGAAATGAGCGAGGACGTCCAATTTTTCCTTAAATGCGTCTTATAGCCGTAGATCGGTTGGGATTGTAAGCAGACCGATTTTAAGCTTTTTTTGTTTCTGCACCAGCCGCGCCGCCGTCGATTTCATCAGCTCACATCGACTTCAACCACGCCGCCGAGAATTCTAACTCCGTCAAATCTTACTGTCGAAATAGACAACCCACTTAAAATTACAACCTACTACTGTGAAATATATGGATCTTTATTTGAATTAGGTATCCCACAATGTGATGACGTCTATAGAAAGTTAGATGATTGTATTTTGAGTTGAAAGTCGCATTTATTAAGGGTGATTTTTTAAAAGCTATAGGATAGTTTTTAAAAAAAAAAGAAAAACGCATGAAATCTTTATTTGAATCGATAGTACGGTCCATATAATTTAATGTTTGAAGATTATTTCATGCAAATGTTGACCTTGACTGCACCTCAAATGGTCCATCCGCTTAGTCCAATTTTGGCATTTCCACGTTTTTGAGTAACAGATGCCCAATTGCTGCGAACGGCGACGAATCGATAATTTGATGGAGCGCTCCGGTAGTCGGTAGTTGGTAGCGTGCTCGGCTATCAGCGTGGGGGTTGTGGGTTCGATTCCCACCAGAGGCTATGGTCTGTCGCTGCAATAACTAGCTACAATGGTCTTAGTCACCCCGGCTCAATCCCTGGACCCAAAATTAGAATATAAATTTACTTTGTATTGTAATTCATAATAAATAAATAAAAAAAATAATTGATGGTCATCATTAACACTGGCCGATACAGCTGCGATATTTTCTTCAGTTCGCACTCTACGTAAGCGCGTTGGTGGTTTAATGTCCAACAATGTAAAGTTGTTGCGAAATTTAGTCACAATAGTCCGAATAGCCGCTTCAGTGGGTCGCTTAAACTGACTATAAAATGGAAGCGCGCGATGAACTTTCTTAACAGAGCACTCATTTTGATAATAAAATTCAATAAATTGCAAGCGTTGTTCGTTTGTAAGACGATCCATGGTTAAATTATAGACCAAACTGAAGATGTTTGACAGTGAAACAAAACACGAAACATGCGTCAGCTGTTTAAACCAGTGTTGCCAAAAAGATAATAGCTAAAAAATCACCCTTTATAAGTCAATTCCAGTATGCGTGGCCCTCTATTATGCTTCTTTAGTTCATCAAAGTAGGTAGAGCTTTACCATTCTTTGGACGGATTATGATATTCAAGATGTATGGTCAAATATGCCTTATATGAAAAGCTGTAATTGCAAAACTATTTATTAAATTCATCCATATTATAAATTTTGGGAATGGATTCCCGCTCCCAAAAAAATATTTGTATGAGATAATAATATGAAATAATGCGAACATTGCCTAATATTGGCTAATATTAACGAATATTGAACTAGTTGCCGAAAAATAAAAGAAAAGTTATAAAAAAACAATACAAATTGTTCCTTCCCTTCTCCAAAAACGTCCACGGGCAAAAAGGGATAAAAATGGTACATATTAAACGAGAACAGCTAGAAACACGAAATTCGGTGTGTACATTCCTCTAATTGTGTAGATACATAATAAGTATTTTTTCCAAATTTTTACTTTTAAGGGGTAAAATGAGAATAGTGGGATAAAGATGGTACCAACGAATAATGAAATTCGGTCTATTCATTCCACGTAAAATAAAGGTTTTTTTTGGAAATTCGTGCTCTTAAGGGGTTAAAATAGAAAAAAGGGGATAAAAATGGTGCCAACCAAATGGCCGCAGCTAGAATCATGGACACGCAAATTAAAAAGATTTTTCCAAATTCGTACTTTTTTACTTTTACGACAATAATTGGTTGAATCATGAAGTTAGGTTATTTTGCACTATGTACGTGAGAAAATGGATTTTCAAAATTTGTACTTTTGGAATTAAAATAGAATGGAAATACAACCAACTGCTGCACCCGCAATCTACCAATATTTATGGCATTTAAGCTTTTTGAAAATATAAATATAATAATATTATGTTTTTGAATTGACTTGAGGTATTAGTTCGATATGTAAACGTATTGGTAGCCTTGCCTTATAAGCGAGGTTTGAAATAATAAAAATATTATATTTATTTATAAAATTATTTTTTCAATATATATATTTGTTTTGGTTTGGCTATATTAAATAAAATTTATATTTTGCTGTCATATTACTACACTTCTACGAAAATCGACAGCCTCTGTAGAATGCAATCCATGGTGGAGGGTATATAAAGATGGGCCCGGCCGAACTTAACTCCGTTTTTACTTGTTTGTGATTATTTAGGAACGTGATCACTGTGATAAAATATGCAGGCATGTCTCCACTGAGTATCAGACAGAAATAGATCTGAATGATTCATATTAGGGTTTGCATTTTCCCGTACTTTTTATTTCCCGGGAAACGGGAATTATTTTTTCAATTTCCCGGGATCCCGGGACAGCACGGGAAATCGTCAACTTACTGTTTACCATGAGTTAAGCTTATTTTTTCCAATGAAACATTCACATTTTATTAAAGTAAAATAAAAATATATATCACAACGAACCAGTTACAGAATTCATATAATAAAGCGCAATGTGAGATCAATTCAAACATCTTTTCAAGTTTCAAAATTAATTAAAGATATTTCTTATTTTATTGGAAAATGTGAATGCGACGGAGAACGATCGTCACATTAATAGTGAGTAGAGCATTAAATGAAATGTTTGTCCTTTGTACTGGCGTTCGGATACATGCCCAAAATCTATTTTTCTCGGATTTTATTTTTTTTTTTTCATATGGAGCTTGACAGGAAAAGTCCGAAAAGTGGATTTTGAATCTAAATCCAAACGCAGTTTAAAAATATTTTGTCATCCAACTGCAACATACACATGACATACCTAATTAAAAGCTATGTGATCTAAATTTGTATACAACATTTTTAATTTTATTGTGGAAATGATGGGAAAAAATATGCGAAGAAATACGTAAAATTTTCTACTGAATTCCCGCGGGATTCCTGTACAAATTTCCCGGGATACGGGAAATGAAAAATGTGCGAATTCCCGGGAATTTTCCCGCGGGAAATCCCGGGATGCAAACCCTAATTCATATCTATTGTATTGGCCAGGAAATCACATAACTAAATTTTGTGATAAAACATGTATGTCTAACATTCTATGGAATCTAACAATGAAACGACTTATCTCGAAACCTCAAATATCTTGCGATGGATATATTATAGTAATGGATTAATGGAGAAAGTTTTGATTCACAACTTTTCCGCTAACAAATTCCAGAAGAATTTAATCAGAGCCGTCAAATTTAGGAATCGTCATAAAATATTTCATTTTGAGATGATAAATAAATATAGGAAACAAAATTAAAGAAGGCGTGAAATTCGGCCGGAGTAGTAACATGTTAGGAAAAATGAGATATTTTTATGTACATTATGCTATTTATTTACTATTTTAAACAATAGGTCATATATATAGGGATAGAACGAGAACATGTTACCACGATCCAGAATATATACACTTTACGGAGTCCCCGATGAATTTTTCAAGGTGTTGCAAACGGAATTATAAAATGAATACACACTCCATCCAAAGGTGGAGAGTATAACTAGTATAAGCGGGAAGTAAATTGTTATGGTGACTATATCACTACATTGAACGATCTGGTGCAATTTACTACAGATTCACTAAATCGGTTGTAACAGACATCTTCTAGAGCGCTAGGTAGTCACATGAGAGCTATATCAAAACATTGATGATAGAGTTTTTAAATAAAAAATACAACGAAAATTAAACCTTTAAAAATAGTGTGTAAAGCTAATGCAAAATTAAGTATACCGATCGAATAAAAATCACTAGCTGAATCGAGTTAACGATATCTGTCCGACCGTTGCCCTTCTAAAGCTTTTGATCCATCTACAGGTCGCAATTGTTATCCGATCGTCGTGAAAATTGACAGAAATATTTTTTGGTCTAAGAATGGTAGCTATCAAATTTGGAAAAATCCGTCCGATGCACACAGCTACCGCTAGAACATTTTATAAGTGAAATTTAACTACAAGAGCCTATGCACAAATGTACCTATGATTTACACTTTTACCGCTCTAGTATCCACATTTTACATCGAATATTGTTCAACATTTCCAAATCATTTTATGCGTGAACTAGAGAAACGTACACTGAATTCGAACTGCATGATCCCTTCCCAGCACACAAATTGGAAGTATTTCCGTAGGAAGCACATTTTAATAGCATCTCAAAATTCAAGTGTACTTTTTTCCCGCTTTTGAGGAAGATAGTTTAAAGTCACAGAGGTTCGGGTTCTAATCTTGGCTCGAAAAAAAAAACATTTTTTATTACTTTTGGTTTTTTCGTTTGCATTCTTTTGGTCTGTAATCAATATTTGATTTGAACTGGGATATTGTCCTGGCTCAAGACCATTTTGCATCTATATTTAATAGAATGCAAATTTATTTACAAATGGCATGGTGACATTTATTACTTGGCTGCAGACTACCACGATCATGATTTCGACCATGTCAAAAGTCTTTTCAAGTGGCTTCGCAGCGACTTTTCAACATCAAACCCGGCCTCTATAAGGAGATGATTCTCACAAACGAACGAGAATCACAACTCACTTGCCGAATTTGCGTTTAAAAATCGCACCAAGTAATAAAGTACACATGCCATCTTACAAGCATCTCATTGAGTTGCATATACTTCTTCTTTTTTGGTCTGTAATCAATATTTGATTTGAACTGGGATATTGTCCTGGCTCAAGACCATTTTTTATTACTTTTATAAATAAACAAAGTTTAATTTTGTGTAATTTAATAATGTAACAATAAAAAAAAATTGTGCTTTAATGAAAAAAGAAACAAATCTATCGCTTTCTTAATGTACTTCAAATATTTCATTTTTATACACTCCACGAGTGTATTATGTCTTTGTGTATTTGTTTGTAACACCCAAAAAGAAGCGAGATAGACCCATTGTTAAGTATACCGATCGACTTAGAATCACTTTTTGAATCGATTCAGCAATGTCCGTCTGTCTGTTTGTCTGTCTGTCCATCTATTCTTGTAATCACGATACAGGTCACAATTGTAGGCAGAACCAAATGAAACTGTGAACAACGAAGTTTTTCGGGACAAGGACGAACGCTATTTAATTTGAAGAAAATTGGTTCAGATTTAGATATAGCACCCATACGAATGAACTCCCAATTGGATCTTTTCACTCTAGATACTACATATTACAACAGGTATTCTTCAAAACTGACAAAACATCTTATATTTCAACTAGAAACATCCATGTTAGATTGGTTCAGATTTATATATAGTTCCCATACAAATTTCGCTCCCGATTTAACTTTTTCCGCTCTAGAAACCACATATTTTATCAGATTGTCTTCAAAATTCGCAAAACATCTTATATTTCAACTAGAAACATATGTGGTACAAATGTTTTAGATCGGTTCAGATTTATATATAGCTCCCATACAAATTTCGCTCCCAATACGACTTATTCCGCTCTAGAAACCACATATAACAACAGATTTTCTTCAAAATTGGCAAAACAGCTTATATTTCAATTAGAAACACCTATGGTAAAAATGTATTAGATCCGTTCAGATTTATATATGGCTCCCATTAAAATTTTGCTCCGATTTGACTTTTTCTGCTCTAGAAACCAAATATTTTAACAGATCCTCTTCAAATCTTTCAAAATATCTTATATTTCAACTAGAAATACCCATGGAGAAAATGGGTCAGATCGGTTCAGATTTACATGTAGCTCCCATACAAATTTCGCTCCCTGATAGACTTTTTCCGCCCCAGAAACCACGAATTTTCACCGAATTTGGAAGAACTTATTCTGAAAGTTAGTCACTTTATTCCATGTTTGGATATAGCACCGATATAAATATTTCCGATTTGACAAATTGGACCAGGTCATATTAGCCTATGAGTAGGAAACAATCAAAAATGTATCCGTTTTCACTTTTTTACCGTTTTTTTTTAATTGTATTCGGATAGAAAGTGGAGTGTATCATATAGTCGGCCCCGCCCGACTTTAGCATTTCCTTACTTGTTATTAATTAAGTAAAATTAAGTAGTCTTAATTTATTTACTGCTAATTTAATTTAATATTAATTTGCGTTATATATTAATTCATACTAGATACATATTTTGTTAAGTTTCCGATTGTCAGTTCTACCGAACAAAATGGTTTGTTTTAGTTATTCAGCACTCAGAACAGATGATAGCTGAGATGGTTAGAGTGCCGTAGTACCAACCGGAAGCCCCCTTATTCTACCTCCAGTGGCAGCGGATTTTTTAAAACACAAATGGAAACTAGTGTAAAAGTGGTTCCTTTGCTTTAATATAACTTTTAAGTCTTTCATTGGTAAAGATCCCAGTTTTCACTACTTTCGAATCTTTTTGCTGGGATGTTTTGAAAAGAAAAGGAAGTGCAAATCCCAGAAGATACAGCTGAAGTTTTGCCGCAGACATGAAAGAGAATGGACGATTACCAAGCTCCTGGGCCACAATGCACTAAAATTGGGATACTATTAAAATGGCTCTTAACGGAGTCGAGGCTCCTGGTTACTTCCTTGACCTGATGAACCAAAGACGGCAGTACGAAAATGACAGCGAAGAAGGACTCTACTACATCACAGCTGGAGTTGCCCAGGGATCTGTGTTCGATCCACTCCTTGGGAATGTTATGTATGACAGAGTACTGAGCTTGTATCTACGATCAGGCGCTGTACCTGATGGGATGATGATGGCGAACTACACTAGACAGATCGTGGATATCACTAATCTGGCTATAACCAAAATTAGGGCATGCCTCGACGCTGCAAGTTTGAAACTGGCCAAGACTAGAGAATATACGAGTCGGGGGCCACACTTTAAGATCTACAAGTTCCCTGAAATATGTTGGAGTAATAATAGACAACAAGTTCAACTGCACGAAGCATGTTACGTTCGTGGTTGGCAAAGCGACTATAGCGACGTCTATAGCAAGAATACTATCTATCTATGAAGATGCCACACCACCGGTACGCCAAAAAACCCCTACACCACACTGTGTAACATGAGAAATGTTTGCAGACTCACCAATTATATAGGCTTTAGTAGTTATGCCTTTATGGTGAGCTTAACGTTGAACGGAACCAATTTCCATTTTATCATAAAAAGTCAAAGTTTAATTTTGGTGAGGCAACTTTTATGGCCTACTGTAATTTCCATATTCTGCAAACAGTGATATGCTCCACGTACTTTTTGTACCACAGATTGGAATGTCTACTTAGTTTGTTATGTCGTATATAAAACCACCTTGAATATCGACTTGAGACATTGTAAAGTTTTATGATGATATTTTATTATGATCAATCATAAAATTCTAAAAAGATCTGTATGAGCATCTTAAACTATCGGAAAGGAAATGATATGTTTGATATGTATTCCTCATGCTTATGTTTAATGGTTGTAGATCTCTTATTGGAAAAAAATCAGCCTTCCTTAGAATTTAGAAATGGTTGGCAACCCCGTCCTATAAGTGGTCCAGGACCTGGTGGATAAATACTCCTTACAATTCATCTCATATTGTGTTCTACCTGTAATGTTGCGAAAAGTCCTACTTGCTGAAGCATATTTAAGATTCGCCCCTACTGGTCCCAATGCCATTTTCACTGCTTCCCTTTTCTCTCTCGCCTTTCGTAGGGCGATTGTGCAATTAATCAATGATGAATAATTTATGAGACACAAATTTCTCGATGAACTTTTCCGAAAAATAATCATATAATGAATTTCTAAGATGCTCCACGATATGTATGTGTGTGCGTGCCTATGCGAATAAGTACGTGTGTTTGTAAGTGCTGCATGCTGCAGTATTTGTATGAGCAGCTATTTCACCCGTAAAAAATAAGTTAAAGCTATTTGCCACTTGACTTGAGCTGACATTTTTGTGTGAACTCTTTCGTTAGTTTTATATCTTTAGTGCTGAGTTTTTTTCCCTTCCATCTTTTTGCGGATGGGAACGACGGCATCGGAATTCATTAAAAAGCGACGACAATAATATCAAACCAAAGCGTCCACATATACATGGCAGAGCAGCGAGAATAGAGCTGTGGAATCCACTCGAATTCGTTATGACGTTGCAGCAGATGATGCTGCAGCTATGACGGTCATAACTATGGGGATGGGATGCCGGAGATGATGCTAATGCTGTTGCCGATAATAATATTCCGCATACTGTGGAAAGTACTTGTATGAGTAAGGTTAAAATATTAGTACTGCATATTGTTGTAAAACATCACGGGAAAAATTATATAAGTGTGTGGTTTTTATATGGTAGATCCAATTTTAATGAAAATTCAAAGAGGGTTTAGTACACAGAAAAAATAAAATTTTAATTTCAATTAAAAATTTTTAAGTACTCAATTCAAAAACTCAATGAACAAAATTATAATCTTAATGTATGTATTATTGTGATGCATTCGAATTCCAGCTATTTCGAACAAGTTATGTCTACTTACGAAGGAAATGTATGTTTGGTAAGGGAAAGAAAAAGAACCACGTTCAGCTATACATACATTGTCTATATAGTATATACAGAGATACAAGCCGAACGATTTTGAGCCGACTAGCCGCCGCCGCAAGTTTCCGCAAGAGCCACGCCGCCGATTTCATCGGCTCGCATCGACTTCAACCACGCCGCCGATATTTTTTTTCTACTATCAAAACATACAACCACCAACCTTTATATATTTAAGAAAGCATATACATACATATTGTGTAACACACATACATATTTCGGTCTCGAAAGAGTGAGTCGCGCGCGTCCATGTTCTTATGGAATAAATACAGTATAACGTTTTCATCTAAATGTTTAACCCAATTTGTATTGATGAAAGTGGATTGTGTCATAGTAGGTAGATCTTTAGCATTCTTTGGAAGGATTATGGATTGTGATATTCAAGATGTCTGGTCACATGCAAATCTGTAGTTGCAAACAAAATTTTAAACTCATCCATATTATAAAAATTTTGAGAATGGACTCCCACTCTTAATAACACTGTGCAACATTTTTGAAGTCATTTCAAAATAACCATATACGGACACCGCTACATGATAAAAGACCAAAAAAAAAAAAGACCCGTGTGTTTTTTTTCCCCAAAGTCATGCACTTTTTTTTTTATGGGCCCCCATAGATTTGAGGCCTCGGTGTAATTTTTGGAAAAAAGTGATCATATTCTCAGGCTCATATCTTGCAAACCGTTCGGAATTTTGATTTACTCTCTGAGGCAAAGTTCTAGCTCTTGTCATAAAGAACAAAAATTGTGAACATATAAAATCAAAAAAACTTCATCTTCAAGGTCAAAACCGTTAAAAATTCAAGGAAACAATCAACAACAAAAATTTACTTAAGATTTCAATAAACAACTTTCTAGAACATATGAACTTGTCATGTGTTTTGTTAGTGCAAATTTTTGGACCGACGACTTTGTTGTTGTTTGTTGAATGGCATCGATGATGTCGTGTGGGTAAGAAATACTGGAATAAACAATTTTTCACTTTTGCGGCTACCTAAGCGCTACCTAAACGGTGTTAAGAATAATTCCTAGGAAGTTCATATGTTCTAGAAAGTTGTTTATTGAGATCTTAGGTACATTTTTGTAGTTGATTGTTTCCCTGAATTTTCAACGGTTTGCTACCTATGGACCTGAACAGGGGAAAAAAGGTTAAAAAAAAATCGAATTTGACCTTGAAGATGAAGTTTTTTTGATTTTATATGTTCACAATTTTTGTTCTTTATGACAAGAGCTAGAACTTTGCCTCAGAGAGTAAATCAAAATTCCGAACGGTTTGCAAGATATGAGCCTGAGAATATGATCACTTTTTTCCAAAAATTACACCGAGGCCTCAAATCTCTGGGGGCCCATAAAAAAAAAGTGCATGACTTTGGGGGAAAAAAAACACGGGTCTTTTTTTTTTGGTCTTTTATCATGTAGCGGTGTCCGTATATGGTTATTTTTTTTCGTGTTGCACTGTGTAAGTAATGAAAGGCTTAAGTCGGGCGGGGCCGACAATATGATACACTCCACTTTCTACCCGAATACAATTCAATTAGGTAAACAAGTGAAAACGGAAGTATTTTTGTAAGTATCCAATTAGAGACTGATATGATCTGACCCAATTTGTCAAATCGAGAAGAATATTTGTATGGAGGCTGTATCCAAACATGGAATAGTGTGATCTACTTTCACAATAGGTGCTTCCATTTCTAGTATAATTCTTCCATTTCTCATTTGGGGCGGAAAAAGTCAATCCGGGAGCGAAATTTGTAGGTAAATCTGAACCCATCTAACCCATTCTCACCATGGATGTTTCTAGTGGAAATATAATATATTTTGCAAGATTTGATGAAGATCTGTTATAATATGTGGTTTATAGAGTGGAAAAAGTGAAAGCGGGATTAGATCTGTACCGATCTAACATAGGTGTTTCTAGTTGAAATATAGGATGTTTTGCCATTTGTGAGGTAGCTATATATAAATCTGAACCGATCTGACCCATATTCACCATAGGTGTTACTAGTGGAAATATAAGATATTTTGCCAAATTTTAAGAAGATCTGTTAAAATATGTGGATTCAAGAGCAGAAAAAGTCAATTCGGGGGAGAAATTTGAATGGGAACAATATATAAATCTGTACCGATCTAACATAGGTGTTTCTAGTTGAAATATACGATGTTTTGCCAATTTAGAAGAAAATCAGTTGTAATATGTGGTGTCTAGAGTGAAAAGTGTAAAATCGGGAGTGAAATTGGTATGGGGGCTATATCTAAATCTGAACCGAATTTCTTCAAATTAAATAGCGTTCGTCTTTAGCCCGAGAAACTTCGTTGTGCAAAGTTTCATTTGTTTCTGGGTACAATTGCGACCTGTACATTGATTACAAGTATAGACAGGCAGATAGCCAGAAGGCAAAAATACTTGCAAGGGCTCACGCCTTCCTATACTATACATTAGGCTGGATCGCGAGCCTTACAAATGGGAAAGCAAAATAAAGTTTGGATTATTTAATGATGATTTGCACAATTCTTCGTCCCTAGCTCAAGCCTGTGAGCTAAACGGACCTGAAAATCATGTTTTCCTGTGCAAATTTTTTGTGCTGCATTTCTGTCAATTTTCCCCTTGAAATGATAGACCACTTTAAATATTAATTTTGATAATTGTCTTAGATTTACTTATTGGTCGAATTATTGGACCTTTATAGTAATTTTTTGTGTTTCTTTTTTCATAGTATCAACTGAAAAATTTTTGGTATTAGTATTTTATAATAATGATGGCTAAATTATGAACATTTGAAAGAAATTGGCGCCGCATCTCTCATTTTTGTAAAATAAGTTTGAAAATTTTGTCTTTGAATATCCATCTCTTATAACCATTTTAGGCAGAAACATAACAAAATATCTGTTTAATATGAACAAATATATAATGCTAATAAATATTAAATTACACTGAAAGAAAAAGCTTCATTCCCCCAATGAAATCTTACATTGCATCAATGAAATCTGTCACGTAGAGCAAAGTATTAGTGATTAATGGAAAGTGTCAATGAAATATTGTCATTATATTAATGAAGCGGGATAAGTTATTGCAAAGACCCGTTTCATTAACGAAATATTCGTTAATGACATTTTGTCGTAGTGGTTTCTTTGCTGCATCAAGAAGAATTAACACTATTTATTATTGCTTATTTATCTGTAGACTATCTATATATAGTTTGCAGCAATTCTTTGGCACAGGAATAATTAAGCTATGTCAACTAAAATTATAACATACCTCTTGTATACTACCCAAATATAGACACATTAAAAAGTGAAAACACATTAATGAAACCAGTACAAATAAAATGTTACATTCGGGTTAAGAAAGAGTTTTATTACGTTGTTTGTGACGGAACAAGTAAACAAAACTTGTTAAAATCGGCTAATCAAGTATTGCACTAGTACATTATAATCCCGCCAATGATTCTAATAACATTATCTATTTTTGCCTCGATTTATACAACAACATATTTCATTCCATCAATGAAAACTAGTTCGTTGTAATGACACAACAAAATATTAAACATATTGTTAATGAAATATATCATTACGGTAAAGAAATATTTCATTGGAACCAAGAAACATTTTTTTGCATCTATGCAAACACATTAATGAAACTGTTTCATTGATGATGCATTTTTCGTTCAGTGTATGTTAATATTATACAGTCTAACCTGGAAAGTGGTATGTGACAAGATTGACTATGGAACGTCGAAGCGGTTTTGAAGTTCTATTTGACGCTTTCCTTTTGAACAATTTTCAACATATCACTGATATTCAATATTTAAGCTTACGTTTCGACATACATTCGAACTTATCTATAATGTAGCAGTTGGAGGCAGGAGAAGTTTTACTTTATTCGAGAAATTGCAAAATAATTAAAATTTTTATTATTTAGTCGTAATGTTAGAAAATTTACACACACATACACAAACGCAAATTTTTATTTGGCTTTAAAGAAAGATGTAATTTTCGCAACCTAGGAATGGAGAAATGTCGTCGGAGGCATTGTTTCGCGGTACCACAAATGTTCTTAAATGCTGAACGACGAGTTTGCTTGCGAATATGAAGACTTAAGTGCGTGCTCTGCACTTCTTGATCTATAACTGATTCGTCGTTTTTTGAATCTGAAATAAAATTAATTTTATAACTTTATTGCTAGCTCTTGTATTTTTAACATACTGGTTTGATATAATGATGACTAACGTAATCTTCAATAGTTACACCTTCAATATTATTGTCAGTTCCATATACTTACCATAATTCTGACTGAAGAGTATTATGTTCTTCAATATCTAAAGTTTCTATAAGGTTCTTGGGAAATCCAGCCGTTTTAAAACGACTAGCAACTGTTTCGTTTTTAAAGTCTGAATTCCACGCTCTGGTAAAATCTTGAACTGCATCAAGTAAATTAATTGTTGAAAAATCTTCATTCGTAAGGTAAATTAATTTTAATTATGTTTTATACACTCCACGAGAGTATTATGTCTTTGTGCTTTTGTTTGTAACACCCAAAAGGAAGGGAGATAGACCCATTGTTAATTATATCGATCGGCTTAGAATCACTTTCTGAGTCGATTTAGCCATCTGTCCATCTATTGTTGTAATCATGATACAGGTCGCAATTGCAGCCAGAACCAATCGAAACTTTGCACAACGAAGTTTTTCGGGACAAGGACGAACGCTATTTAATTTGAAGAAAATCGGTTCAGATTTAGATATAGCCCCCATACGAATTTCACTTCCGATTTTACCCTTTTCACTCTAGATACCACATATTTCAACAGATTTTCTTTTCTGGAAACACCTGTGATAAAAATGTGTTAGATCGGTTCAGATTTATATATAGCTCCCATACAAATTTCGTTCCCAATTTGAATTTTTCCGCTCTAGAATACACATATTTTAACAGATTTTCTTCAAAATTCGCAAAACATCTTATATGTTCACTGGAAATACCTGTGGTAAAAATGTGTTAGATCGGTTCAGATTTATATATAGCTCCCATACAAATTTCGCTCCCAATTTGAATTTTTCGGCTCTATAGTCCACATATTTTAACAGATTTTCTTCAAAATTGGCAAAACACCTTATATTTTAACTGGAAACACCTGTGATAAAAATGGGTCACATCGGTTCAGATTTACATATAACTCTCATACAAATTTCGTTCCCCCAGAAACCGCGTAGTTTCAGAGAATTTCTTCAAATTGAGCTTAACACGTTATACTTCAACTAGAAGAAGTTATTGTGAAAGTTAGTCACTTCATTCCATGTTTGGATATAGCCCCGATACAAATATTATTCTCGATTTGACAAATTGGACCAGGTCATATTAGCCTGTGATTAGGAAACATAAACATTTTTTTCCCGTTTTCACTTTTTTACTGAATTGAATTGTATTCCGATAGAAAGTGCAGTGTATCATATAGTCGGCCCGCCCGACTTTAGCCTTTCCTTAATTGTTTTATATAATTTTCTGTAGAATCAGCTTTCTGTAATGCGTTTTTATTATTACCCCTCTAGGCCCCATAATTCTCAACGGAAGCTTATCAAATTTTGCATTTTGTATTATATTTAAAGTAAGAAGACATATTATGAAAGTCAAATATATGGGTCCATATTTTGGTATAACCCCCCATGCAAACTGGGCCCCCATTCTACTCTATTACATCTCTAGAACCCACATCATGCATTAGATCTCGATATAATTTTGCATATCCTGTCATATTTCAACTAAGAATACCTACTTCCAAAGTGTTCTATATGGAACCACTTTTTAATGTAGAGCCCTTACAAATGGCCCAATTTTAATTGTTAACCCTCAAGAATGCAAATTTTTTTTAAATTTTGCAGATTATATTTATTTCAACTAAGAATACAAAGTCATATACAGGGTGATTTTTTAAGACTTGATAACTTTTTTTTAAAAAAAAAACGCATAAAATTTGCAAAATATCATCGGTTCTTTATTTGAAACGTTAGATTGGTCCATGACATTTACTTTTTGAAGATAATTTCATTTAAATGTTGACCGCGGCTGCGCCTCAAGTGGTCCATCCGCTTAGTCCAATTTTGGCATTTCCACGTTTTTGAGTAACAGAGGCCCAATTGCTGCGAACGGCGACGAATCGATAATTGATGGTCATCATTAACATTGGCCGATATAGCTGCGATATTTTCTTCAGTTCGTACTCTACGTAAGCGTCTTGGTGGTTTAATGTCCAACAATGTAAATTTGGTGCGAAATTTAGTCACAATAGCCCGAATAGCCGCTTCAGTGGGTCGATTAAACTGACCATAAAATGGAAGCGTGCGATGAACTTTCTTAACAGAGCACGCATTTTGATAATAAAATTCAATGATTTGCAAGCGTTGCTCGTTAGTAAGTCTATTCATGATGAGATGTCAAAGCATACTGAGCATCTTTCTCTTTGACACCATGTCTGAAATCCCACGTGATCTGTCAAATACTAATGCATGAAAATCCTAACCTCAAAAAAATCACTCTTTATATGTGTCCATGCTTTGGAATAACCCAAATGGCCCCCATTCTATTCTAATACAGCTCTAGAAACTACGTCTTACATCGTATCATGATATATTTCAACTAAGAATACCTACCGTGAATGAGAAATATATAGGCCCATGTTTTGGACCAGGCTCCAAGTGTTGTTATAGGCCTCCTTTCAAATGTCGGTTCGATTCATCCTATTACTACTGTATAATTTGTATTTGTCTGCCGGAAAATTGGATCAATTATTTACCATTTTATATTTAAATATGACTAAAGATGAATTTATGGTAAACTGTATAATTTATATGAACTACATGAAATTGCTCCCAACAAACACCTGGGTTTAGTAATAAAAGCTAGGTATATACACAGGGAGTGGTGTAGGGTATTATATAGTCGGATCGCCCGACTTTAGCCTTTCTAATGTTAGAAGGGAAGTAGACAAGTTTTATGTTTTTTAACATATCTTGATTGGGCAGATTTCGGTTCTCAGCAAACAAAAGATTTTTTTTTTTAAGCAGCAATTTTTCTGTCTATCTTTGTGAGGCATTTCTCATAGCATTCGCTAGCCATTTATGCTTTTTGGTTATTCGCATAGTCCACTCTAAGATTTTGTAGACATTCTACCACTCCAACGGCAGTAGCTGTATGTACGGCTTGCAATTTGGATTGTCCACTGACTGTGTGGACGCGCAAGATAACTTTTTTCCTAGGAAGTTCAAATTTTCCAATTGCTAGATCTATTGTAATTGGAAAGAATTACCTTGTATTCGATATAATAATCCAAATTTGAATAAAATGTCACGAATTTTCCAATATGATATTAAAATACATTTATATTTTTTACGGACGAACTAAATTTGATAACCCTTTAGATGCATTTCGGTATTTGTCGGTGTTGCAATAAAGAGAAATATGTTCGTATGTATAGAACACGTTCATACGTATGACTTTCTCTAGAAAAGGGAACAATTGGTTGCATCAAATATACCCAATAAAAATGTGTGTCTTTTTTTCTGCATCCAAAGTAGAACCACTACAACACATACTTGAAAGGATTTTCTATCTTTTTTCCCCCAATAATTTCCCCCCTGCATAATAGAAGAAGAGCAAAATGACATAATTCGTCTATCGACCTCAATAACATGTACTCATAGTTACATTGTGAAAACCAATAAAACTATAAGTGTTATACGAGTATTTTTGAAAAAAAAAGATGAAGAAATGAGCACAAAATATGAACAAATGCATGTATTGATACATTATTAGAGACATGAAGAGTTATGCAGTTGGAACGATAGGAATTTTGAGAGGTCATGTGAAGTCTCAATGATTTAACCAGGGAACTCTTCAACATTTCTAAATATATATTTCGTCATTTAAAGGCTTTTGAAATGAAAATATAATTATTTATTTTTCAAAAAAAATATTTTTTAACATATTTATTACAACCAAACTAAATTTGGCACAAACAAAGTTTACCAGAAAACCACCTCTATTCCCCCCTTAGGTTATATTAAACTCCCCTCAATATCCAAGAAATGTCTGTTGCGGTGCTATTATTTTCAAAATATTCATTGTATCATCTGTCAAACCCTTTGGCTGTGAATTGTTCATTTGATCTCTGTACATAAGTGCTCAAGAGCTTTTTTGTGCTTAGGTTGCCTTAGCTCGCATCACGCAACACAGCAACATATTTGCGGGTAGAAAATATAAGATCTATGATTTGTGTTCAAGCATTTCTCGCAACGAACTTTCTTTTAAAATACTTGAGAAATCATATGATTCCTTTTACAACAAACATATAAACAGTAGAACGTTTCGCAGAAACACCTTTTTTATGAAATGATTCAATTCCACGGATAATATAACTAACAAGGAAACTCTTACAGAATGTATCATTTGAAGTGTTCCGGTTCTAGAAATGTTTGCTGGGCATGTATGTGGCCACTTGAAAGTGTGTGAATATATCGTCGTTTACTCGTTTGTAGTTGCGCTATTATGCTCATATTGGAGCACCACTCCTCGACAATAGTTTAATGTCCTTATGTTGACATCAATTTATTACCATTTTGTTTTAAAGCTTTTCTCTTTTGTCTTCGTTTTTCAACTCAAGTGCCTCCATAAGAAGTGTGTTGTACAGTTCTTCAGAGCTTTAATTTCGGTCGTTTGCGTTGCTTTTTTATTTGTTAATAAAGTAAATTAGCTTTTAAGTAGACAATGTATGCAAAACATTAAGAATTTCATAATAAAATTCTTAACCCAATTAAATATTTGTGTTGTTTTACTCTTCAGCCTGCTTGACATTCCCTGCATCTTCATCCGTCTTTTATGGAATTTTGTTGTCCCCTGCTACTGCGCCTATTGCTCACAAGCTTAGGCTACATTAAATGTTGGAGATCCCTGAAAAATATGCCACATAAAACAGAAATCAGCTTCTGTATGATGATACAATATGGTAGCTGACAATGATCGTTGCCTTTCAACACCTTGAAATATTCATCAGAGACCCCATGAAGTATATATATATATTCTGGGCCGTGGTAAAATTCTAAGACGATATAGCCATGCCTGTCCGTCCATCTGACCGCCTGTCTGTTAAAAGTACCTAGGTCGGTCAAATTTTTCCATAAATGTGCCCAATGGTTGTGGATCGGTTGGGATTGAAAGTGGGCGAAATCGGCTCAGGGGGGATTTTATATACCCTAATATTTTGATTATTTAAGCAATTTTTTGAGAATTTCTTCTTTATATGCACTTGAAATTTGTTGCGTATTCCTCTTGTAGCTTGAAAAAAGAAAATAAATGTGTTAGCGGGCGAAATGAAACAAAAGGGATAAAAAGGTACCAATATTACGACAAAGGGATTTTTCGAAATTTGTGCTTTTAAGGCATACAATTGGAAAAGAGCAATACAAATGGTACCGCAGATGTTGAAAATATGAAATTTGATATATACAGCTGCGGTCAAAAAAATAGCAGCGACAAGCTAAACAAGTAAAAACGGAGTTAAGTTCGGCCGGGCCGAACTTTATATACCCTCCACCATTGATTGCAGTCCACAGAGGATGTCGATTTTCGTAGAAGTGTATTAATATTACAGGAAATATAATTTTTTTTATATAGCCAAATCAAAACAAATACAAATATTAAAAAAAATAATTTTATAAATAAATATAATATTTTAATTATTTCAAACCACGCTTATAAGGCAAGGCTACCAATACTTCAATTCAAAAAATAAATATTCTTCTATTTATATTTTCAAAAAGCTTAAATACCATAACTATTGGTAGATAGTGGGTGCTACAGTTGGTTGTATTTCCATTCTATTTTAATTCCAAAAGTATAAATTTTTAAAATTCAATTTCAGACGAACATAGTGCAAAATAGCCTAACTTCATGATTCAACCAATTTTTGTCATAAAAGAAAAAGTAAGAATTTGGAAAAGCTTTTTATTTTGCGTGTCTATGCACTCAGAGGAATGTATACACCGAATTCCATGATTCCAGCTGCGGTCATTTGGTTTACCCCCTTAAGAGTACGACTATATAAAATCTCTTTATTTGACGTTTCTACCCAATTCGAATTTCATCATTCTAGCTGTAGTCGTTAAGTTAGTACTATTTTTATCCCTCTGTACCATTGTATTCCTTGAAAGTACGAATTTCGAAAAATCCGTTTATTTTCCGTCTCTACGCAATCAAAGGAATGTATACTCAGAATTTCATGACTCTAGATGCGGTCAATTGGTTGGTACTATTTTCATCCCCTTTTTCCATTTTGACCCCAAAAAGTACGAATTTCGCAAAATCCGTTTATTTTCCGTGCCGACACAGTCAGAGGAATGTATACTCTAAATTTCATGACTCTAGCTGCGGTCATTTTATTGGTACTATTTTTATCCCCTTTTTTCATTTTAACCCCAAAAAGTAAGAATTTTGAAAAATCAGTGTATTTTACGTGTCTACGCAATCAGAGGAATGTATACACCGAATTTCATACCTTTAGGTGCAGCAGTTTGGTTGGTACCATTTTTATCCCTCTATTCCCATTTTACCCCTTAAAAGTACGAATTTGGAAAAAATACTTTTATATTATGTATCTACTCAATTAGAGTAGTGTACACACCGAATTTCGTGTTTCTAGCTGTTGTCGTTTAATATGTACCATTTGTATCCCTTTTTTGCCCCATTTCACCCGCCACAAATAAGAATCACTTTATGGTGCACGTTTTTGTTATCGGGGGAATGTGCATACCCAATAATCAAGTAAGTACAAGCAGACATATTGAAAAAAACCTGCTTAAATACTCTAAAATATTAGGGATTATTATGGGTATTTTTAGTCCTTGTGAGGGAAAAATTTCCATTTTCCCTTTGGGCCGATTTCGCCCCATTTCAATCCCAACTGATCTACGACTATAATACGCATTTATGGAAAATTAGAACGTTCTAGCTCCTTTCGTTTAGATGCTAGCGTGCTTTCAACAGACGGACGAACATGGCTAGATCGTCTTATAATTTTATGTCGATCAAGAATATATATATTTTATAGGGTCTCAGGTCGATATTTCAAGGTGTTACAAACGGAATGACAAAGTTAGTATACGCCCATCCTGGAGGGAATAAAAATGTCGACAAAGAAAAATATCAGTTTTACTTCGAAAATCCTAAAAGGTTTTACGGTGATTGAAAGGTGGTATTGTGCCATTCTTAATATGGCTTTAAATAAAAAATTAATTTCTTTTTTATTTTAGTTTTTTCGTTTGTATTTTTTTGGTCTGTAATCAATATTTGATTTGAACTGGGATATTGTCCCGGCTCAAGACCATTTTGCTTCTATATTTAATAGAATGCAAATTTATTTACAAATGACACGGTGACATTTATTACTTGGCTGCAGACTACCACGATCATGATTTCGACCATGTCAAAAGTCTTTTCAAGTGGCTTCGCAGCGACTTTTCAACATCAAACCCGGCCTCTATAAGGAGATAATTCACACAAACGAACGAGAATCACAATACCAGGACAATATCCCAGTTCAAATCAAAAATTAAATTTTTGTAATTTTGAGATTAGGCCTTTAGTACCATTTATGTCAAAAATGAGACCAGTCAAAAAAAGGAGTGCTAATAAAAACTAAAAATATTTTGTTTCAATTCACTTTAATTTAATTGAAAATTATTTTGAATAATTATTTAAATAACGACATTTTCTTGAATTTAATCAGTACAACTGACTTTCTTGTCGGCTTAATAACGTCGTTTATTCGAGTCGACTAGTATTTTGCACCTTTCATGTCTCTATAATTACGTGTCAAACATCGTTATTCTTTTTCAGTTTTGCTAGTGACAACCCATTTTAGTCATCACATTTAAAACTTTTGATTATAATTAGGTGCGGTGTCTGCCCGAACCATTCCATAACATCGATATTTTTGCGAGTCTGCTGGTGTTTTCGGGATAATTGATCTGCTAGAAGACCCATTTAAGGGGCATTCCGTATACTGTATACGTAAGCATATTATTATGCAGTATTTTGATATACTGGGCAGAGTTCATGGTAGTTCTGGGCCAATGTATTGACCCAACTCCATAATATGAAAAAAAACACACAAGTCATATTTGACTGTTTTGGAACTATACCTGGAGATGTACTCCGTGTTCCGTGGACGTCTTACAAACTATCGAGAGACTGTTCCGCCATACAAAACAATTTCTGATTCAATTGACCACCAAACGTGCTCCCACTTCTTGGTTGGCTACACCAGGTGTGTTTTTGCGAATTTCAATTTTGTCTTTTATTTTCAAGTGGACTTTTTTCGGACTTTCAGATTATGTTTTCTTAGTATTCTACAAACATTTTAACTCTCAAAGATGGATTTGACTGTTTTTTATTTCGGTGGCGGGCGTAAGTGGGTTTTTTGTACTAGACATTACTATTCGGCAAATGGTTGCGGGTGATATAAAATGATTTTTTGAGTTTTCTATGTATAATTGCGAAGTTCTGATCATTTTAATAGAACACTGGGATAAATGTCGAAATTCACTATATCATTTTTTTTAGAATATTCCAGTTCAAATCGTATAAAAAATATTTTAAATAAACAGACCGACGGACTTAGATTGTCTTAGAATTTCACCACGACTCATAATATATATTAGGATGGGTCACAAAAATAAATTGATGCGGACACCCCCAGAAATGAAGATTGGATGATCAACAAAATATTTCGTCGCTGGGTCAAGCCTCCAAAAATCATATTTTCCCGTGTAATTTTTATACACTCCACGAGAGTATTATGTCTTTGTGCACTTGTTTGTAACACCCAAAAGGAACCGAGATAGAACCATTGTTAAGTATACCGATCGACTTTTTGAATCGATTTAGCAATGTCCGTCTGTCTGTCCGCCCGTCCGTCTGTCTGTCCATCTATTTTTGAAATCACGATGCAGGTCGCAATTGTAGCCAGAACCAAACGAAACTTTGCACAATGAAGTTTTTCGGGATAAGGACGAACGCTATTTAATTTGAAGAAAATCGGTTCAGATTTAGATATAGCCCCCATACGAATTTCACTCCCGATTTGACTCTTTTCACGTTGTATACCACATATTTTAACAGATTTGGTTCAAATTTGGTAAAACATCTTATTTTCCCAATATATACACCCATGATAAAAATGGATCAGATCGGTTCTGATTTATATATAGCCCCCATACAAATTTCGCTCCCGATTTGACTTTTTCTGCTCTAAAAACCATATATCAGATTGTTTTCAAATTTGGCAAAACATCTTATATTTAAACTAGGAACACCTCTGGTGAAAATAGGTCAGATCGGTTCAGATTTATATATAGCTCCCATTCAAATTTCGCTCCCGATTTGACTTTTAGTGCTCTAGATACCACATATTTTAACAGATCTTCTTTAAATTTGGCAAAATATCTAATGTTTCCACTAGAAACATCCATGGTAAAAATGGGTTAGATCGGTCCAGATTTATATATAGCTTTATATTTATATTCGCTCCCAGCTTGACTTTTCCCCCATAAATCACGTATTTTCAGAGAATTTCGTCATATTGAGCATAAAACGTTATACTTGAACTGGAATTATACTTGATTAGGAAGCATACAAAAATCCTTCCCGTTTTCAATTTTTAACGAATTGAATTGTATTCGGATAGAAAGTGGAGTGTATCACATAGTCGGCTCTGCCCAAATTTAGCCTTTCCTTACTTGTTTTATGATGCATTTTTGTCAATTTTTTCTTAACTAATGGAAGAGCTTTAAATACTAATTTTTATTCTATTCTTAGAATAACTTATTGGTCGTATTACTGAACGTTTATATTGATTTTTTGTGGTTTTTCAAGCTGACAGCTAAAAATTCATATTTCTTGGAAAATGTTTGTAAGATTTCTTATGAAAGAAAAACAGAAGGAATTAATACCATCCGAATGAAACCTAACTGATGAATATCAGACGAAAAATGATGTCACTGACTCCATGTTTGTATAATAATTTAATAAAGGAGATGGATTTTCAGTCTTTTTACAAAAATTAGCGCTGCGGATTCAATTTACTTCATCATTAAGGCATCATTCGAAAGGTATTGGCTGCCACTATTTATTTTTATAAAATACTAACACCAAACAAGAAAATTTTTTCAGTTGTCACTATGAAGAAACACAAAAATTAGTAGAAAGGTCCAATAATTCGACCAATAAGTTACTCTAAGACAAGAATCAAAATTTATATTTAAAGTACTTTCAAGGGTCTATTATTCCAGAAATAAATTGGACAAAAATGCAGTTCAAAAAATTTCACGGGAAAAACTTGATTTTTAGGGGTATGTTCAGGAGCGTTTAGCTTACAGACGGTTTGATCTAGCAACGAAATATTTTGGAAATCATCATTAAACAATCCAAACTTTATTTTCGTGAGATGACTGGAAATTGTTTTTCCATTTGTATGGACCGCGACCCAGCTTAATATATATAGTTTATATGTTGTGGACGGAATGACAAAATGAATATCGCTTCATCCTATGAGGGAGGGTAAAACAATTGTGATATCGTTTTGAAAGATCGGCTGGAAAAAGTGCGTGATATACACTGAAAGAAAAAGCTTCATTCCCCAATGAGGTCTTACATTACATCATTGAAATCTGTCATTGTTTTTGGGCCAACGTAGAGCTTCATTGATGCAACGTAAAATGTTTCATTAAATTAACAATCAATAAATAATGTTTCAATGTAAAGTGTCATTAATTCACAATGAAACATTGTCATTATATTAATGAAGCAGGCTAAGTTAATGTAAGACACGTTTCATTGACGAAATATTCGTTAATGATATTTTGTCGTTGTAGTAATGTATTAGTTTCATTGAGTTAATGAAATTAATTCTTTGATATAACGCAAATATTTCATTGCTGCATAAAAAGAATTAATACTAGAAATACCCATAATATTCTTTATTTGACTGTAGACTCTCTGCATATAGTTTGCAGCAATTCTTTGACCAATTCGCAGACACTAAACTCTTAAGCTAAATTAACCACAAGTTGAACGAGAATTATAACCTGCTCCTTGTATGCCATTCAAAAATACACACACCAAAATTAAAACACGTTAATGAAACCATTACAGTCGGGTAGTGAAATGTTACATTCGGATTAAGAAAGAATTTCATTATATAGTTTGTGGCGTAAATAGTAACAAAACTTAATAAAATCGGCTAAGCAAGTATTGCAATAGTAAATTTAATGCACTACATTATAATCCAGCCAAAGATTCTCATAATGTTATTGCTCCGATTTATACAGAAACAGATTTCCTTTCATCAATGAAAACTATTTTGTTGTATATATATAAATCAATTAAAATATTGTTAATGAAATGTATCATTATGGTAAAGAAACATTTCATTACATCCCAGAAGCATTTCTTTGCAACAATGTAAACACATTAATGAAACTGTTTGTAACGAAGCATTTTTCTTTCAGTGTACATTGGGATTTAAACAAGAATTTAGTCTTTTAAAATAAAAACAATCGTTTAAAGCAAAAAATATTTATTATAATTTTATTAATTAATTAAAGATAATAAATAACAAGTATGTAACATTGTATTAACATAAATAAGAAAACAATCTTTCATTGGAAACATAAAAAGTACCAAAATGGATAATAATGGATTTAATTACACTACTCTTAAAAAAACGTAAGTACAGTCAGAGAGTTATAGATGTCAGTTCGTGTGAAATTTAACATCATTAACTTGTGGTTAACTCTACCGGAGCTGGTGTAAGAAGTTACAAACTGTTTTTCTCAATTGTTTTTGATATTTTAGATGGACAAATTTAAAATCGATCATGTCTTGAAGGCACAATAGTTTTCGCTGTAGGCGATTCTTTGACTCGACAATTACCAAATTTTATTTGTGTGCCAGGCAATAGATAAAAATTGTTTCTTTTTTTAGTTACTACCTTTGAAATATATTCTTGTAGCACTACATTACATTTGCATCACCTTAAGACTGTCCAACTATTGGAATATCTCCATCTTATTTTTCCAAAAAAACAAGTAAAAACGGCGTTAAGTTCGGCCGGGCCGAACTTTGTATACCCTCCACCATGGATTGCATTCCACAGAGGTTGTCGGTTTTCGTAGAAGTGCAGTAATATTACAGGAAAATATAAATTTTTTAATATGTTTGGCTATATTACAAAATTAAAAAAACAAATACAAACAAAATACAAACCATTATTTATTTCAAATCAAAAAAATAAATATTCTTATATTTATATTTTCAAAAAGCTTAAATACCATAAATATTGGTAGATAGTGGGTGCTACAGTTGGTTGTATTTCCATTCTATTTTAATTTCAAAAGTACATCTTTTGAAAATCCATTATCTGACGTACATAGTGCAAAATAACCTAACTTCATGATTCAACCAATTTCTGGCTTAAAAGAAAAATTACGAATTTGGAAAAAAAACTTTTTATTTTGCGTGTCTATGGAGTCAGAGGAATATATACACCGAATTCCATGATTCCAGCTGCGGCCATTTGATTGGTACCATTTTTACCCCCTTAAGAGTGCCACTATCTAAAATCTCTTTATTTGACGTTTCTACCCAATTCATCATTCTAGCTCTAGTCGTTTAGTTAGTACTATTTTTATCCCTCTGAAAGTACGAATTTCGAAAAATTCGTTTATTTTCCGTGTCTACGCAGTCAGAGGAATGTATACTCCGAATTGCATGACTCTAGCTGCGGTCATTTGGTTGGTACTATTTGTATCCCCTTTTTCCATTATATCTCCAAAAAGTACGAATTTCGAAAAATCAGTTTATTTTCCGTGTCTACACAGTGAGAGGAATTTATACTCCGAATTTCATGACTATAGCTGCGGTCATTTGACTGGTAAAATTTGTATCCCCTTTTTTTCATTTTAACCCCAAAAAGGACGAATTTTGAAAAATCCGTGTATTTTACTTGTCTATGCAATCAGAGGAATATATACACCGAATTTCATTATTCTAGATACAGCCGTTTGGTTTGTACCATTTTTATCCCTCTATTCGCATTTTACCCCTTAAAAGTACGAATTTGGAAAAAAACACTTTTATATTATTATTACTACTCAATTAGAGGAGTGTACACACCGAATTTCGTGTTTCTAGCTGTTGTCGTTTAATATGTACCATTTTTATCCCTTTTTTGCCCCATTTAACCCCCTACAAATAAGAATCACTTTATGGTGCATGTTTTTGCTATAAGGGGAATCTGAATACCAAATATCAAGCAAATATAAACTGACATATTCAAAAAACATGCTTAAATACGCTAAAATATTAGGGATTATTATGGGTATTTTTAGTCCTTGTGAGGGAAACAATTTTTCCGTTGGGCTGATTTCGCCCCGTTTCAATCTACGACTATAAGACGCATTTATAGAAAATATGAACGTTCTAGTTCCTTTCGTTTAGATGCTAGCGTGCTTTCAACAGACGGACGGACGGACATGGCTAGATCGTCTTCGAATTTTATGACGATCAAGAATATATGTACTTTATAGGGTCTCAGGTCGCTATTTCAAGGTGTTACAAACCTCTTTCCTTCCCAGAAGGTTAGGTGCTTAAAGTGGAATAGTGTGTATTTGCTATGAAGGTGTCCATTGCAATACTTTGATACGTGGTATTTAGTCCATCTAGGGCTTATAAAGGGCGATTTTTTAGCTTTTTGGCAACACTGGTTTAAACAGCTGACGCACGTTTCGTGTTTTGTTTCACTGTCAAACACCTCCAGTTTGGTCTATAATTTAACCATGAATCAACGCGTTCGTTTGTAAGACGACAAATTATTATTATTATTATTATTAAATTATTATTATTAAAAGACAAATTATTGAATTTTATTATCAAAATGCGTGCACTGTTAAGAAAGTTCATCGCGCGCTTCCATTTTATGGTCAGTTTAATCGACCCACTGACGGGGCTATTCGGGCTATTGTGACTAAATTTACATTGTTGGACATTAAACCATCAATACGCTTACGTAGAGTGCGAACTGAGGGAATATCGCAGCTGTATCGGCCAGTGTTAATGATGACCATCAATTATCGATTCGTAGCCGTTTGCAGCAATTGGGCCTCTGTTACTCAAAAACGTGGAAATGCCAAAACTGGACTAAGTGGATGGGCCATTTGAGGCGCAGTCAAGGTCAACATTTGCATGAAATAATCTTCAAACATTAAATTATATGGATAAAGATTTCATACATTTTTCTGAATTTTATGTGTGTTTTTTTTTTTGAAAAACGTTCCTATAGCTTTTAAAAAATCACCCTTTAGAAATAAATTTAAAATTTAAGTATGTTCGGACTTTTAATATCATAAATTGAAAAGATACTTAACTGTGTTTTTCATATTTATCTTTATACTCGTATTTAGGTATTTATTTAATTTAATATTTTAAATGCTTTATCTATGAAACCTTTAATATTTAAACATGCCCATCGTAGACAAACTGTATGTTTCCATTATGCCTTTCCACAAAGTTTTATAGCAGTAATCGCTGCTGGCCAATTATACATTTGGACGAAGACATTTTTATTCTCAACACTTCTGCTTAACAAATTTTTCCTTCTCTCTAGCAGAGACTTTGTCGCCAATTCATTCATAAAGAATATCAAATGGGCTGAAGAGCAAGCAGCCAGCTCTTGCATTTGCTATTTTTAACAAATTCTATTGTTAAACCTTTCATTAGCTAGTTGGACTGCATTTCCTTAAGACATTTTCCATTTATTTTTCTTTGCCTGCCTTCGGACACAATTGAGGACATGGACTGGGGCATGGGCAGGGAGGGGGTCTGGACACGGACATGAACATGATTTTCTTGTTGTTTTACAGCCTGGAGTCATAGTTAACTCTGTACGGCGTGTTGTGTCAATTTTCGCTAAGGCACTTTTCTTGTGATTTTCTTCTTCGTCGTCATGCTGGCCGGTCTGGTCTTGTCTTGCGCTGGTGTTGACTTCTTTACGAATTCAAGAGCTGATGTCAATTGTAAGGTCATTTTATGCATTTGCGTAGTGTTTCAGTTTCAGCTTCAGCATCTTGTTTGATGTGTTGTCTGTGTCTCCTTACGCCTTGATAATGTTCAGTTGCTATACATTAAGGAGGAGTGAAATGAAAGAAGCTGAAGACAAGAATTGGCACACACAGTTTAATTAAAATCAATTAATGTCTTGCGCTCCCTCGTTGGCCTTTGAGAATAACATGGATGCACTTAAGTATTTTTTATTAAGATTATTTATTTATTTATTTTTTGTTTTTACGATTTTAACAAAAATGTCTTGATTACTCACGGATGGGTGTATATATTTTCAAGCTTTTACTGCAATATTACTTTAGTAATGACTTCTAATTTCTTCATAATTTATTTCTTGCTACTAAAAGTTGTTTACTACGAATTATGATGTTTCCTGTAGCTTGGTAATTGAATTAATTTAATTAAACTTATGTACACATTATTCTAATTGCTTTTCCTCTCAAATTTATTTTTGTTTCCTCGAATGCTAATGTACAAATGCATTAGTGCTTCTCTGCTAATGTTGTTACGAGGTCAGTTCAATATGACGTCCACTTTAAGCGATTGATTCACTTTTCTTTTGTGGACTAATTTTCATTTTTTTTTGTTTCACAGCCGTAAAATTCTAATAAATTGTGATTTGTTCAAAACAATACATTTTTACGTGAAGGATGCACAGTGGGGGGTTTAAAAAAACGAGACAGAATTATGACACTCCTAAACCGCTTGAAATTGCATGCAGACATAGTCGAAGTGTTGAGGAGCTTAAGTTCTGCTGTAGCAGTTTTTACATTAAAGAAAAGCGAAATGAAGGCCGATTTAGCCACAATGATATGTTTTGTAAAGCTAATAGACCAATAGATGGACTGGGAACTGAATTACCTTTACATATGCAAAAAACATGTAAGAAAAAGTCGACTAAACCGACTTATAAATACCCTATCTCTCAGAGAGCATATAAGTTATAAGGAATTAAATTTTACTTAGGGCAGGATAATTTGTTTGGAAGGTAGGAGAAGGTTCGTGACACATGGTCCAGCTTCCACAATTATAAAACCATTGTATAATCATGATCAAATATCAAACCATAGTACATTCCTTGCTCCAGTATATAAGTTATGAAGATTTAATTTTAACTAGGACAATTGTATGGTAGGTACACGAAGGGTCGAGACTAAATCGTAAATATTTTTTATGTTTAATGTGAGTATACATAGATTTTCAAATATCAAATTGCCCGTATGGATGAATGTATCTTCTATAAAAGCATTGCCAAATATAAAATTTCAGACTTTTTCGACCATCTGTATAGAAGTTATAACAGCTTTAATTTTACGTAGTGTAGAGTGATTTGTGTGGGAGGTACTAGAAGGTGCGTTGCAAAACTCGCCATACTTAGTACACTTAAAGTAATTATAAAAATATATAAATTCATGAATATTAATCAATATCATATTATAGACAAAAATACAGCGTAATATGTGTGTGTTGTTTATTTCTTTTTGGGAATTATGGGCATATTTTTAGGAATATTCCAAATGTTTATAGTTTATGGTTAGGTCCCTTTAAATGAAAAGTTTCAATGCAATGAAGGAATAGTCAAACATTTTGTTGTTTCGTTTATATTTTATATGTGTTCAAATCATTTAATTAGCTTAGTTTCTGAATTTCTATATATTTCAGCTTCTCAGAATTTAGGTTTTCCGCGGAAGTTCCTTTGTCAACATATGTATTATGTCAGCAACTGTTGAAAATCATAAGCCTTTAAATTTGAAATTTGAAGTGTAAATTCCTCTGGCAACGGATAAAAGTAGTACCAACTAAAGTATTGACAATTTAGAATCGCTAATCTAAAAGAATTTTTCGAAAATTGTACTTATAAACGGTGAGCGGGATAAAAATAGTACTATATAGTAAAATAGTACTAAAATAGTGCAGTTAGAGTAGAAGCGCAATCTAAATGGATTTTTTTTTGAAATTTGTACTTATAGGAGGTGAGCGGGACAAAAAGGGATAAAAATTGTACCAACAGTCAACATTACTTTGACTGTGTGTGAGTGCTATATAATATGATGTTTCCAAATTACTATTTTAGTTTTATCTATATCCACCAAAAGGAAATTAAATAAATAGATAAAAAATAAATAACAGAGACGGATAAAATTAACAAATAACCGACTTTTTCGCGTGCGAAGCAGTGTGTACTGCTAGTTTATTTATAATAGTATAGTAATTTAATTATGATCAAAGTATTTGGTTAAATCTAGCCCAAGTAAGTCTTTTTATTTTTATACACTCACTCTACAGAGTAGGAGGGTATATATCATTTGGGACAGAAAAAAGTTTAACGCATTGAAGGGGTGACTTTAGACCCTAAGTAGGTTTGGACCAAATCCGTTTCACAACATTTTAAGATGTTTGAGCCTGGCTGGTTGTGTACGCGATAACTCTCGAAAGGAGCTAAGCAATCAATTCAAACTTTGTACATGGTAATATTTTTCACAAACTTAGTTTAAGTTCGAAGATGGGCGAAATTTTTACGCCCCTTCTGGTACCTCCTATGTTAAATTAAAACGAATGTAACTTCCACATGGATATTCGGAATCAGCTATATTTAGGTATTTGCTAATGTTTTTATAATCACTTCAAGTGTACTAAATATGGCGGATTTTGAAAATGTTTTTATAATCACTTTAAACCTACAAAAAAATTACGCTTTAGCCAAATTCTGGTACCTCCCACACAATTGTCTCTATCCTAGGTAATATTAAATCCTTCATAACTTCTATACTGGTGAATGGAATCCACTATGAATTTGATCATGTTTTTACAATTGTGTTATAAATGTGGACGAAATGTGTGACACGAAACTTCTAGTACCTTCCACACAAATTATCCTGCCCTTATAACTTTCGTATATATGTTCTCTGAGAATGGGGGTATATATAAGTCGATTTAGCCGACTGACGCTTAATTAGTTGTTCCTTATTGCCGTGTGTCAAAGGCGGATAACATATTCATTTCCTTATATTTCCTTATATCTGACAGAACAGAATCTGAGCATTCAATAATTGGAAATATCTTCATATTGTGATACCATGGAACACTTTCTTGTATCAAATTGTTCGACGTGCTCCCTGGGCTTCTGCTGATAAACGAGATTTCGACACAATCTGTTCACAAGGTCCTTTGTCACGGAAGAGACATTATAGATGCCAATATTATTTGCAATATTGCGTAGCTAGAACTAGGTAGCAGAAATACCTTGGAAGTATCATAACCAATAACGGAGGATCGACGTACAAATTCGCGTAATGAAAGCCCAACAAGCATTGTGGACACCTTTCTGCTGCATAGAAATCTTCATCAAACCGCGTTAAGTTAGATATTTTGAAATTTCTGCATAAAATGAACCTTGTTGTATGGTTGTGAAACAGGAATATGGCTACGAATGACATACATTTGTTAACAAAGAAGAGTATTACGAATATTACAATTTGGAAGTGGGGAGGGATCGGCCAGGCGACATCACTCGCAAATCAGTTGATTGGAATACGCAAGGAAGTAGAAGCAGAAAACGACCTGCGTAGACCAGTGGATGCAGAGGCTTCCACAACAGGCGAAAGCTGGAGCATCAAACCAAAACGGATTCGAAGTTATTTGTTCTAAAAATTGCAATTGACAATCTCCAAAGAACACCTAAAAACACAAATCGAACTAAAAATGTGGATGTGTTTGGGGATTTTAGAAAAACAAGTAAAAACGGCGTAAAGTTCAGACGGGCCGAACTTTATATACCCTCCACCAAGGATTGCATTCCACAGAGGTTGTCGGTTTTCGTAGAATGCAGTAATATTACAGGAAAATATATTTTTTTAATATAGACAAACCAAAACAAATACTAATATTAAAAAGATAATTTTATAAATTATTGTAATATTTTCATTATTTCAAACCATTATTTATTTCAAATCAAAAAATAAATATTCTTATAAAGAGTGATTTTTTTGAGGTTAGGATTTTCATGCATTAGTATTTGACAGATCACGTGGGATTTCAGACATGGTGTCAAAGAGAAAGATGCTCAGTATGCTTTGACATTTCATCATGAATCGTCTTACAAACGAACAACGCTTGCAAATTATTGAATTTTATTATCAAAATGCGTGCTCTGTTAAAAAAGTTCATTGCGCGCTTCCATTTTATGGTCAGTTTAATCGACCCACTGAAGCGGCTATTCGGGCTATTATGACTAAATTTCGCACCAAATTTACATTGTTGGACATTAAACCACCAACACGCTTACGTAGAGTGCGAACTGAAGAAAATATCGCAGCTGTATCGGCCAGTGTTAATGATGACCACCAATTTTCGATTCGTCGCCGTTCGCACCAATTGGGTCTCTGTTACTCAAAAACGTGGAAATGCCAAAATTGGACTAAGCGGATGGACCACCTAAGACGCAGCCGCGGTCAACATTTAAATGAAATTATCTTCAAAAAGTAAATGTCATGGACCAATCTAACGTTTCAAATAAAGAACCGATGAGATTTTGCAAATTTTATGCGTTTTATTTAAAAAAAAAGTTATCAAGCTCTTAAAAAATCACCCTTTATTTATGTTTTCAAAAAGCTTAAATACCATAAATATTGGTAGTGGGTGCTACAGTTGGTTCTTCCATTCTAATTTAATTTCTTCCATTTTATTTTAATTTCAAAAGTACAAATTTTGAAAATCCATTATCAGACGTACATAGTGCAAAATAACCCAACTTCATGATTCAACCATTTTTTATACCCTCCACCTCCAGGATGGGGTATATTCACTTTGTCATTCCGTTTGTAACACCTTGAAATATTCATCGGAGACCCCATAAAGTATATATATTCTGGGTCGTGGTAAAATTCTAAGACGATATAGCCATGTCCGTCTGTCTGTTGAAAGCACGATAGCGGCCGAACGAAATGAGCAAGAAGGTTCAAATTTTTCCTAAATGTGTCTTATGGTTGTAGATCGCTTGGGATTCAAAGTGGACGAAATCGGTCCAGAGGGAAAAATTTTTCCCTCACAAGTACTGAAAATACCCCTAATATTTAGAGTATTTCAGCATGTTTTTTGAACATATTAGCTTGTATTTACTTGATATTTGCAATTCGCATTCCCTCGACATTCTTTAATCTACTGGTAATACTGTGGAATGCAATCCGTGGAGGAGGGTATATAAGATTCGGCCCGGCCGAACTTAACGCCTTCTTACTTGTTTTAATTGTAAAAGAAAAATTACGAATTTGGAAAAAAACTTTTTATTTTGCCTGTCTATGCAGTCAGAGGAATGTATACACCGAATTCCATGATTCCCGCTGCGCCCATTTGGTTGGTACCATTTTTACCCCCTTGACGTTTCTACGCAATTAGAATTTCATCATTATAGCTGTAGTCGTTTAGTTGGTACTATTTTTATCCCTCTGTGCCATTGTATCCCTTGAAATTACGAATTTTAAAAAATCCGTCTATTTTACGTGTCTACGCAGTCAGAGGAATGTATACTCCAAATTTCATGACTCTAGCTGCGGTCATTTGATTGGTACTATTTTTATCCCTTTTTTTAATTTTAACCCCAAAAAGTACGAATTTCGAAAAATCCGTGTATTTTACTTGTCTATGCAATCAGAGGAATGTATACTCCGAATTTCTGCGGTCATTTGATTGGTACTATTTATATCCCCTTTTTTCATTTTAATCCCAAAAAGTACGAATTTTGAAAAATCCGTGCATTTTACTTGCCTATGCAATCAGAGGAAAGTATACACTGAATTTCATTATTCTAGGTACAGCCGTTTGGTTGGTACCATTTTTATCCCTCCGTACCCATAGTATCCCTTGAAAGTACGAATTTGTAAAAAAAACCTTTTATTTTTCATGTCTACGTAGTCAAAGGGATGTATACTCCGAATTTCTTCACTCTAGCTGCGGTCATTTGATTGGTACTATTTTTATCCCTTTTTGTTCATTTTAATCCCAAAAAGTACGAATTTCGAAAAATCTCTTTATTTTAAGTGTCTACGCAATCGGAGGAATGTATGCACCGAATTTCATTATTCCAGATGTAGCCGTTTGGTTGGTACCATTTTTATCCCTCCGTACCCATTGTATCCCTTGAAAGTACGAATTTGGAAAAACAACTTTTTATTTTTCATATCTACGTAGTCAAAGGAATGTATTCTCCGAATTTAATGACTCTAGCTGCGGTCATTTGGTTGGTACTATGTCTATCCCCTTTTTCATTTTAACCCCAAAAAGTACGAATTTTAAAAAATCCGTGTATTTTACGTGTTTATGCAATTAGAGGAATGGACACACCGAATTTCGTGTTTCTAGCTGTTGTCGTTTAATATGTATCATTTTTATCCCTTTTTTTGCCCCATTTCACCCCCTACAAATAAGAATCACTTTATGGTGCACGGTTTTTTGCTACATGGGGAATGCGCATACCAAATATCAAGCAAATATAAACAGACATATTGAAAAAAACTGCTTAAATATATCGATTATTATGGGTATTTTTAGTCCTTGTGAGGGAAAAAATGTTCCCTTTGGGCCGATTTTGCCCCGGACGGACATGGCTAGATCGTCTTAGAATTTTATGACGATCAAGAATATATATTCCTTTTAGGGTCTCAGGTCGATATTTCAAGGTGTTACAAACGGAATGACAAAGTATATGGGGAGGTGAAGGGTAAAAAAATGCATCAAAACTAACACTAAATTCGTCAAATGCATATAACTTTTATGGAAGTTGTTCATATGCACATTAGAATGCGGCTATTATGAACTTCTTAAGGAAGTACTTTCAGTATTTTTTTGCTGGGACATCCTATATGTGAGGAGATATTAATATATTATCAACTTTTTTGGAAGTTGTTCAAAATAACTTCCCCATAGACGGGAAGTATGCACAGTGGGATTTTGGGATGTAACTCAAATGTACTTCCCGTGGGAGTGATTTCTGTTTTGTTTTTTATCAGTGACCTGATTCGTGTATTATAAAATGTTAAAAATAATCTGACCGTATGAACTTTTAAAAAAATAGTTCACTTAATAAAAACTACTTTTCCCCTTCAGGGATTTCGAATATTTCTCCCTACTCCCACAGCTCCTCAACTTCCACTTGGCCCATATCTACGCCAGCCTTTCAATTTCATTTCGAAATCTCATGGCTTCACTGCACTCTTCAGGCAATTTAGTTTAGTTGGTGTGTGGGTGCTCTCCCGTTAGTTGATTCATTTCGTTGACCGGAATAAGTAATGGAAATGATGATGACGGACGACCATGCTGGCGATGACGACGACGATGATGATGCTGATTATTTTGTGGCTGTTTATTTTTTGCATTTGTGATGCTGTGGGCTGGGGCACCAAAAAAACCACCATGAAATTGAAAAGCTGAAAAAATGAGCTGTAACAATTTACAACTCATTCAGTATGCAATTGTCTTTGGAAACTTTGCCATTTCGGCAAAGTACCGAATTATGGCATTTTTTAAAAGTTTTCAATTTTTCTTATGTTCATTTAGGACTTTGTGAAGAATTTAGACTTTTTTGCATCTTTAATATGTGCGCAACATCGCAGCAAAGCACAGCAAATATTGGCTGCAAATGCGGTGTTAGAAAACTATCATTAAGTGATTTTGGGCCAGGAAAGGTCAAGACCATAGTATTGCGGTTGACCGGTTGTGAGGTTGCTTAAAAGAGAAAACTTGGGGTTTCCTTTCTGGTCTGGCAGGTATTTATATTTAAATAAAGTGCAAATGCTACAAATATTTTTGTAGTTTTAAAATGAGGTCCTTTTTATTGGTGCTAAATGTTAAAATATGTTAAATAAATCTTTAATTAAATATATTTGATGTTTTTCGCATTTCCTTTCTGCTTCGCTGTGCTTCCATTAATCTTCAGCTGTCGAGAGCACAGGATTACTTACTGTCCTTAAATTCACATTTAAATTTCCCGTCGCCCTCTATGGCAATTTTCGCTGCTGGTTAAATGCATCATGAGGTTTTTTTTTGTCGTGAGATTTTTCCTTTAATACAGGCGACACGGATATTTAAACTTAACACACAAACAAACACTCAGTCAAATGTTGATTTGTGAAACTGTAATTTCCGTCATATTTACAAGCGTTCATGTGACTGACAGTGAACTCAGCCACATTTACAGGGCCTTTAACAAGAAGGGTTTGGGTATTTCTGAAATTATATTGCCCTTTAGAAAGAGTGAGCTCTAGGAAAATGGATTAAGTAATTTAAAATTCCTTAATTTTTTAAGTTTCAGTGTCCAATATCTGCTAGTGTTACGCTCTTGCACGACGCACTGTACATTATTGCATATTTACACCGCTTTTTATTGGTCACATTGCATGTGTGAAAAATGTCTGCATTAAATAAACCATAAGAAATAATTTAATGTGCACACAGCTTTTTGCTGTCCTTTAATCCTTTGGCATTTTTTTCTTCAAGCGGATCGATATGTGGCATTCGATATGGGAAATGCTGCAGCTTGTAAATGAATTGCCATCAATATATTCACGGTGTTGCCGACATTGTCACATGCCTTAATGCATTGAGTTTTAACCCTTTAAAGATAATGACTACATTATTGGCGGTCTGGACAGGGGATTTATTTAAAACTGAAATAAATATTTCAATTTGGTTGACAATGAATATTTGCTGCCTATGGAAGAAACCTATACACATAAACAAATATTAATTTATTTTGATTTTCAATACAAAGTATATTTATATTCTAATTTAGGTTCCATGGGTTGAGCTGGGTCACTATTTTCGTTACCAATTGCCTGACCAAACCCTGTGGTGTGAATTGAGGCCATGACCCCTACGCTGATAGCCGAGCAAATCGAAAGAATATTAACTAGCATTGCCCACTACTTCGCCCGCTGAAAAGCCATTTATTTGTTAAACACATCAGTTTTTGGCTAGTATTTATTCAATTTTCTTTTGATGGTAATTTTGAAACCTTCTTTTGGATAGCTCACATATAGAGTGATCAAAAAACCGAGTTTTCTTCAATGTCGGGTTTTCGGGTTTTTCGAAAACCGTGATTTCAAAAAACATTCTTTTTATGAAAAAAAAACAGTCGGGCCGGATTTTTTCGGGTTTCTCTTAAAACAATAAAAAATGGGGAAATTATTCATTATGGGGTAATTCCACAAAATGATGTCGTATTCTACTACATATTCGTTCGCTGGGACGGGACAATCTGATCAGATCAGCGCATTGAAATCTTTCGAAATTTACTCCAAAAAATCCTGTCTGACTTAGCTTGAGGAACATTTTGGTTCTTTTGTCAAAAAATTCATTTGGTGATTTTTCAAAAATATATTTTTTTTTAAATTAAGGTTCAAAGAAAAACACCATCACTCCTATTTTTCCCAAAATATCACTCAGAAAAGGTCATAACAGTGAAAACTACAAATTATGTCTTGCTAAAATAGGTAATTATTTTGAAAAACAGCTGAACAAATTACCCCATTCTACATAAAAAATAAGAAAATAAAACATATGGTAAGTATTATTGTCCGGCTCAAGGTCTCAAATAAATGAAAACAAGATCTTGTTTGTTTATTATTTTATTTTTCAATTTTGTTCCCGATATTTCGAACGACTTCGTCGATCTTCCTCAGTGGCGTTACACTAAACAAACATACATAAGAATAACAATCAATATACAAACAATTTTTAAACAATTAATATAATTACATTTTAAAAAACAAAACGATCATTCCACTTTCACAAGTCTTTGTCAACTACTGTCCGTTTTTCCTATTCTTGTGTATGATATTTCTGTATATGTGTGCGCATTTGTCTGTGTCTGTCTTGTAATTTAGTCTCTTTTCAGTAGGAACGCCCGTAATGTAGAGCATTTCTAATGTATTTCTCCTATGGTAGTTACTCTCTTCTGTTAATATGTCTACGTCGACAAAGTTGGGTGTGTGTCCAGTCAGTGCACAGTGGGCTGCAAGTGCAGTTTTTTGCTCTAATGGTTTGTCAAGTGCTTTTAGGTCAGATTTATAAGAATAAAGTCTAGCTTTTAATTTTGTCTTTGTACTACCAACATATACTTTATTGCATAAGTTGGACTTGTCATCATTACACTTTATTTTATATACTACGTCCGTTCTGTCTTCTTTTTTATTTTTGATTTTGTTTTGCTGAATAAATTGCTGACCGTGTTGTGAGATTTTTGGGCTAATTCATATTTTTCTTTGTCGTATAAGTCTGAGTTTTTGAATCTTTCCGAGAATCCGGGTATATATGTTATAGTCTTGTACAGCTTTGTTGGTTTTTCCATGTGACTTTTGGGATTTCGTATATTTATAAATAATTGTCTTATTGTTTTTATGGGAATGTCATTTCTGATTAAAATATTTTTAATTTTCTCTATGGTATTTTTGTGGAAGTCCTCATCACTTATGTCTAGTACTCTTCTGATAAAATTGGTCGCGGTGTTGAAAATTGTCCTTCTTGGGTGTTTCGAATAAAAGTTAATTAATCGGCCTGAAGATGTGGGTATTTAATACCAGTCTAGTTTTATGATGTTGCCTTGTCTGTGTACTATAGAATCCAGATATGGTAATTTGTTGTCCTTTTCTTCTTCCGTCATGAATTGAATCTGTCTGTTGTATGTTTAAAATAAAATTCAGAGATTATGCCTATTTTTAGACTACTTAAAATACAAGGACCTTTCACTTTTCTCTTATATTCGCAAAGAGGAGTTCATCAATCTTTCAGACGATACCAACGATATCAATGCGCTTTCCAAAGCTATCTCCTCACAAAAACGCCCAAAAGTACGAACTTTGATATCTCGATATGTTCCAGCTCCTGTCTTTTTTATGGTGATATAGAATGTTTACTTGTTCCTGTTTTCATCTCAGCCATCATCTCAGTTCCAGTCCCTGTCTTAACTTCATCATTCCTGCTTCCTGCTATGTACTCCAGCTCATCTTCTGATTTATACTTTTACCCTCACAAGTCGCGTATATTAACGTTTTTTATTAGTAATTTCCCTATCCTTTTAAATATTAATTTATGTATTAGAATCATATATATATATATATATTTAAACTATGAACACCTGTGGTGAAAATAGGTCAGATCGGTTCAGATTTATATTAGCCCCCATTCAAATTTCGCTCCCGATTTGACTTTTTCTGCTCTAGAAACCACATGTTTTAACAGATGTTCTTTAAATTTGGCAAAATATCTTCTGTTTCAACTAGAAAAACCCATGGTGAAAATGAGTCACATTGGTTTAGATTTATATATAGCTCCCATAGAAATTTCGCTCCCGGTTCGACTTTTTCAGTCCCAAAAACCACGTGTTTTCAGAGAATTTTTTTATATTGAGCATTACACGTTACACTTGAATTGGAAGAACCTATTGTGTAAGTGGGTCACATCATTCCATGTTTGGATATAGCCCCGATACATATATTCTTCTCGATTTGACAAATTGGGTCAGGTCATTAGCCTATGATTAGGAAGCATACAAAAATCCTTCCCGTTTTCAATTTTTTACCGAATTGAATTTTATTCGGAGAGAGTAGTATATCATATAGTCGGCCCCGCCCGACTTTAGCCTTTCCTTACTTGTTTTCTTTTGGTTAAATTTTTTCTCACTCCTTAATTCAGCGTTTTTTCTCTCTTTGTAATATATTTTTTTTGCCGAATAGTCCATTTAATTGTAACTTGTGTATTTTTACAATATATATATATATATATATATATTTATAAATATTGGTTATTTATATATATTTTATTATTTATATTTTTTTAATTTTCCTATATAAATATATTTTATTTATATATATTTTAATATATCGTCATACATTTTAATAATTTTTATGCACTTCAATTAATTTATGTTTTAATAGTTTAAGTAATCATTGTATTTAGTTTTAAGAAATTTTTGTTAATTTCTAACCGGCTGATTCTATAGCTGAGACAAATAAATAAAAAACGGATTGCGATAACACCTCTAAAAATAATCAGTTTCCTTCCAAACAAGATGTTTTTTGACCTACGAAAACCAGTTGAGACCGACATAAAAAACCCCGGGTTCAGGGTTTTCCAAAAACCGTGATTTAAAAGAACTTGACGGTTGGTCTGAGATGAAAAACCCGGTTGACCCGGTTTTGATCACTCTACTCACATACGCCGTCAAAGGGATGTCCTTCGCGTGTACCAATATTTCTAGATGTATTTCAAAAAACTACACATTTTGAAAAATCCTTATAGGTAACATGTGTTCTCACGTCTCCCCTAAAGTATGCATTTTTATATATAGGAAGGAGGTATACTGAATTTGTCATTCCGTTTGTAACACCTTGAAGTATCGACCTGGGACCCTATAACGTATAGGGTCCGCCATCTAACGTTTTTTTGTCAACAATTCAACCGTTGGACTATTATTTGCGGGGTGCCCTCAGCAGCCATTTGAATGGAATTATTTTCCATTATTAACCGGAAGGATTGTACTTCAGTAGTTTTTTATAGCATTTTCAAAAAAGTTATTTGGTGGATTTTTGGTCTGTTAAAAGCTATTTTCAAAGCATCTAGTAGTCATCTAGTAGACATATATTGGGCGGTGTCGGCCCAGAGAGATACATTTTTCCCCAACAAGGACAGGAAATAACCCGAGTATTTATTACATATTTCTGCTTATATTTACTTTATTTTTGTTATGCATACTCGCCTTATAGCAGAAACATGCATCATAAAGAGAGGCTTATTTGTTGATGGTGAAATGGGGTAGAAAGGGATACAAAAAAATAAAAAATAAATGTTTTTTTTTCAAGATTTATCTTATAAGTTTAAAAGTTTACTTCAAAATATGTATAAGTGTAATAATTAATAATTAAAATTTTAATACTTATAATTGTTTTCACTTTCGTTTTATTTAGTCTTTTGTAATATCATTTTTATTTTGTTAATTTAATCTTGTTAATTGCTAGCTTAATTTCTTAACACTATTGATCCAACCATTATGAACTACATACTACATCAATATGCCTACACTTTAATTATAAGATACCAGCAGTACCCGCTGCTTCTCATGCGAAAAAGCCAGGTATTTGTTTTTAGTTTTATCCGTCTCTGTTTTAGGATAGTATTTATTTGATTTTCTTTTCTAAAATAGTAAATTGGAAACATAGCACTCATACACAGTTAAAGGAATGTGCTAGTCCATGTGCACTGTTTTAGCTGAACTCCCTTCGTATATATATTTTTTATCATTTTCTACCCAGTTTTTAACAAAAAAATTACAACTTTTATTCGAAAAAAAAATTAATTTTGATGGCGCTTCTACATGGTCAGAGGTCATACTAAATTTCATGATTCTAGCTGTAATCCTAAAGTTGGTACCATTTTTAACCCTTTTTGTCCCGCTCTCCCCTTAGAAGTAAAAATTTCGAAAAATCCATTTATGTTGCAAGTCTACGTTGTCAGAGGAATTTACGCACCAAATTTCACGACTATAGCAGCAATATTTTAGTTGGAACTATTTCTATCCCTTTTTATCCCGCTCACAACTTATAGGTATAAATTTCGAAAAATCCATTTGGATTTGCGCTTCTACGTTGTCAGAGGAATTGACACACCAAATTTCACGACTATAGCTGCAATACTTAAATTAGTACCACTATTATTCCTTTTTGTCCCTCGTAACTCTTAAAAGTACAAATTTTGACAAATTCAATTTTAATGCGCTTAAACATGGTCAGAGGAATTTACATAGCAAATTTCACGATTCGTGCTATAATAATTTAGTTGGTACTATTTTTATCCCTTTTTGCCCTGCTCACCTCTTATAAATGCATATTTCGAAAGATCCAATTTTCCTGCGCTTCTACATGGGCAGAAGAACTTACATACCAAATTTCAAGATTCTAGCTGCAATACTTTAGTTGGCACCATTTTTATTGCTGTTTGTCCCGCGCAACGCTTAAAAGTACAAAATACACTTATATTGCGCTTCTATGTGGTGAGAGGAATTTACATACCAAATTTCACGACTTTAGCAGTAATGCCTTAGTTGGTACCATTTTTATGCCGCTAACCTCTTATAAGTATAAGTTTCGAAAAATCCAATTTTACTGCGCTTCTACATGGGCAGAATAACCTACATACCAAATTTCACGACTATAGCTGCAATACTTTAGTTGGTATCATTTTTATCCCATTTTGTTCCGCTTACCTCGAAAGACCCAATTTTACGGCGCTTCTACATGGGCAGAAGAACTTACACATCAAAATTCAAGATTCTAGCTGCAATACTTTAGTTGGTACCATTTTTATCCCTCTTTGTTCCGCTCACCTCTTTTAAGTACATATTTCGAAAGATCCAATTTGTCTGCGCTTCTACATGGGCAGAAGAACTTACATACCAAATTTCACGACTATAGCAGCAATACTTTAGTTGGTACCATTTTTATCCCTTTTTGTCCCGCGCAAACCTTAAAAGTACAAAATGCATTTACATTCCGCTTCTATGTGGTGAGAGGAATTTACACACCAAATTTCGCGACCATAGCTGCAATACTTAAATTAGTACCATTTTCATCCCTTTTTGTCCCTCGCAACCCTTAAAAGTACAAATTTTGAAAAATCCAATTTTACTGCGCTTCTACTTGGCCAGAAGAACTTACATATCAAATTTCAAGATTCTAGCTGCAATACTTTAGTTGGTAGCATTTTTATCCTACCATTTTTATGCTGCCTCTTTGTAGAATTATATTGCTATAAGAGTATAGTCAGGGACTATCAAGCTAAAAACTTATCTTACGGTCTATAAGTTAATTAATTAATTTTATATAAGTATAAAATTTATTTAATTAATTTTAATTCAAAATTGTAATAATAAAACATCAAAATTTATTTAATAAATAGCGCTATTAGCAGAAATATCAGAAATTTCCTTCACATATATGTGCAATACCTGTGGAATGCAATCCATGGTGTAGGCTACATAATATACTGCCGGGCCGATCTTAAGGTCTTTTTATTTTTTAAAACATACATGTACACGTAGGTTATTTGGTACAATTTTTATCCCTTTTTGTCCGGCTCCCACTTAGAAATAAAAAATCCTTTATTTTACGATTTGTAGTTATAATACTTTGGTTGGTACCATTTTCATCCCTGTTTGTTCGCTTCGAAAAATCAATTGTATTGTGTTTCTACGTGGTCAGAGGGAATAACAGATCGGATTTCACAATAATATCTGCAGTACTTTGATTGGTACCATTTTAATCCCTTTTTGTACCGCATTCTCCTTACAACTTAAAATTAAAAAAATCAGTTTTTTCTTTGTTCATTTGACAACTGATACAACATATGTATTGATTAAGCCTTTTTAACGGGTTAACAAATATAATTTATATGGCATCCATAGTCGGTGACGCATGTCCAAATTTCATTAATCATTACTTCCTGCAGAGTTGCAGTAAGATTTGTCTCAACTGTTGTTCGAATGCATTACTTAAAATCATCCAAATTTTGATTTATTTTATAAACTTCCTGTTAAAATAACCCACAAGAAAAAGGTCAGGAGCCTTTGGGGGCCAACGAAATGTCGAGTTTCTAGAAATCAGCTTATTGGGGAACTTTCGCAGCAATTCTCTCATAGAAGGATCTGAATATTTGACAAGTCGCATCAATTTTCGGAGCAATTTTCTCATAGTGGGACCTGGCTGTTTGACAAGTCGCATCATTCTGTTGAAACCGCACAGTGTTGAAGGGATTCACTTTCGATGCAGATCTGCAAAGAAGAACTCCTTTAACAGCAGCATTAAGTAGCATGACAGCAGCATTATCAGCCACCCCATATACATGGTAAGGGCAAGGTACATACCGAATTTAATGTTTCTAGCTACTGCCGTTTAGTCCGGACGAAGGTTCGATGTTTATCACTTTTGGTCCCATTACCCCCTAAAGAAAGACCTACGAAAAACATTATTTAGTCACATTCTCTGTCATACTTGGGAACTTTCCTCCACATTTCATTTTGGTCTGGACGCTGATCGATGCGTCATTCAGTATCTATATAACAGTTTTATATGTGTAGAGATAGCCAACCAACAATGATCAATTGCTAATGCAGACACTTTTAAATTAAAATTTATTTTAAAAACTACTGCTGGAAAAATTAACATTTCCAGCACATTTTCCATTTTTTGTTGTTATTGCAAACGGATATTAACATTTCAAACTGACATTCCTATTGAAAAATCACAATGCATTGATAGTGATTTAATGAATGTTTTCCAAGGAGCTATTGAGCCTTGACTTGGCACTTCACTAATAACAAACCTCGAACACAACACCCACTGCTGCATGTCAGCCTAACGTGGTTGACATTGAAAATCCATTTTATTGCAATAAAATGACGACAGTTGGCAAATCGAAGAAAAATACAGATTTTAATTACTTTTTTTGAATTTATTATTATAATAACAAGGATGGCACACACACACGCGCGCGTCGACACAATCACATTATCCTTACGGGCATAAAATTCTATAAATTATTTCAACAACAACAGCAACGGCAACGACAGCCTCGAAAGTGAGTGAAAAAAATTACAACATTATTATAAGGATTTCTATTTCTTCTTCATTGCCGTTTGTGGTGAAGAAAATATCACTTTACTTACAGTTCAGTTCAGTTCTTTACTTACTTAGTTTCTGTTTCGCTTCTATTTTTCATTGTACCCATAAGAAAATTGTTTTCGCACACACTCTTCCTGGGCGGTGCACCCTACGTGCGAAACATATATACAGGGTTTTCCAACAAGAGGTGTCATTTTGGTATTCAAAGAAAAATGCCATTTTTTTGAGATCAATGATCGGATGTTTATTTCATAATAAAGAGGAAGGTATGCCGTTAATAATGAAAACCAACATCAGCCAAATGGCCACCACGACCACGCTTACAGGACCATATCCTTTTCATGAAATTTTCCATAACCAAATCGCAAAGTGGCTGCCCTATATCCTCGATAGCCTCACGAATTCTATCTTTGAGGTCTTGAATCGACGCTGGGCTGTTGGCGTCATTCACGTGGCCCCAAAGGAAGAAGTCGCAATGTGTTAAATCACAAGATCTCGGTGGCCAATTGTGATCACCTCTTCGAGAGATAACAAGGTCCGGAAACTTTTACCGTAAAAGAGCAATCGTTTCGTTGCTTGTGTGGCACGTAGCGCCGTTTTGTTGAAAGTAAACGTTGTCCAGATCAATACCATCCAACTTCGATCATAAAAAATCATCTCTCGATAGCGCAATCCATTCACCGTAACTGTTGTTCCAACCTCATTTTCGAAAAATGACCCCTCTGGACCATAAACCGCACCAAACAGTCACACGATGAGGATGGAGAGGCTTCTCAATAATACCTCTTGGGGTTTCCAAGTCCCAGATGCGACAATTTTGCTTGTTGACGTTGCCACCAAGTTGGAAATAGGCCTCATCAGTCAAGATGAGTTTTCGATGGAATCCAGGATCATTCTCATTCATGAGTTTTAATAATTTCAATGCTTTGTTGAAGCGTGTATCGTTCCATTTTTAGTAATGGCGTAGTTTCTACTTATCAAATGTCAAAGAATAAAGGCTTCAAAAGTGACAGCTACCGAAATACCGGGTGATTCAAAATGACACCTCTTGTTGGAAAACCCTGTACATGCTTATTGGGTGGACTGTGATGTTGTGTCTTTTGTAAACCCTTAAAGGCAGCCTTCCAAAATATTACTAAAATTTGATTACTTTGATAATTTTTGATTATTTTAGAATTTATTATTAATGTTTTTTTCGACCAATAAAATATATTAAATCGATATCAAAAATTTAAATTATGAAAACTTTCCAAAACTGCTAGTAAGAGTTCGGAAATTGCTTTTAATACATTAGTTTATAGCCATTTGACTGGGTGACGAAAAAAAGTGTGATGATATGCAAAATATTTCGTCGCTGAGTTAAGCCATCATCGGACGAAAAATAACGTTAATTTTTTGGAAAATAGTTTAATACAAAATATCGTAGTCAGGAGCCTAAATTTGTAAACGCTTTTTACAAAAATTTGTGCTGTGGAAGGGTGCTTTTTCCAGCTGTTTATTTTTATAAAATACTCACTATGAACACCCGCAGAAAATACTATATACTTCCAATAACACTGTGTGTAATTTTTTAAGACATGGCAATATAACCATATACGGACACTACTACGTCATAAAAGTCTATCAAAAAACCAGTGTATCCCAGTCATGCACTTATTATGGGCCCCCACAGATTTGGGTGCTCGGTGTCATTTTTGGCAAAAAAGTGATCAGTTTCTCAGGCTCATATCTTGTTTGGATTTTTTTTTGGAATTTTGATTTACTGTCTGAGGCAAAGTTGTAGCTCATGTCATAAAGAACAAAAATTGTGAACATATAAATCCAAAAATTTCATTCTTCAAGGTCAACATCGCAAATGTCGTCGAACAAATCTTATAGGCTGTAATGTGTGTACGTGGCGTATACGTGCTGTTGATTAAGGATAATATCACTCATACGCACTGTGGTGCTGACCATTCACAAAAACCTACCTACAAGATATTTGAGATCTTAGGTACATTTTTGTAGTTGATTGTTTCCTTGAATTTTGAACGGTTTGCTACCTATGGACCTGAACAGCGGAAAAAGGTTAAAAAAGCAAATTTTTTGAAGTTGTTTTGCGATTTTAAAGATAAAGAGATGAAGTTTTTTTGTTCTTCATGACAAGAGCTACAACTTTGCCTCAGAGAGTAAATCAAAATTCCAAATGCAAAAATGACACCCAGGTCCCAAAGCTTTGGGGGCTCATAAAAAAGTGCATGACATTGGGCAAAACTGGGAGACACGAGTCTTATTTTTGGTCTTTTATCACGTAGTGATACAAATACAAAATAAATAATTACAAGGGAAAAACACGATATTTAGTTAGTTAGTTTAATTTTCAGTAGCGTTTAGCTCACAGTCGGATCGATCAAAGAACGAAACGAAATTTGCAAATCATCATTAATAAATTTAAACTTTATTTCAGTTGTCATTGTCGAAATCGAACAATAGGGAAGACATTTTTCCTAACAAGGACTGAACAGAGTGAACGAGCGTTGTTCCTGTAAAATTCACACATGTAGGGAGTGAAGTACGAAAAAAGTTATAAAATGGTATGCATCAAAAGTCAACAGTTACATCCTTGAGATTTGGAGTGCACATTAGGGTGTGTTATAATTTCAATTTTAAGACAGCCAGATAAGCATGGATAGATTGATTTCCGCGGTCTAGACTCATAGTTTCTTGGAGAAATATTATTGTTTGTTGTTCGTAGAGAAACTTTATATAACTATAATAATTTCATTTTATTTGTTATTCAAATTATCTGCAGCACCTAAAATACCACAATAGCACTTTAAAACTAACTCTAAAGACCAATTTGGTGTGCATAAAATGAGAAATGTCATTGTAAGGGTACATTTTTTATAAATGTGAAAAATAAAAGTTCTTAAATTAGAGATCTGATCAAACTAAAAAGATTGGAATATCTCTTTTTTTTTTGGATTTTTGACTTAGACTACTATCATTCTAACTGGCACATATGTGAGATTCTTTGCAAAACGGATCAAAAATTAAACATTTTCTCTCAATTTGTTTGCCCAATTTAGAAGTGAAGTGATTTATTTAGATACAGTCTTACTATGTCAGTAATTATATATTTTTTTTAATGTTAAATTTGAACTACCGATTACTTCGACTTTGAAAGGTACAATAGCATTCATTTTTATTTTCAGGTTTATGCTTGACATTTGCTATATGGGACGGTATTCGCTTGACAAAATTGGGAAATATTGTTGAAAGCACGCTAGCATCAAAACGAAATGAGCTACGAGGTCCAAATTTTGCATAAACACGTCTAAAAGTCGTAGATCGTTTGGGATTGAAACTGGGCGAAATAGACCCAAATGGAAACATTTTTCCCTCACAAGGACTGAAAAAACCCATAATAACCCCTAATATTTTAGAGTATTTAAGCATATTTTTTCAATATGTGTGCTTGTAAGTACTTGATATTGGATATGCGCATTCCGCCGATAACAAAAACGTGCACCATAAAACGACAAAAAAAGGGCAAAAAGGGATACAAATGGTACATATCAAACGAGTTACGTTAGATTAAAAAAATTCGAGTAAAATACGACACAGTTTCTTAGTATTTTAATGTTGTTTGTCGTTACTTTGTGCTGTGCAAAAAACACGAAACATATTAATTTTGAAACACCAATTCTTCACCTAAGAGTGGGAAAACGAGTGTCGCTCTTTCATATACATTTTAATCGCACATAACTGTCAGAAATCAAAGAGTCGAACGGACCTTCTTATTCATTTATATTCTTTGATTTCAAATACATATATTTACATTATTGGCAATAATAATGATCACTTCATACTATGGCTGACATAGTGCCAATACGTAATCCCTCGTGCTATCTTGTTTAACTTTAAATTTATTTTTTTCTCAAAAAAATCGATGTAATAAAAGGCGAAATCTTACAAAGAAGAATTTACTTTACATATGAAACCATTAAGAAATGGTATAAAAATAGGAATAAAATTAAAATTGTCATCTGGAAACTTTCAAGAGAAATATAATATGAATAGAAAAATTTCCACCGCTGTATTTAAATCACCCTTTATAAGAAGTAATGACTTTAATATTTCAATGTTTTGTATTAATTTATTTAATTAAAAGAAACTTTTTTAATGTTTCTATTGCTTTTACAGTTAGAATATTTTCCTCCTGTTTATGTAAAATATTTTCTTCTATAGATGAATGCATCTTCTAAATTCAAGACGCCATGACATTCTCAGCTATACGGGTTCTTTGTTTCTTTAAACATTTTTTTAATTTTGAATCTAGTGTACGTGTCAGTTCACTTGTGCTTGTGATTTCAATGTCCGATATTATGACTTCTTCAATTCGGACTATTTGCCTAGAGTAAAACATTGAAGCATGACAAAGAATTTCTAAAATATTTTGCCAAAAACATTTGTATTTATATTAAATTTTGCATTTACATTACATTTGTATTTATATTAACAAGTAAGGAAAGGCTAAAGTCGGGCGGGGCCGACTATATAATACCCTACACCACTGTATGTACCTCGCTTTGATTACTAAACCCATTTATTTCATGGAAGCAATTTTATGTAGTTCATATAAATTACACAGTATAAATTATACTATAAATTAATCTTTAGTCATATTTAACGAATATGGTAATTGATCCAATTATCCGACAGACAAATACAAATTATACAGTAGTAATATGATGAATCGGACCGAAATTTCAAAAAGGGGGCCTATAACTACATTTTGGGCCTGGTCCAAAACATGGGCCTATATATTTCTCATTCACGGTAGGTATTCCTAGCTGAAAAATATTATGATCTGCAAAATTTGATGAAGATACGATGTAAGATGTAGTTTCTAGAGCTGTAATAGATCAGAATGGGACCCCATTTGGGATATACCAAAGTATGGACATATGGGCATCTCCCAAACAAGTAAGGAAATGCTAAAGACGGACGGACTTTCTATCTCAGTACAATTCAATTCGTTAAAAAAGTGAAATCGGGAAGGATTTTTGCATCCTGTAAATGTATGTGTTTGACAAAAAATGTTAAATCGGAAATTACATATGTTATGGGGTATATTGAAACCTGGAACGATGTGACCCGCTTTCACTATGTATTTTTATTGGTAAAATATAATATGTAAAGTTTGGCCAAAATCGGTTAAACATTCGGGAGCAACATTTGTATGAGGGCGATATCTAAATCTGAACCGATCTTACCCACTTTCACCATAGGTTGGATTATAAGATGTTGTGCCAATTTTAAAGAAAAACGGGTACAATATGTGGATTTTAGAGCGGAAAATGTCAAATCGGGAGCTACATTTGTATGGGAGCTATATCTACATCTGAACCGATCTTACCCAATTTTTGCATAGGTGTTTCTAGTTGGATTATAAGATGTTGTGCCAATTTTAAAGAAAATCGGGTACAATATGTCGTTTCTAGAGCGGAAAATGTCAAATCGGGAGCAACATTTGCATGGGGGCTATATCTAAATCTGAACCGATCTCACCCAATTTTTGCATACGTGTTTCCAGTTCGATGATAAGATGTTCTGCAAAATTTAAAGAAAATCGGGTACAATATGTCTTTTCTAGAGCGGAAAATGTCAAATCGGGAGCGACATTTGTATGGGGGCTATATGGGGGCTAAATCTGAACCGATCTTACCCAATTTTTGCATACGTGTTTCTAGTTTGATTATAAGATGTTTTGCAAAAGTTAAAGAAAATCGGGTACAGTATGTCGTTTCTAGAGCGGAAAATGTCAAATCGAGAGCTACATTTGTATGGGAGCTATATCTACATCTGAACCGATCTTACCCAATTTTTGCATAGGTGTTTCTAGTTGGATTATAAGATGTTGTGCCAATTTTAAAGAAAATCGGGTACAATATGTCGTTTCTAGAGCGGAAAATGTCATATCGGGAGCAACATTTGTATGGGCGCTATATCTAAATCTGAACCGATCTTATCCAATTTTTGCATAGGAGTTTCTAGTTGGATTATAAGATGTTGTGCCAATTTTAAAGAAAATTGGGTACAATATGTGGTGTCTAAAGCGGAAAAAGTGAAATAGGGAGCGACATTTGTATGGGGGCTATATCTAAATCTGAACCGATTTCCTCCAAATTCAATACCAATGGTCGTTGGCCAGAAAAAATAAATTCTGCCAAGTTTCATGACAATCGGACAACAGTTGCGACCTGTAGAGTGCGAACAAGCTTAGATGGACAGCAGACGGACGGACGGACGGACGGACGGACGGACGGACGGACGGACGGACGGACGGACGGACGGACGGACGGACGGACGGACGGACAGACGGACAGACAGACATCGTTAAATCGACTCAGCTGGTGATTCTAAGCCGATCGGTATACTTAAAGGTGGGTCTAGCTCGATTATTTCTTGGTGTTACAAACATTTGGCGCGAAACTAACTTATAATACCCTAGACCACGAAGTGGTGTAGGGTATAATAATTGCATTCATTATGAAATTATCAAAAAAGTACGCAAACATTGCAATAGTGTACATGGACGTGTACGGTGGGCGTCAATGGGTTAAAAAACCACACATGTTACTAAATGTTGATATTTTAAACCACATTGGACATACCTAAAATAAATTATTTTTTCCCGGGAATGAACATTTTCATTCCCGTTTTCCCGGGAAATGAAAAAAGTCCGGGAAACCCCAAACCCTAGTACCAACCAAATGACCGCAGCTAGAGTCATGAAATTTGGAATATACATTCCTTTGACTACGTAGACTTGAAAAATAAAAGTTTTTTTCCAAATTCTTACTTTCAAGGGATACAATGGGTACGGAGGGATAAAAATAGTACCAACAAAACGGCTGTACCTAGAATAATTAAATATAATGAAATTCGGTGTATACTTTCCTCTGATTGCATAGACAAGTAAAATACACGGATTCGTACTGTTTGGGGTTAAAATAAAAAAGGGGATAAAAATAGTACCAATCAAATGACCGCAGCTAGAGTCATGAAATTCGGAGTATACATTCCTTTGACTACGTACACTTGAAAAATAAAAGTTTTTTCCAAATTCTTACTTTCAAGGGATACAATGGGTACGGAGGGATAAAAATAGTACCAACAAAACGGCTGTACCTATATAATGAAATATAATGAAATTCGGTGTATACATTCCTCTGATTGCATAGACAAGTAAAATACACGGATTCGTACTGTTTGGGGTTAAAATAAAAAAGGGGATATAAATAGTACCAATCAAATGACCACAGCTAGAGTCATGAAATTCGGAGTATACATTCCTCTGACTGTGTAGACACGGAAAATAGACGCATTTTTAGAAATTCGTACTTTTTGGGGTTAAAATTAAAAAAGGGATAAAAATAGTACCAATTAAATTACCTCAGCTAGAGTCATACAATTCGGAGTATGCATTCCTCTGACTGCGTAGACACGGAAAATAAACGGATTTTTCGAGATTCGTACTTTCAAGGGATAGAATGGTACAGAGGGATAAAAATAGTATCAACTAAACGACTACAGCTAGAATGATGAAATTCTAATTGCGTAGAAATATCAGGGGGGTAAAAATGGTACCAACCAAATGGGCGCAGCTGGAATCATGGAATTCGGTGTATACATTCCTCTGATTGTATAGACACGCAAAATAACAAGTTTTTTCTAAATTCGTAATTTTTCTTTTACGGCAAAAATTGGTTGAATCATGAAGTTAGGATATTTTGCACTATGTACGTCTGATAATGGATTTTCAAAATTTGTACTTTTGGAATTAAAATAAAATGGAAGTACAACCAACTGTAGCACACACTATCTACCAATATTTATGGCATTTAAGCTTATTGATAATATAAATATAAGAATATTTATTTTTTGATTTGAAATAACTAATGGTTTGAAATAAATAAAATATTATATTAATAAAATTATTTTTTCAATATTTGTATTTGTTTTGGTTTGGCTATATTAAAAAAAATTTATATTTTCCTGTAATATTACTGCACTTCTACCAAAACCGACAACCTCTGTGGAATGCAATCCATGGTGGAGGGTATATAAAGTTCGGCCCGGCCGAACTTAACGCAGTTTTACTTGTTTTATTTTGGGTGCAATTTTAACTTTTTATTTAGGTTTTTGTTATCACAGTCTTAAAGAAAACCGCCCTATTGTTGTCAAATTTATTATCTCCCAGATCCTGCAGCTAAGCTTGGAAGCTTGAATAAATGGCATGGTGGAAGAGATTCACGCCTAAGAACAAATAAAATCAATGTTCAGTAAGTAGCAAATGGTAGAAGTTAAAGCGGTAGGGTCGGTTGTATTGAGACAACATCCAAAAATGTTGCTGGGATTTGGATAAATTGCACTACAATTACATTACAATTGGACAGAAATGGGTTCTTTTAATTGTAAAATTGTACTTCGCATATAGTTTATATAGTCCAGGAGTTACATAAATGATAACACCCTGAGTCTCCAAGTTATTTATTGGACCTTCTAACACAATATTTAATCAAAATAAAGCTCCTTTTGAGGTCGACCACGGCCAATATTTACAAATTGTTCTCTTATTTCCCATATTTCTACCACAATGAATGTACGTACACACTTCTTCGTTCCTTTGAAGGTCACTTCTCCGAAGTACTTTATAACATCATCCTAAAGACATTTGAACATTTGACATCGTTAACAAAGAAAATAAAGAAAAATACAAATTGCAATTTCATTCCCAAAATCTCATTCCGAATATCCCGCCAGTCGGCCAGCATCCAACAGCGGCGTCAACAACAAATAAATACAGATAAACAAACACACAAAAGGAATACCATTGGAAACAATGACCAAATTCCACCGCCACCATCATTCCAAGCTATGGCTGGTCAATAGCGGCTGTTCACTACATATTTGGTGTAACAAGTATTTCTTTCGTCCTTTCACTCGTTCCGCTCTGCGAGTGCCAAAAAGAGTTCATTAAGTGTTAAGAAGGATTCCAAGACCACAAAAATGTTTGTGGACGGACACATATCCGCTGCTGCCACTACTGCTGTTCTTATAGTTATTGTTTTGTTGTGGTGTTGCCTCCATTTGAGGTTGCAAACAATAGTCCGAAGAGTGAACGAATGTAATAAACATTTGCGAGAGTAACTAAGAGCATTCTTTATATCCATATACTAATTCGTTCATAAGTACATATGTATATAGTACACACACGACGGTATATATAATTGGATATACGACTGTAATCATGTGTTCAAATAATCTGGCCCGTAAGAAAAAATGGTGGCGAAAGTAGTAAAAAGCATTGAAAAATAGATGCCGAAAAAATAATAATAAAAGCAAGAGAGTGTGTGATAAATTCGATACTTTAGTCAATAAAGGAAGGCTGTGATTTGTTAATACTTGAATACTCAGATGATTAATCAACAAAAAATGCAGTAAAACAAGCTGATGTTGGCTGTTATCTCCATTAAGACTGATATTGCCTATTTCGTTGCGTGATATTAGGTGATCAAAAACAATGGTTTGCGACTTTCGATTGGGTTGATAAAAACTATTTTTAAAAATGCCTACCGTAATATATGTGATAGGAAATTTATTTAAAAGTTATTCTTATTTTAATAACTGCCATGAAGATTTTCTTTTAAAAATTTATCAATTTTCAATCTCAAATCCAATAACTTTTGCAATTACTCAGATCTTTTACTAATTTACAAATAATAGTCAGAGAAATTAAAAAAAAAAACATGTAAGAAGACGTTAATTTCGGCCGGGCCGAATCTTATATACCCTCCACCACGGAGTGCATTCCACAGTATTACCAGCAGATTAAAGGATGTCGACTTTACATAGAAGCACAGTACCATATTACGAAAATTGTGATATTTTTATGCACACTGTTTAAAATCGACTACTATATATAAATAAAATGCTGAAATTGTGAAAGTGAACATGCCTAAATATTAGGCGATTGTCAGTCGCCATTAGAAAGAAGCATTTTCAGATACAGACAAAGTGATAAGAAAAGTATAAATTTTAAAGATATCCCCATTTGCCCCATTCTCTGCCCAAATATACAAATTTCGAAAAAAACATTTTTCGAGTCTTCATAGTCAGAATGTATACATGATATCAACTTCAGCGGTTTTGTCGGTTCCATTTTTATCCCTCTTTATAATTATATCCCTTAAAAGTAAATGCCTCTATTTTACGTGTCTATGCAATTAGAGGGATGTACACACCGAATTTCATGATTCTAGCTGTTGTCGCATCATTGGTACCATATTTTATCCCTTTTTGTCCCATTTCGCCCGCTTTGTGGTGCTTCCAAGCTACAAGGGGAATGTCCGCAACAAATTTTAACTGTATGAAAATAAGAAATTTAATTAATAAGCCAAGCTACCAATATTTGTATACTATATATATATATATATAATGGATATAATACTTCAATTCATAAAGTAAATATAAGGGAGCAATCATAAATACCCTAAATATTGGGGGATAGAGAGTGTACTTTCAGCTACAGTCGTTTGGTTGGTTGTATTTCCATCCTATTTTAATTTCAAAAGTATAAATTTTGAAAATACCTTATCTCTCACGTACGCAGTATAAGACAACTTGATGATTCTACCATTTTTTTGTCGTAAAAGCAACAAAATAAAGTACTATGCAGTCAGAGGAATGTATACACCGAATTCCATGATTCTATCAGCGGCCATTTTGTTGGTACCATTTTTATCCCCTTTTTCCAATTTTGCCCCCTCAAGAGTACGACTAACTAAAATCTCTTTATTTTACGTATCTACACAATTTACTCACTGAATTTCATCATTCTAGCCGTATTCGATTAGTTGGTACTATTTTTATCCCCTGTAGGCATTGTATCCATTGAAAGTACGAATTTGGAAAAAACGTTTTATTTTTCGTGTCTACGCAGCCAGAGGAATGTATACTCTGAATTTCATGATTCTAGCTGCTGTCATTTGGTAGTTACTATTTTTATCCCCTTTTTCCATTTGAACCCCAAAAAGTACGAATTTTGGAAAGTTCTTTTATTTTACGTGTCTACGCAATCAGAGGAATGTATATATCGAATTTCATTATTCTAGGTGCAGCCGTTAGGTTGGTACTATTTTTATCCCTCTATCCCCATTTAACCCCTTAAAAGTACGAATTTAGAAAAAATACTTGTATATTATGTATCTACTCTATTAGAGGTATGTACACGCCAAATTTCGTGTTTCTATCTGTTGTCGTTTGATATGTACCATTTTTATCCCTTTTTGTCCCATTTCGCCCCCTACAAATAAAAATCACTCTATGGTGCCCTTTTATGCTATAGAGGGAATGCGCATTGCAAATATCAACTAAATACAAGCTAATATGTTCAAAAAACATGCTGAAATACTCTAAATATTAGGGGTATTTTCAGTCCTTGTGAGGGAAAAATTTTTCCCTCTGGGCCGATTTCGTCCACTTTCAATCCCAACCGATCTACAACCATAAGACACATTTAGGAAAAATTTGAACCTCCTAGCTCATTTCGTTCGGCCGCTATCGTGCTTTCAACAGACAGACGGACAGACGGACATGGCTATGTCGTCTTAGCATTTTACCACGACCCAGAATATATATACTTTATGGGGTCTCCGATGAATATTTCAAGGTGTTACAAACGGAATGACAAAGTGAATATACCCCTATCCTGGAGGTGGAGGGTATAAAAATAAAATAAATTAAAATTGATTTATAATATAGCCTTATAAAGAGTGATTTTTTTGAGGTTAGGATTTTCATGCATTAGTATTTGACAGATCACGTGGGATTTCAGACATGGTGTCAAAGAGAAAGATGCTCAGTATGCTTTGACATTTCATCATGAATAGACTTACTAACGAGCAACGCTTGCAAAGCATTGAATTTTATTACCAAAATCAGTGTTCGGTTCGAAATTTTTTATCGACAAATTTTGTTCAGCGATGAGGCTCATTTCTGGTTGAATGGCTACGTAAATAAACAAAATTGCCGCATTTGGAGTGAAGAGCAACCAGAAGCCGTTCAAGAACTGCCCATGCATCCCGAAAAATGCACTGTTTGGTGTGGTTTGTACGCTGGTGGAATCATTGGACCGTATTTTTTCAAAGATGCTGTTGGACGCAACGTTACGGTGAATGGCGATCGCTATCGTTCGATGCTAACAAACTTTTTGTTGCCAAAAATGGAAGAACTGAACTTGGTTGACATGTGGTTTCAACAAGATGGCGCTACATGCCACACAGCTCGCGATTCTATGGCCATTTTGAGGGAAAACTTCGGAGAACAATTCATCTCAAGAAATGGACCGGTAAGTTGGCCACCAAGATCATGCGATTTGACGCCTTTAGACTATTTTTTGTGGGGCTACGTCAAGTCTAAAGTCTACAGAAATAAGCCAGCAACTATTCCAGCTTTGGAAGACAACATTTCCGAAGAAATTCGGGCTATTCCGGCCGAAAGCTCGAAAAAGTTGCCCAAAATTGGACTTTCCGAATGGACCACCTAAGACGCAGCCGCGGTCAACATTTAAATGAAATTATCTTCAAAAAGTAAATGTCATGGACCAATCTAACGTTTCAAATAAAGAACCGATGAGATTTTGCAAATTTTATGCGTTTTTTTTAAAAAAAAAGTTATCAAGCTCTTAAAAAATCATGCCTTCTCTAAACACTACGCAAACAAAACTATATTATTTTTTTCTTCGATATATATTATTACTACTCTCATTTTGGAAATATAAATCTGATAACACACGCTTATATGCTCAATGAAAGGTACTTGAGATGGTTACAAATATTGTGAATTTCACTTTAGGAAAAGTCTTCAAAAAAAATCGATATTTTTTCGAAAAATAGGAAATAATTATTTTGTTTTATTTTTAATAGCTAATATTCCAACGAAGAAAACAATGTCTATATGTTAAAGTCCGATGGATAAATGTAGACGCAAAATAATTTAAAAAACTTGATTTTTGTTATTTTTGTTTAAATAATAGATAACAGAGTATTTTGTTTTATTTATCTTAGCTGGCATCTTAGCGAAGAAAACTAGGATTATTTGAAGAAAAAAATCGATAAATGTAGAAGTTATGACCCTATGTCGAAGTACATGTCGCCTTCACGTATGACTAAATCAATTTAAACAAAAACTTGGTTAAAAATGACACACGAGATATTGTAATTCCCCTAAATTTGTAAAGCGGGGTTTGGGGCTATTAAAAATAAATAAAATTAAAAATAAAGTTTGTTTTTGGGGCCATAACTTCTATGATACATTTTCTTAAAATGTTAGCTATTTTAAAAAGATTGAAAAAAAATATTTTTTTTTTAAATTATTTTTCTATTTTTAATGAGTTTTTTCGCAAAAGAAAAAAATGTTAACTTTTTAGGATACTGTTCTTAGTTGAGCTTATCAGAATACAAATATAAAATGTTCCTTCAACGTATGTAGGAATATTAGAAAAAAAAAATATCCGCAAAATATTTTTTGTATTGATTTTATGAATGCACACATTAAATTAGTTTTTAGGTTTCGAACATAATATTATTATTTAGCAGAGCGTATTAAAATTTTCGTAAAATTGATCAACCCATTTATTTTAAGTATGAGGCCTACAAAATTTGTCAATAAATTGAAAAAAAATTGTATTTTTTTGATGTTTTTTTGACACATCCCATGAAAAAAAGGGGGTAATCGAAAAATCGTTTGGTATCCCTCTTTATAATTTTATCACTTAAAAGTAAGAAAAAGGCCTTTTATTTTACGTGCCTACACGGTTAGATGGATCTACGCACCGTATTCCATGTTTTTATATACTCCACGAGAATATTATGTCTTTGTACATTTGTTTGTAACGCCCAAAAGGAAGCGAGATAGACCCATCGTTTATTATACAGATCGGCTTAGAATCACTTTCTGGGTCGATTTAGCAATGTCCGTCTGTGTCTGTCCATCTATTGTTGTAATAAAATTACAGGCCGCACTTATAGTCCGATCTTAACAAAAGTTGGCACAAGTAAGTTTTGTGGATCAAGGACGAACGCTTTTTAATTTTAGGTAAATCGGTTCAGACTTAGATATAGCCTCCATACAAAAGGTGCTCCCGATTTGACTTTTTCCGCACTATAAAGCACATATAGTACCCGATTTTCTTCCAATTTGTTTTATAGCCTTATAATCTAACTAGAAACACCTATGGCGAAATCGGGTGAGATCGGCTCAGATTTAGATATAAATGTATCCAAATGTTTTTCCCAAATGTTTAACCGATTTTGGCCAATTATATTATTACTAGCAGTACCTGCTGCTTCGCACGCGAAAGAGCCCGTTATTTGTTATTAGTTTTATCTGTCTCTGTTTTGGATAGTATTTATTTGATTTTCTTTTGGTGGATATAGATAAATCTAAAATAGTAAGTTGGAAATCTCCTGCTAGATAGCACTCATACACAATTAAAGGAATATGCTTTGCGAATTGCTTCATTTTAGCTGAACTCACTTCGAATGTACATATCATTTTCTACTGGGTTTCGAACAAAAAATTGCAACCGCAGAGACTTTTATATCCTCGATCACATGCCGTCGGTCAGTTTATAACTTTTTGTACATCTTTCCCAAAAAGCACATATTTTGAAAAATCACTATAGGGTTCTCACATGGGTTCTCGGTTCTCCCCTAAAAGCCTGTACTTTATTTGGAACAAAGTTTATCCTTTTTGTTCCGCATCCTCCAACAAATTTTGAAATATCCATTCCGCGTTAACGTAATTAAAGGGCTGTGCATCATTTTTTTGTTTGTCCCGCGCGCCCCTTAAAAGTACAAATTTCGAAAAATCCAATTTTATTGCACTTCTACGTGGTCAGAGGAATTTACGTACCAAAATTCTAGCTTTAACACTTATTTGGCACCATTTTTGTATCGCTCACTCCTTAAAAGTACAAATTCCAAAAAATGCATTTATGTCACAAATCTTCGTGGTTGGATGAATGTACACGTCGAATTTCACGATTCTAGCTACAATACTTTAGTTGGTTCCACTTTTATCCCTTTTTGTGCCGCTCGCCCCCTTAAAAGTACAAAAATTCACATATTTTGCACTTCTATATGGCGAGAGGAATTTCAATACCAAATTTCACGAATCTAGGTATAATAATTTATTTGGTGCTATTTTTATCCCTTTTTGTCCCACTCATCCCTCATAAGCAAAAATTTCGAAAAATCCATTTTGATTGCGTTTCTACGTGGTCAGAGGAATTTTCATACCGAATTTCACGATTCTAGCTGTAATACTTTAGTTGGTACCATTTTTATCCCTTTTGTCCCAAGCGTCCCTTAAAAGTGCAAATTTCGATAAATTCCATTTTACTGCACATCTATGTGGTCAGAGGAATTTACATACCAAATTCCACAATTCTAGCTACAATACTTTAGTACCATTTTTATCCCTTAAAGGTACAAATTTCGAAAAATCCATTTGAATTTGTGCTTCTACGTTGTCATACTAAATTTCACGATTCTAGCTATGTTACTTTAGTTGGTATCATTTGTATCCCTTTTTGTCCTGCTCAACCCTCATACCATTCTTATCCCTTTTTGTACCGCTCACCTCTTCAAGTACAAATTTCGAAAAATACAATTTTACTGCGTGGTCAGAGGAATTTATTATCCCTTTTTGTGCTGTTCACCCTTAAAAGTACAAAAATGCACTGCTATATGGTGAGAGGAATTTACATACCAAATTTCACGATTCTACCTATAGTAATTTATTTGGTACCATTTTTATCTCTTTTTGTCCCACTCACCCCTTATAAGAAAAAAAATCGATAAATCCATTTTGATTGCGCTTCTACATGGTCAGAGCAATACCGAATTTCACTATTCTAGTTGTAACACTAAAGTTGGTACAATTTTTATCTCTTTTTGTCCCACTCACCCCTTATAAGAAAAAATTTCGAAAAATCCATTTATGTTGCAAGTCTACGCTGTCAGAGGAATTTACACACCAAATTTCACGAATATAGCTGCAATACTTTAGTGGGTACCATTTTTATCCCTTTTGGTCCCGCTCACCCCTTATAAATACAAATTTCGAAAAAAAAACATTTATATTGCGCTTCTACGTTGTAAAAGGAATTTACACACCAAATTTCGAGACTATAGGTGGAATACTTAAATTGGTACCATTTTTGTCCCTTTTGGTCTCTCGCAACCCTTGAAAGTAAAATTTTTGAAAGATCCAATTTTAATGCGCTTTTACATGGTCGGAGGAATTTACATACCAAATTTCGCGATTCTGGCTGTAATACTTTAGTTGGTACTGTTAATATCCCTTTTTGCCCTGCTCACCCCTTATAAGTAGAAATTTCGAAAAATCCATTTATGTTGCAAGTCTACGTTATCAGAGAAATGTAGATACCGATTTTCACGAATACAGCTGCAATACTTAAATTGGAACAATTTTTAACACTTTCCTCCCTTAAAAGTACAAATTTCGAAATTTTTATTTGTAGCTCGTCTGCATGGTCATTGCAAGGATCACACCGAATTTCATGTTTCTAGCTACTGCCGTTTAGTCGGGACGAAGGCTTGATGTTTATCCCTTTTCGTCCCATTTTACCCACTAAAAGTACGAATTTCGTAAAATTTTTTCGATGTCTTCGTCATATTTGGGAACTACCCTGAAAATTGCATGATACTGGCTTCAGCCGTTTGGTCTGGGGGCTGGTGAATGATAAATCAGTCAGACAGTAAAGCAACTATTTTATATATATAGATATTTCACCTATAGACATGGCGAAAGCGGGCCACATTGTTCCATGTTTCAATATACCCCCATACAAAATGTGGAGTGTATCATATATTCGGCTCCGACTTTAGTATGTATCAACAGCAAAGAAACATGAAATTTTTAATGTACATCCCTTGAGTAGATACATAAAATAGAGAGATTTTTTCAAAATTCGTAATTTTAAGGGATACAATTGGAAAAGAGGGATACAAATGGTACCAACCAAATTCGCTAAGTAGCCATTTTTTGCAGTTAGTGGAATACAAACTTTTTGTGAGTATATTTTCATGATCACTATTGTGAAACAAATATCATACCGACAATACTATGGCTGACATAATGTCAATACTAGGGTTTGCATTTTCCCGTACTTTTTATTTCCCGGGAAACGGGAATTATTTTTTCAATTTCCCGGGATCCCGGGACAGCACGGGAAATCGTCAACATACTGTTTACTATGAGTTAAGCTAATTTTTTCCAATGAAACATTCACATTTATTAAAGTAAAATAAATATATATTTCACAACGAACCTGTTACGAACATCTTTTCAAGTTTCAAAATTAATTAAAGATCAGATATATCTTATTTTATTGGAAAATGTGGACGCGACGGAGAACGATCGTTCACATTAATAATGAGTAGAGCAGTAAATGAAATGTTTGTCCTTTGTCCTGTCGCTTCGAAAACTCTAAATTCTTTATTTTTGGCGTTCGGATACACGCCCAAAATCTATTTTTCGCGGAGTTTATTTTTTTTTTTCATATGGAGCTTGACAGGAAATATCCGAAAAAGTGGATTTTGAGTCTACATCCGAACGCAGCTTAAAAATATTTAGTCATCCAACTGCAATATTTGGCATACCTGATTAAAAGCTATGTGATCTAAATTTGTATACAACATTTTTAATTTAATTGTGGAAATGATGCAAAAAATATGCGAAGAAATATGTAAAAATTTCTACTGAATTCCCGCGGGATTCCCGTGCGAATTTCCCGGGATACGGGAAATGAAAAATGTGCGAATTCCCGGGAATTTTCCCGCGGGAAATCCCGGGATGCAAACCCTAGTCAATACTGAAACCCTCGTGCTGGTTAAACTTTAAATTTCTTGTTTTCCTAGAAGAATCGAAGTTATAAAAGATGAAAATCTTCTAAATAACAATTTACTTTACATATGAAACCAGTAAGAAATTATTAAAAATTGGATACAATTAATTTTTTTACCTAGGTACTTTCAAGAGAAATCAAATATGAATAGAAATATATACTACCTTTGTAAGAATTAATGACTGGACTTTCAATGTACCTATTTTTGTAAATTTATTTACTTAATATTAATTTTTTTATATTGCTTTTACATTTTAGAATATTTTACTTTGTTTCTGTAAATTTGTTTATATGAATCTTCTAAATAAAATACGTCATAACATTCTCGAATTATTTGTTTACTTAATCATTTATTAATTTTGAATGTAGTGTATGTGTAAGTCACTTGTATCTGCGATTTAAATGTCCACTTTTATGACGCCTTTAATTCTGACGATTAGTATAGAGTAAAAAATTTGTAAAATGAAAAAATGTAAAATATGTTGAATATGTCAATATTCTACCCTATTAACGCCCAATTTATTTATTATTTAAAAATAAATAAATATCTATTTTTAGATTATTATTAGGCCCGTTTAGATTATTATTAGGCAATTGGGCTTACTAGCTTAATGTTTGTATGGTATTCACTACTCTCTTAGTTATCGAGTAAGGTGGTGCCAGATTTTTATCTCTGATTTATTTAAATAAAACCAGAAAAGAAAGAAAGATCAATCGAACAGGCCTAGTACATTGGTGTGTTCTTCTCGTTCACTTACATTTAAGAGACTTGATAAGGTGGCAACATTTTTATCCATTGGTTTTTTCTTAAATGAATCAACAAGACAAATCTGGCAGCAACATTGTGAGAGTAGTAAGCTACTTTCTTGTAAATTCCATAAAAAATTAGCTAGTAACCCCAATAGAACAGGCTTACGGTTTAATAATCAGGAACTTCATTCATATTAGAAGTTATCAAAAAAGTAAAAATACCTTGAAATAGTGTACACGGACGTGTATAATGGGCGTTAATAGGTTAAAAAACACACCAGTTAATAAATGTTGACATTTTTAATCATATTGGACATACCTAAAATAAATTATTTTTGAAAATTATTTTTTATGAAACTTTTCATTCCCGTTTTCCCGGGAAATAAAAAAATCCGGGAAGCCCCAAACCCTATTCGGTATATAAATTCTGTGAAGATTCGAAACAAAAATGACTTTTTCGAAATTTGTACTTTTTGGGGGAAAATTGGGCGAATGGAGATAACAAATGGTACCAACCAAACGACTGCAGCTATAATAATAAAATTCGGTGTGTCCATTTCTTACACTGCGTAGACGCGAAAAATAAGGAGATCTTTAGATATTTGTACTTTCAGGATATAAATGGGATTATATTTGGCACCAATCAAGCGGCTAAAACTAGAATCATGATAGTCAGTATTTACACTCGTCTGAAGATCTACGATTTTTTCTAAATTAGTACTTTTAGGATCAAAATGAATAATGGAAACATCAATAGCAGAACTTTTCCTATCAAAATTGTACAGATTTAGGTTGTAGCTGGAATCCAATAGGGAAAATCGGGCTTGATGGAAATTGTTTCTACCTAATAATATTTAGGGCACATTTTTGAAGATTGCTGCCTAATGTTCACTTTTCGATTACACTTGAAGTTTTTATCTATATATATAAAAGAGTTGCGTTACTGACTGACTGACTGACTGACTTATCATTGACCAGCCCCCAGACCAAACGGCTGAAGCCAGGGTCATGAAATTTTCAGGGTAGTTCCCAAATATGACGTAGACGTCGACTAAGAAAGGGTTTTACGAAATTCGTACTTTTAGGGGATAAAATGGCCCAAAAAGGGATAAACATCGAACCTTCGTCCTGACTAAACGGCAGTAGCTATAAACATGAAATTCGGTAAGTTCCTTGTAGTGACCATGTAGACGAGGTACAAATAGGGATTTTTCGAAATTTGTACTTTTAAGGGCCGAGCGGGACAAAAAGGGATAAAAATGGTACCAACTAAAGTATTACAGCTAGAAACGTGAAATTTGGTACGTAAATTCCTCTGACCATGTAGAAACGAGGTAAAATTGGAATTTTTGAATTTTGTACTTTTAAGGGACGAGCGGGATAAAAAGGGATAAAAATGGTACCAACTAAAGTATTACAGCTAGAAACGTGAAATTTGGTATGTAAATTCCTCTGACCATATAGAAACGAGGTAAAATTGGATTTTTCGAAATTTGTACTTTTAAGGGACGAGCGGGACAAAAAGGGATAAAAATGGTACCAACTAAAGTATTACAGCTAGAATCGTGAAATTTGGTATGTAAATTCCTCTGACCATATAGAAACGAAGTAAAATTGGATTTTTTGAAATTTGTACTTTTAAGGGACGAGCGAGACAAAAAGGGATAAAAATGGTACCAACTAAAGTATTACAGCTAGAAACGTGAAATTTGGTATGTAAATTCCTCTGACCATATAGAAACGAAGTAAAATTGGATTTTTCGAAATTTGTACTTTTAAGGGACGAGTGGGACAAAAAAGGGATAAAAATGGTACCAACTAAAGTATTACAGCTAGAAACGTGAAATTTGGTATGTAAATTCCTCTGACAATATAGAAACGAGGTAAAATTGGATTTTTCGAAATTTGTACTTTTAAGGGACGAGCGGGACAAAAAGGGATAAAAACGGTACCAACTAAAGTATTACAGCTAGAAACGTGAAATTTGGTATGTAAATTCCTCTGACCATATTGAAACGAAGTAAAATTGGATTTTTCGAAATTTGTACTTTTAAGGGACGAGCGGGACCAAAAGGGATAAAAATGGTACCAACTAAAGTATTACAGCTAGAAACGTGAAATTTGGTATGTAAATTCCTCTGACCATATAGAAACGAAGTAAAATTGGATTTTTTGAAATTTGTACTTTTAAGGGACGAGCGAGACAAAAAGGGATAAAAATGGTACCAACTAAAGTATTACAGCTAGAAACGTGAAATTTGGTATGTAAATTCCTCTGACCATATAGAAACGAAGTAAAATTGGATTTTTCGAAATTTGTACTTTTAAGGGACGAGCGGGACAAAAAGGGATAAAAATGGTACCAACTAAAGTATTACAGCTAGAAACGTGAAATTTGGTATGTACATTCCTCTGACCATATAAAAACGAATTAAAATTGGATTTTTCGAAATTTTTACTTTTAAGGGGCGAGCGGGACAAAAAGGGTACCGACTAAAGTATTACAGCTAGAATCGTGAAATTCGGTATGTAAATTCCTCTGACCATATAGAAACGAAGTAAAATTGGATTTTTCGAAATTTGTACTTTTAAGGGACGAGCGGGACCAAAAGGGATAAAACTGGTACCAATTTTACTATTACAGCTAGAATCGTGAAATTTAGTGTGTAAATTCCACTGATCATATAGCAGCGCAATAGTTTGATTTTTCGAAATTTGTACTTCTAAGGGGTGCGCGGGACGAAAAGGGATAAAAATGCGGTACAATCCTGTGTTACCAAATAAAGTACATATTTTTAGGGGAGCAAAAACACATGTTACCTATAGTGATTTTTCAAAATGTGTACTTTTTGGGAAAGAGGTGCAAAAAGTTATAAACTGGCTGGCTGAATCTAGAAACATGAGATCGAGGATATAAATGGTTGTAATTTTTTGTTCAAAACTTAGTTTTCTACTATACATACGAAGTAGTTCAGCAAAATAGTGCATATCGGCATAAGCACATTCCTTTGACTGTGTGTGAGTGCTAGCTAATAGGAGCTTACCAAATTACTATTTTAGATTTATCTATATCCACCAAAAGAAAATTAAATAAATACTATCCAAAAACAGATACGGATAAAATTAACGAATAACTTGCTTTTTCGCGTGCGAAGCAGCGGGTACTGCTAGTATTTATATATAGGAGAGGACTATTAATATTATAAAAATGAAGCTTCGAAGTTTTCCTAATATGGTAGTGCACTTCTATGTAATGTCGACAGCCTCTAATCTGCCGGTAATAAAGCGGAAAAGAAGACTTATGGTGTAGAATGTTGAAGATGACTTTTTCTTAAAAGAATTTTTTTCATAAAATCATTTATTTTATCATAAACTCTCCTAATATGAATTTATTTACTCTGTAGTTTAAGTACTCAATAAAAATGGTACCAACGAAACGACTGCAGCTATAATAATAAAATTCGGTGTGTCCATTTCTTACACTGTGTAGACGTGAAAAATAAGGGGATCTTTCGATATTTGTACTTTCAGGATATAAATGGGATTATATTTGGCATCAATCAAGCGGCTAAAACTAGAACCATGATATTCAGTATTTACACTCGTCTGAAGATCTACGATTTTTTCTAAATTAGTATTTTTAGGGTCAAAATGGATAAAGGAGGTGTGTATTCTATTCTGAAACAGATTGAAACTTCAATATCAGAACTTTTCCTTTCAAAATTGTACAGATTTAGGTTGTAGCTGGAATCCAATAGGGAAAATCGGGCTTGATGGAAATTGTTTCTACCTAATAATATTCAGGGCACATTTTTGAAGATTGCTGCCTAATGTTCGCTTTTCGATTACACTTGAAGTTTTCATATTTATATATAGGAGAGGACAATTAAGCTTCGCAGTTTTCCTAATGTGGTAGTGCACTTCTATGTAATGTCGACAGCCTCTAATCTGCCGGTAATAAAGTGGAAAAGAAGACTTATGGTGTAAAATGTTGAAGATGACTTTATCTCAAAAGAATTTTTTTCATAACATCATTTATTTTATCATAAACTCTCCGAATTGTGAATTTATTTACTCTGTAGTTTAATTCACAATTTTTCTACATATGGTCTCAAGTTTCTTGTGTATACGGCATTGTTCAATAAGTACTATCGCGCTATAGGTCCATGTTTTGATATACACAGTCCGAATATAGCCTTTTCTTACTTTATTTATTATGAATTACCATACAAAGTAAATTTATATTCTAATTTTGGGTCCAGGGATTGAGCCAGGATGAGTAAGACCATTGTAGCTAGTTATTGCAGCGACATACCGGATCTGATAGCCGAGCACGCTACCAACTCGGCTACTGGCTATAGACAGTAAATGCTTCTGTGGATTGCCTGAAAGTGTTTCATTTTTGGTTACATTTCAGCTGCACGCATTGGAATTAACATTAAATTTTGAAACTACATATTACAATTTTTCCCGCAACTCCCTGGTGTGTGTCTGCCTGCTGATGTTAACATTGATTATCACAATAAGTTATTTCTGTCTCAACTGACTCTGATGAAAATGAAATTTGAAGATTTTTTTGTAAAAAAATATCCATTAATGAATTTATTTTCGATTTGGAATAAATAAATTTTACTTTGGGGACACAAATACGAATATTTTCTAGGTAGTGTGTACCTTTACACAATCCTGTATGATCGGACATGACCTTGAGCATGAATTGAGCTCTAAAAATAAATTCTCGAGACATTTGCGACTTTCCAACCATTGCCTCTTTAAAATAACAAGCCTTGTTTGTCCATTAAAGTTTCTGTCGTTGTGAATTCTCTTTGAGATCTGGCCAAATTGTGTTTATTGGCCTTTACAAATAATAAAAAATAACTCGTTTGAACCTTTTTCCACTTTGATGCATTCAAAGGCCATTGTCGTTTAAATGATGTTCAGATATTTCCAGCCAAATTGTTACGAATTGTATCCGTTTTTTTGCATTTCTGCTGGTTTCTTGTTTTTTCGTTGGTACACTAATGTGTATGGCCTTTTGTGAAAGGACATTTTGTCTGACCATTCCATGCGTTTGGGATTGAAGCTACATTCATCGCTTCTCAAATTACTTCATGGTTTTGTGTCACAATTGGTTGGTTCGTTGATATTCCTTCGGATGTATATTAAGTGTGTTCGCACAAAAAAGGAAACTCTATTTATTTTTGAAAACATATAAGGAATTGTTGTAAATAATTTCGTTAAGCATGTGTCCTTTTTGAAGAGCTTGGTTTGAAGACTGGTGGCTGGTGCTTTTTGCCTAATACTTTGGTTTGGTTTCTTTTTGTTGTTTTTGTGTGTGTTCTGCCGAAGTAAATGGTTTGGCTTGTTATTACTTAAGGCTTTTCTTTACTATAAGCCGATGAGAGAAGAGAGAATTTGTAAACCTTCTCAATATGCCCACTTCGTAATGAGAGGTGACGTTAAATGTTTGCCTGTGGTTTAACAACAAATGTGGAGGAGATACCTTAAGACGGCTGACCTGTTAAATGCTTACATAGCCACAACTGCCAGTCACTTTGTCCCCCGGAGGCACTTTCAACAAATCAATGTGGCATACCTTTGTCGATACAACCAAAGTGCTGCAAATTTCTTTTATTACCATATACTCCTCCATGTGATGAATGTTTTGGTACTCAAATGCTTAGAATTTTATAAATTTTTCTCTTGAAGAATAACATAACAGAGCGGAAAAAGTCGAATTGGGAGCGAAATTTGTATGGCAGCTATATATAAATCTGAACCGATCTAAAACATTTTTAACACAGATGTTTCTAGTTGAAATATAAGATGTTTTGCCAAATTTGGAGACAATCTGATAAAATATGTGGTTTCTAGAGCGGAATAAGTCGAATTGGGAGCGAAATTTGTATGGGAGCTATATATAAATCTGAACCGATCTGACCCATTTCCACCATAGGTGTTTCTAGTGGAAATATAAGATGTTTTGCCAAATTTGGAGACAATCTGTTAAAATATGTGGTTTCTAGAGCGGAATAAGTCGAATTGGGAGCGAAATTTGTATGGGAGCTATATATAAATCTGCACCGATCTAAAACATTTTTACCTCAAGTGTTTGTAGTTAAAATATAAGATGTTTTGCAATTTTGAAGAAAATCTGTTAAAACATGTGCTATCTAGAGTGAAAAGAGTCTAATCGGGAGTGAATTCGTATGGGGGCCAAATCTGAACCGATTTTCTTCAAATAAAATAGCGTTCGTCCTTATTCCGAAAAACTTCGTTGTGCAAAGATTCATTTGGTTTTGGCTACAATTGCGACCTGGATCGTGATTACTGGAATAGATGGACAGTATGTCTGTCGATCGATTCAAAAGTGATTCTAAGTCGATCGGTATAATTAACAATAGGTACAATATCTCGCTTCCTTTTGGGTGTTACAAACAACTGCACAAATCCATAATACTCCCATGGAGTGTATAAAAAGACAAATTGAATATTTTTGCAAAATTTTCATTTTCGAGGGAGATATGGTGATGATTTTGAGGTTTGTGATTTTCTTGCGAACTATCCAACGGATCCAGCTGATTTTTGGCATGTGTATTAAGAACCAATGCCGCTTGAAACATATATGTAGTCAGTCGCGAAAATCGCTGCATTTCTGCCAAAAATCTAAAATTCGCGGATGTAATTGCATATATTTTTACTTTCTCTATCTGGGCTTTTAAAACTGTTCTGCCACAAATATTCCCCATTAAGTCAGCAATCAAATGGCGAAACAAATTTTTGTTATTCTCTATATGATAAAAAGTTACGCTGGTTTTCCTAGTGGCACTTTCACATTTTTTGTCTTTACATCCAACATATGTCCTAGTACACGTCTACTTTGCCTTGACAACTTGAGATACAACAAACTTTACTTTAATAAAAACGCTTTTCTTTTGAGTCTAAAAATTACATATCATTTTTTCCGTAGAAAACTGATATATACTGAAAATTTGAAAATTTGATTTTTGAAAATTTCCAAGAAGTCAAAAAGTCGACTATTTCTTGTAACTATAGGGTCCGCCATCTAACGTTTTTTTCAACTATTCAACCGTTGGACTATTATTTGTGGGGTGCAGCCATTTGAATGGAATTATTTTCCATTACTAACCGGAAGGATTGTACTTTCAAATAAAAAAGAAATTTGTGAAAATATTCAGTAGTTTTTTTATAGCATTTTCAAAAAAAAAGTTATTTTGCGGACCTTATATATACTGTCTAGTAATTCAAAACTAGATTAACCACTCGGTTCTTTATAAATTTTAAATCGAGGTACCTTCGTCAGTTGATGGAAGATCCATTTCTCCTTCAGCAATCGTTTCAGTCTATCTAGTTTTATTGAAATGGAAAACAAGTAAGGAAAGGCTAAAGTCGGGCGGGGCCGACTATATAATACCCTACACCACTCCCTGCGTATGTACCTCGCTTTGATTACTAAACCCAGGTATTTCATGGGAGCAATTTTATGTAGTTCATACAAATTATATAAATTATATTCATATAATTTATATGCTATAAATTCATCTTTAGTCAAATTTAACGAATATGGTAAATAATATGGTAATTGATCCAATTGTCCGACAGACAAATACAAATTATACAGTAGTATACCAAAGTCAAACCAAAGTACGGACATATGGGTATCACCCAAACAATTCTCATTGCAATTCAATTCGGTAAAAAATTGAAATCGGGAAGGATTTTTGCATCCTGTAAATGTATGTGTTTGACAAAAAAATGTTAAGTCGGAAAGGACATTTGTATGGGGGTATATTGAAACCAGGATCGATCGAGGATTGGTGAAATATAATATGTAAAATTTGGCCAAAATCGGTTAAACATTCGGGAGCAACATTGGGGCTATATCTAAACCTGAACCGATCTTACCCACTTTCACCATTTTTTTTAGTTGGATTATAAGATGTTGTGCCAATTTTAAAGAAAAATGGGTACAATATGTGCATTTTAGAGCGGAAAAAGTCAAATCGGGAGCGACATTTGTATGGAGGCTATATCTAAATCTGAACCGATCATACCCACTTTCAGCATAGGTGCTTCTAGTTCGATTATAAAATGTTGTGCCAATTTTAAAGAAAATCGGGTAGTTTCTAGAGCGGAAAATGTCAAATCGGGAGCCACATTTGTATGGGGGCTATATCTAAATCTGAACCGATCTTACCCAATTTTTGCGTACGTGTTTATAGTTCGATTATAAGATGTTCTGCAAAATTTAAAGAAAATCGGGTACAATATGTGGTTTCTAGAGCGGAAAATGTCAAATCGGGAGCGACATTTGTATGGGGGCTATATCTAAATCTGAACCGATCTTACCCAATTTTTGCATAGGTGTTTCTAGTTGGATTATAAGATGTTCTGCAAAATTTAAAGAAAACCGGGTACAATATGTCGTTTCTAGAACGGATAATGTCAAATCGGGAGCGACATTTGTATAGGGGCTATATCTAAATCTGAACCGATCTTACCCAATTTTTGCATACGTGTTTATAGTTCGATTATAAAATGTTGTGCCAATTTTAAAGAAAATCGGGTACAATATGTGGTTTCTAAAGCGGAAAAAGTGAAATAGGGAGCGACATTTGTATGGGGGCTATATCTAAATCTGAACCGATCTTACCCAATTTTTGCACAGGTGTTTCTAGTTGGATTATAAGATGTTGTGCCAATTTTAAAGAAAATCGGGTATTGTACCCGAGTTTGTGGTTTCTAAAGCGGAAAAAGTGAAATAGGGAGCGACATTTGTATGGGGGCTATATCTAAATCTGAACCGATTTCCTCCAAATTCAATACCGATGGTCCTTGGCCAGAAAAAATAACTTCTGCCAAGTTTCATGACAATCGGAAAACAATTACGACCTGTAGAGTGCGAACAAGCTTAGATGGACAGCGGACGGACAGACGGACGGACGGACGGACGGACAGACAGACATCGTTAAATCGACTCAGCTGGTGATTCTAAGCCGATCGGTATACTTAAAGGCGGGTCTAGCTCGATTATTTCTTGGTGTTACAAACATTTGGCGCGAAACTAACTTATAATACCCTAGCCCACGAAGTGGTGTAGGGTATAAATATTATTATTAAAGCCCCCAAAGACTATGGAAATAAATAGTACCGCACTTGGAACTGAGTTTCCAACCCCATTATATTTTCTGGAGGGCTAATATCCACAAATTTTACGTGCTTGACATTGCACTAAAGATTACCTAATTATATAAGGTCTTTTCAAATTAAGAAGAAAATTAACTCCACGTATTTGCCGGACTTACAATCATATCAGTTTTCGAACTACTGACGATAATTCGTTGTTATCATTTGTATAAAAGAATCATCTTTAGCTGCATCCATGTTATCTGTAAGTCATCTATATCACAATCACTCTCATCCGTGCTATCGCAAACAAACATTCGCTATTTCCTCATCACTAGTATTGACACTACCAATTCTTTTTAAACCTTTTTTTAGGTAAAACAAGTAAAAACGGCGTTAAGTTCGGCCAGGCCGAACTTTTCGTAGAAGTGCAGTAATATTACAGAAAAATATAATTTTTTTAATATAGCCAAACCAAAGCAAATACAAATATTTAAAAAATAATTTTATAAATAAATATATAGTATTTTAATTATTTCAAATCAAAAAATAAATATTCTTATATTTTCAAAAAAGCTTAAATACCATAAATATTGGTAGATAGTGGGTGCTACAGTTGGTTGTATTTCCATTTTATTTCCAAAAGTACATATTTTGAAAATCCATTATCAGACGTACATAGTGCAAAATAATCTAACTTAATGATTCAACCAATTTTTGCCGTAAAAGAGAAATTACGAATTTAGAAAAAAACTTTATATTTTGCGTGTCTATGCAGTCAGAGGAATGTATACACCGAACTCCATGATTCCAGCTGCGTCCATTTGGTTGGTACCATTTTTACCCCCTTGACGTTTCTACGCAATTAGAATTTCATCATTCTAGCTGTAGTCGTTTAGTTGGTACCATTTATACCCCTCCGTACCCATTGTATCCCTTGAAGGTACGAATTTGGGAAAAACGATTTATTTTTCATGTCTACGTAGTCAAAGGAATGTATACTCCGAATTTCATGACTCTAGCTGCGGTCATTTGGTACTATTTTTATCCCCTTTTTCCATTTTAACCCCAAAAAGTACGAATTTTGAAAAATTCGTCTATTTTCATTATTCTAGGTACAGCCTTTTGGTTGGTACCATTTTATCACTCTATTCCCATTTTACCCCTTAAAAGTACGAATTTGGAAAAAATACTTTTATATTATATATCTACTCAATTAGAGGAATGTACAGTGTACATTGTACACACCGAATTTCGTGTTTCTACAAATAACAATCACTTTATGGTGCGCGTCTTTGATATATGAAGAATGCGCATAACAAATATAAATAGAAAATTCAAAAACATGCTTAAATACGCTAAAATATTAGGGATTATTATGGGTATTTTTAGTCCTTGTGAGGGAAAAAATTTTCCCTTTGGGTCGATTTCGCCCCGTTTCAACCCCAACCGATCTACGACTATAAGACGCATTTATGGAAAATTTGAACGTTCTAGCTCCTATCGTTTAGATGCTAGCGTGCTTTCAACAGACGGACGGGCATGGTTAGATCGTCTTAGAATTTTATGACGATTAAGAATATATATACTTTATAGGGTCTCAGGTCGATATTTCAAGGTATTACAAACGGAATGACAAAGTTAGTATACCCCATCCTGGAGGTGGAGGGTATAAAAATTTTTATTTTTTATTAATTCATAAAATAATTGTAATTAATCAGTAAAAGCTCACATAGAACCTGCCACTAGTTCAAAATTCAAACAAAAACGAATTTCCATGTATCATTTAAGATGCAACCATTAAATGTCGTCATATAGTCGTGTTTCGAATTAATTTCATTCGCTTCTTTACAAGTTTTTAAACTGCACAGTATTTTTATTACTTCACTGTCATCTGTGTTTAAAGTTTTTACACTGATAATGATAAGTTTTTGTATATTTGTTCAAACGCAAAACTTAAAAGCGTTTTGTAACAATATTATTTGGACTCTTATTTTCTCTTTTATTTATTTATTTTAGACTTAAAATAAAAAGTATTTTTTCATGGCCGTATCTTTAAAGATATTGTGGGTATTAAAGGGTTAAAGTGTTTTAGTACAAACTCTCACTGAAATGTATCGTAATTCCTAGAATATTCCTTGTGCAACACCTCCCGAGAAAGTTCATAACTATTTGAGTTAATATTCATTAGCATAACTTTTAAAATAACAACTAATAAAAGTGACTTTTTATGCACACATAGTAACATCAAGGCAACCTGGTAGCCAAATGCAAAAAACTATAAACAATATTAAGTGACCTATATCAAAGGCTCACAATTATATTAAGTAAAAAGTAAATGTATCTAAAGACCAAGAGGAACTTCGTCCATAATTACGAAAATTGTTTGAAACTAAATATGTCTGAATTATTTAACAAACTAGACGTACAAAATCAGAATTCCCCCACTGTGCCCCATTCACCTAGCTGATAATAGCATTTGTGTTTAATCTCGGCGCCAGGCAGCACCTTAATGGACAAAATCCTACAAATAAGTCATGCTTCAATAAACTTATTTGTGGAACAAATCGTCGAGGCTCCGTGCTCTAAAGAATAGCGAAAAGTTCAACGAGTTTTTCATGTTGTGATTTCACATTATAATTTTTAGATATTTTCCAAAATCACCCAAAGGCGCTACCATCTGCATTGCCAGTGTGACGTCCTGTAATATGCAAACATGTTTGGACTTTCGTTTTAATGAATTATATTGTTGGTGCATCAACAACAACAGAAGCTAAATACAAAGTAAGCTAAATTTCGCAAAGTTTAATCCTGGATATACACAATGGCAACAAGAGTAAACTCGTGTCCCTAAATGCTGGTCTACAAAATGAATAAGGAAGTTAAACAAGCCCAAATTGAAACTGCTGTAAAAGTTCAAAGCTCCATAAGTTCCATGGATCGGCAGTATTGTGGATGTAGTATAATAGGCGAACAGATACAACTTTCGGATATTGAATTGGGACAGGAGAAAAATCGGTCGGGTTGCAAAAATTGTCGAAACAAAGGTTAAAAGATACTTTTCTGGGGTAAATACGACACAGAAAACTCGAATCTGTCGTCAAAAATTCTCTACCTGTTATAGTTTCGCCAGGTGAGACTGTTCGACTAGTCGAACAATGGCCGATCGTATATACAGCTGCGGGGGAAAATAGCACCATGATCTCTGTGGCTATTTCTTCACAATTTTCTGTAACAGCTTTTCACATAAGCTTGTAACAGATTAAAATTCAAAAACTTTCCGTTTTATTTATTGGGCTTAAAATAAAATATAGGCAAAATATTGCAAAGATTCAAATTTGTGGGCAGTAAGAAATATAGCTAACTATGATCATAAAATCATATTAGGTGAAAAAAAATGAATACAAAAACTTCAAGTTTTTAACTAAGACATGAAACAACAAGTAAGGAAAGGCTAAAGTCGGGCGGGGCCGACTATGTGATACACTCCACTTTCTATATGAATACAATTCAATTCGTTAAAAAATTGAAAACGGGAAGGATTTTTGTATGCGTCCTAATCATAGGCTAATATGACCTGACCCAATATGTCAAATCGAGAGGAATATTGGTATCGGGGCTATACGCAAACATGGAATGATGTGACCAACTTACACAATAGGTTTTTCCAGTTCAAGTATAAAGTGTTATGCTCAATATGAAGAAATTCTCTGAAAATATGTGGTTTCTTGGGGGAAAAGTCAAGCTGGGAGCGAATATAAATATAAAGCTATATATAAATCTGAACCGATCTGACCCATTTTCACCATGGGTGTTTCTAGTGGAAACATTAGATATTTTGCAAAATTTGAAGAAGATCTGTTAAAATATGTGGTACCTAGAGCACTAAAAGTCTAATCGGGAGCGAACTTTGAGTGGGAGCTATATATAAATCTAAACCGATCTGACCTATTTTCACCAGAGGTGTTCCTAGTTTAAATATAAGATGTTTTGCCTAATTTGAAAACAATGTGATAAAATATATGGTTTCTAGAGCAGAAAATGTCAACTCGGGAGCGAAACTTAAATGGGAGATATATATATAAATCTGAACCGATCTAACACTTTTTCACCACAGGTGTTTCTAGATGAAATATAATATGTTTTGTCAATTTTGAAAACAATCTGATAAAATATGTGGTTTCTTGAACGGAAAACGCTGATATTGTGAGCCATATTTGTATTGGAGCTATATATAAATCTGAACCGAGCTGACCCATTTTCACCATAGGTGTTTCTAGTGGAAACATAAGATATTTTGCCAATTTTGAAGAAAATCAGTTAAAATATGTGATATCTAGAGCAGAAAAGTCAAATCGAGAGCGAAATTTGAATTGGAGCTATATATAAATCTAAACCGATCTGACCTATTTTCACCAGAGGTGTTCCTAGTTTAAATATAAGATGTTTTGCCAAATTTGAAAACAATCTGATAAAATATATGGTTTCTAGAGCGGAAAAAGTCAAATCGGGAGCGAAATTTGTATGGGAACTATATATAAATCTGAACCGATCTGACCCATTTTAATCATGGGTGTTTATATTGGAAAAATAAGATGTTCTACCAAATTTGAACCAAATCTGTTAAAATATGTGGTATCCAGCGTGAAAAAAGTCAAATCGAGAGTGAAATTCGTATGGGGGCTATATCTAAATCTGAACCGATTTTCTTCAAATTATATAGTGTCGTCCTTCCTTTGGTTTGGTTTCCTTTGGTTTTGGCTATAATTGCGGCCTGTATCGTGCTTACAAGAATAGATGGACAGACGAACGGACGGACAGACGGAAATGGCTACATCGATTCAAAAAGTGATTCTAAGTCGATCGGTATACTTAACAATGGGTCTATCTCTCTTCCTTTTGGGTGTTACAAACAAATGTACAAAGACATAATACTCTCGTGGAGTTTATAATAAATAACAAATCTTTGATATTAGGTTGTATGCTCTTTGTATAACGGCGGTGCAACGTCTCGGCATTGAGCTGACCAAATCTTCACATATTTCTTGGAAATTTTTTGCCACGAATCGTTAACAACAGCCCAGAGTTGTTTATTATTTATTGGCTTTGCATCAGACACGTCTTTCTTAACGTCAGCCCAAAGATTTCAATTTGGTTTAGGTCTGACGACTATGCTGGCCACCATATTACGCTAACCCGATTGTCTAAAAACCATTGTCGTGCTTTTCTGCTGGTATGTTTGGGATCGTTATCCTGTTGGAAGACCCAGAACAGTGGCATTTCCTCTTCTGCATAAGATAATAACATTACGTTTTGTAAAATGTCTACATAAGCGTTCCATTATTGTTTTTATTAAATGTATTGGGTCCTCTCCATAGAACGAAAAACATCCCCACAGCATGATGCTAGAACCACCGAGCTTGATTGTCTTGCAAGTGAATTGTGGGTTATATCGGGCCATATATAACAATTTTTGACCTGCCTGTCCACAAAAAATTTTCCACTTACTCACTGGCCAGTTTACATGTTCAATTAAAAAGTGCTGTACATACACTTGTGCTACATGAGTATTCTTGGAAAATACCACTGTCCCATATACAAATATTAAATAAAACTACATCTTTATTTCTTATTGTTGTTACTGATATTAAAGTATTAATTTATGTATTTCAAATTTTGGTTATTCCTGTTCATTTTTGTGGTGCGTGGCAAAACATACGTCCAAGTGCAATTGAACTTGACACTTTGAACACATTCTTAGTGTCAAGGTTTGTGGCAAACTTTACATCGCCTGGCTTTTTTCAGGATGACCAATAATTTTGTGGTGACAGGATAAACGAGGAAGCGGATGAACCAGAAACAATTTATCTGTGATCGTACAATCATCTGGTTCATGTGTTGTCAGTAAAAAACTCGTTGCCAAGTCCACCCGAAATGTCAACTGCGAAATGTCAAATGCGATTCTAGAATGCCTATCCAAAGCGGCCACCACCACTTCTTGAACGAATAGAAATACGGTACTTTGACACTGCATTGTCGTGAAGGTCCACCCCGCCCATGCAACAACTATAGTTTCGAATTATGTTGGGTTGATGATTTAGGTCTTGACTAGGCTGACTTTCTCGTCGTCGCTGTCTTCGTGTAGTTAATTTTAGGGGGTACACTCCGGTGAAATTTGATAGCAAGGTCACCGCTCGTTTGTCTTGCAAACGACAACAAACAACCATATTTACCATATCGAATTCTTCTAGGAAAAATAATTATAACAACGATTATTGTAATTAACGTGTGGCTTTCGATCCGTTGTTGTTACTTTTGCAAAAGAAGATGATAAAGCGAGAAAAATATAACGTGTATACAATGCATACTGACTAAGCTGAGTTTAATCTATTGTCCACTGTTCGATTATTCGAACAATCAAATGTTGACGTCTCTTAAAGTACGAAGATACAATAAATATTGATGTAAGACTCATTATACCCTCCACCTCCAGGATGGTGTTATAAAGAGTGATTTTTTTGAGGTTAGGATTTTCATGCATTAGTATTTGACAGATCACGTGGGATTTCAGACATGGTGTCAAAGAGAAAGATGCTCAGTATGCTTTGACATTTCATCATGAATCATCTTACAAACGAACAACGCTTGCAAATTATTGAATTTTATTATCAAAATGCGTGCTCTGTTAAGAAAGTTCATTGCGCGCTTCCATTTTATGGTCAGTTTAATCGACCCACTGAAGCGGCTATTCGGGCTATTGTGACTAAATTTCGCACCAAATTTACATTGTTGGACATTAAACCACCAACACGCTTACGTAGAGTGCGAACTGAAGAAAATATCGCAGCTGTATCGGCCAGTGTTAATGATGACCACCAATTTTCGATTCGTCGCCGTTCGCACCAATTGGGTCTCTGTTACTCAAAAACGTGGAAATGCCAAAATTGGACTAAGCGGATGGACCACCTAAGACGCAGCCGCGGTCAACATTTAAATGAAATTATCTTCAAAAAGTAAATGTCATGTACCAATCTAACGTTTCAAATAAAGAACCGATGAGATTTTGCAAATTTTATGCGTTTTCTTTTTTTTTTTAAAGTTATCAAGCTCTTAAAAAATCACCCTTTACTAACTTGGTCATTCCGTTTGTAACGCCTTAAAATATCGACCTGAGACCCTATAAAGTATATATATTCTTGATCGTCATAAAATTCTAAGACGATCTAGCCATGTCCGTCCGTCCGTCCGCCCGTCTATCCGTCTGTTGAAAGCACGCTAGCATCTAAACGAAAGGAGCTAGAACGTTCAAATTTTCCATAAATGCGTCTCATAGTCGTAGATCGGTTGGGATTGAAACGGGGCGATATCGGCTTAAAGGGAACATTTTTTCACTCACAAGGACTAAAAATACCCACAATAATCCCTAATATTTTAGCTTATTTAAGCATGTTTTTTTGAATATGTCGGTTTATATTTGCTTTATAATTGATATGCGCATTCCCCTTATAGCAAAATCGTGCACCATAAAGAGATTCTTATTTGTAGGGGGTGAAATGGGGCAAAAAGGGATAAAAATGGTACATATTAAACGGCAACAGCTATAAACACGAAATTCAGTGTGTATATTCCTCTAATGGAGTAGATACATAATATAAAAGTATTTTTTCCAAATTAGTACTTTTAAGGGGCAAAATGGGAGCAGAGGGATAAAAATGGTACCAACCAAACGGCTGCCCCAAGAATAATGAAATTCGGTGTCAACATTCCTCTGATTGCATAGACACGTAAAATATACGGATTTTTCAAAATTCGTACTTTTTGGGGTTAAAATGGAAAAAAGGGATAAAAATAGTACAAATCAAATGACCAGTCATTAAATTCGGAGTATACATTCCTCTGACTGTGTAGACACTGAAAATAAACAGATTTTTCGAAATTCGTTCTTTTTGGGGTTAAAATGAAAAAAGGGGATAAAAATAGTACCATTCAAATGACCGCTGCTACAGTCATGCAATTCGGAGTATACATTCCTCTGACTGCGTAGACACGGAAAATAAACGTTTTTTTAAATTCGTACTTTCAAGGGATACAATAGTACAGAGGGATAAAAATAGTACCAACTAAAAGAGTCATGCAATTCGGAGTATACATTCCTCTGACTGCGTAGACACGGAAAATAAACGTTTTTTTTTTAAATTCGTACTTCCAAGGGATACAATAGTACAGAGGGATAAAAATAGTACCAACTAAACGACTTCAGCTAGAATGATGAAATTCGAATTGTGTAGAAACGTCAAATGGGCGCAGCTGGAATCATGGATTTCGGTGTATAAATTCCTCTGACTGCATAGACGTGCAAAATAAAAAGTTTTTTTCGAAATTCGTACTTTTTCTTTTACGGCAAAAATTGGTTGAATCATGAAGTTAGGTTATATAGCACCCACTATCTACCAATATTTATGGTATTTAAGCTTTTTGAAAATATAAATATAAGAATATTTTTTTTTTGATTTGAAATAAATAATGGTTTGAAATAATTAAAATATTACAATTATTTATAAAATTATTTTTTCAATATTTGTTTTTGTTTTTGTTTGGCTTTATTAAAAAATGTGTATTTTCCTGTAACATTACTGCACTTCTACGAAAACCGACAACCTCTGTGGAATGCTGGTGGAGGGTATATAAAGTTCGGCCCGGCCGAATGTAACGCCGTTTTTACTTGTTTTTATTATATTGGAAGTTTATCCAAATGAATAAGGTATTATTTGACAATAAATATTTTTATGGTATTTTTGGACCCCCTCTAAAGTCTAAGTAGACGATGGAGGAACACTGCAACAATTATTTCTTAAAAGCCAACAAAATTTGCTATATTATAGATTATTTACATATAAAGCATATGTTCATCTTCGACTAATCGAACAGCGGCCGAAAATGGGTTAATATATTAATTGATGTCGAAAAAATTTCCCCCGCTTAATGTGCTTTGCAAATATTCTGTTGAAGATCGACCATATGACAGACATCAGCTGATGCTGGCATGTTAAATATCGACCATATGATCCACATATAGATGGCTTTAAATTAGTATTAGTTAATATGTTAATTGTTAGAAGAAGATAATTGACTTGTATTTTTCTGACATCAAAAAAGTTGCTCCCCATAATGTGCTTTGCAAATATTCTGTTGAAGATCGACCATATGAACGACATCAGCTGATGCTGGTATGTTGAAGATCGACCATATGATCCACATATAGATGGCGTTAAAATATTGAAAAACTAATTTGTTTCGAGTTTTAATAAATTGTTTTCTCATAATTTTAAGAAAATTGTTAACTTGTCTTAATGCAATGACCCGATACTGTTTATGTTCAACCCATTCACAACATACATAAATACGCATTAGTGTATGTGTGTCTATACTCGAGCTCAACTATCGCCTACATGTTAGCCATGTTTAGAGTACATATGTACGTATGGCTGTGATGATGTTGTAAACAAAATGCATTACAGCGCCGAGCCCTGTACTACCCGAATGAAACTTTAAACTCTCAGCCTGTCATCTATTATATAATTCCGTTTATAAAATTTGTTGTAACTCAAAACAGGAAGTGTTTTGCAGAGTCAGTTGGCGTTATTGTTGTTGGTGTTGCTTTTGTTGTTGCTATTGCTGCTGTCGTTGTCGTCATAGTCGTTCGGTAGTTTTAGGAAATGCAGTTCAGTTTAGTGACCCTCTTTACAAAAGTTATGTTGTAAGCGAGCCACTGCTTGGCCACTGGGAGTGAGTGGATTAAAGTGCCATGAAATGTACAAAACCCCAGAACATATTTAATATATATACGGGTAAATATGTTCATTCTCCATTCTCCATTCAATGTTTATGTTTGATGATAATCCTTTTTTTAAAAAGGAAAACTGATGGCGGGAGGAAAGGGAGTATAGGTTCTGTAGTATTAGGCTTTTTAGCTTTTTATATGGTAAGCTCAAAAAAATTGATAATACAACAGCATGCATTTGCTAAAAACCCAGTAAAAGATTTTATTGCCATTAAATCATTAATCATAATTTTTTTGTTTTCAATTCCATAAGCTAGTATTAGATATTACAGATTGGAAATAGTTTTAAATTACGGAGTCATTTAGGATTTTAAAAAAATATAAATTTATATTATTCAAAACTGTGGTCCAATTTAGTTAGAAAATGCTAGTCTGTATACATCAAGAGTGTAATTATGTAGCAATCGGTACTTTATAGCCGATAATATTCGCAGTACTTAAGTATATTTTTTAAGTGTTCTGCTTCTTTTTGCCTGATTTTTGGTACGTTAATTCCTCTTTTGGCGAGAAAATTCTTCATTAAATAATTCATACATTTTTGGGGTGAAATTGGATAAAAAGGGATTAAAATGGTACCAATGAAATGAAACCAGATATGTGAAATTCGGAGAGTACATACCTTTAAGTATGTAGACCTTTAAAATAAAGAGATTTTTACAAAATAAGTACTTTTAAGGGGTAAAATGGGGAAAGAAGGATAACTAGTACCAACAAAACGTATGATGCTGAAATCATAAAACCATACTCTGAATGTGTAGGGATTATTAGAGGTTATATGGAGTTTTCGAATTTTGCAATTTTCGGAAGGAAGTGGGGAAAGGGGATAAAAATGGCAGTTGCCCAACCGAGGCCAAAGTGGATGATGTAGCTAAAATCATGAAAACAATTTCAATTTTATTTAATTTATTACCTGCAAAGTATATCAAATTAAAATAATTAAATAAAAATTTAACTTAAATTAAATAAAATAAGTAATGAAATTAGAAGGTGCAAAATAATGCACTTTAACAATTCGTACTTGTATGATCAAGATGTGATCGAAGTAAGACAACCAAACGGAAGTAGGGGGAATACTGAAATTCGGATTTTACACTCTTTTGACTGTGTGGACGTTTTGCATTGAAAATTGGTGAAATCGGACCAAAGAGAAAAGAGGTGGTATTTAACAATCCTAGCTGTTTGAACAAAACATTCTAAAGTGGAAAAGGGTTATTATTGCATGAGGGCTATATCAAAACATGACCAATGTGACGCAATTACATCAGAGTTGTTGAAAGTTCTTCACCTTAACCCATTCCTAACCACTATATACTGAATAATCTATATTTTTCGCCAATTATCGTATTGATTAGTGTCTATTCCAAAGCCAATGCATATAAAATGGAATGACACATTTTTGATGTGCCTTTTTGCTCCATCTATTTATTGCAATTTTGAACGGCTTTTGATTGTTATCAATATTTGATAATAATAATTTTAGTCAGTAGTAGATTAGAGTGATTAACGAATAAAAATCATTCATATAATTCATTCCATAAAAAATTGCTGTATTCACTTGAGTACATCCGTTAAATTAAAAATTTAAATTTAAAAATAACTAGAGTCGGGCGGGCCGACTCTATGATACACTCCACTTTCAATCCGCATACAATTTAATTCGGTGAAAAAGTGAAAACGGGGAGGATTTTTGTATCCTGTAAATGTATGTGTTTGACACAAAATGTTAAATCAGAAAGGACATTTGTATGGGGGTATATAGAAATCTGGAACGAAATAGGTGAAATATAATATGTATAGTTCGGCCAAAATCGGTTAAACATTTGGGAGCAACATTTGTATTTGCGCTATATCTAAATCTGAACCGAACTTAGCCACTTTCACCATAGGTTTTTTACTTGGATTATGTGCCAAATTTAAAGAAAATCGAGTACAATATGTGGTTTCTAAAGCGGCAAAAGTCAAATCGGGAGCCACATTTGTTTGGGGGCTATATCTAAATCTGAACCGATCTTACCCTCTTTCTGCATAGGAGTTTCTAGTTGGATTATAAGATGTTGTTTAAAATTTAAAGAAACTCGGGTAGGATATGTGGTTTATAGAGCGAAAAATGCAAATCGGGAGCGACATTTGTATGGGGGCTATATCTAAATCTGAACCGATCTTACCGAATTTCTGCATAGGTGTTTCTAGTTGGATTGTAAGATGTTGTGTCAAATTTAATGAAAATCGGGTACAATATGTCGTTTCTAGAGCGGAAAATGTCAAATCGGGAGCGACATTTGTATGGGGGCTATATCTAAATCTGAACCGATCTTACTGAATTTCTGCATAGGTGTTTCTAGTTGGATTGTAGGATGTTGTGCCAAATGTAAAGAAAATCGGGTATAATATGTGGTTTATAGAGCGAAAAATGCAAATCGGGAGCGACGTTTGTATGGGGGCTATATCCAAATCTGAACCGATCTCATCCAGTTTTTGTATTGGTGTTTCTAATTTAAAGAAAATTGGGCACAATATGTGGTTTCTAGAGCGGAAAATGTCAAATCGGGAGCAACATTTGTATGGGGGCTATATCTAAATCTGAACCGATTTGCCTCAAATTAAATAGCGTTCGTCTTTGATCCACAAAACTTACTTGTGCCAATTTTTGTAAAGATCGGACTATAATTGCGACCTGTAATTTGATTACAACAATAGATGGACAGACAGACAGACGGACATTGCTAAATCGACTCAGAAAGTGATTCTAAGTCGATCGGTATACTTAAGAATGGGTCTATCTCGTTTCCTTTTGGGTGTTACAAACAAATGCACAAAGTCATAATACTCTCGTGGAGTGTATAAAAATTGGAATAATGATTATTAATATATTTTCCTAATGGAGCAAATTAAAAGCTAAATTAGTAAAATATTTAAACATTTTCTGAAATAAATGGCCTTGGGAATTAATGGGTTAAGATGATTGGAGAACGAATAACGTTTTCAATTACTAACAATTATGTGTCCTAGGGTTGCCCAGAAACAGACCCTTTCGTAGTCTGGATACAAAATGTCTGTTTCTGTTGCATGTTAATATAAAGTTAATTTAATTATAATAAATTGATTTAATTACACTGATCCTATTCTATATCGGAAAGGGCATGTTGAGGACTTGAGAATAAACTTATACTCCAGCTGGTTTGAGTTTTTTTACAGTGGATCAAAATTTAAATTTTTTGGTCGAAGGGATGAAAGAATGAAAAAATGTTGCAAGTTAATGTCTGAGAGAATTCTTACTGTCAAAACTATATGGTGGAAATGTATGAGGATCTTTTTTTGTGGAAGATCTTAACCCTCTTGCTCCGCCTTTTTCCGAAAAAAATTAAAAAAGTATATTCAAAAAGGACATTTAAGGATATAAACGTTCTACAAAACATTTTTTTACCAAAGTTGTGAATAAAGTCCTTTACGATTAAATAGCAAAACTATCCACAATACGCGGTTGCAATTGCATTTTTTCAACTTTCTCTATCTGGGATTCTGAAATTATTTTATCATAAATATTATTACAATATATTATTGCTGAGTAAATAGGGAATAGCCAAAAAATATTTTGGTATTCTCTCTATGATAAGTAGTGTGGGGTATGTCTAAATATGAATGGATCTGAACTAAATGTTTCTAGTTCAATTTTAAGATAAGACTGTGCAAAATTTGAAAATCGCTTAAAAAATATGGTCTTTAGAGCAGAAAAAGTCCAATTGAGAGCGAAATTGATATGGGAGCTATATCAACATCTGAACCGATCTTACCCAATTTAACCATAGATATTTGAATTATAAGGTATTGTGCAAAGTTTGAAGAAAATCGAGTAAAGTATGTATGGGAAATAAATAGAAATCGGAACTGATCTTACTTACTTTCACCATAGATGTTTCTAGTTCAATTATTTATAAGGTATAATTAATAATACGTAGTTTATAGAGCGGAAAAAGTCAAATCGGGAGTGACATTTGTATGGGAGCTATATCTAAATCTGAACCTATTTAGTTCTAGCGTTCGTTCTTAGCCCGCAAAATTGACCTGTGATAATTTTTGTTAGGAACGGATAATAAGATCGACCTATACTTTGATTACAACAATAGATAGACAGATGAACAAACCCTCCCTACTGGAGGGATTTTCTAAAGGCGCTTTTCATAATTATCCGTCAAAATGTCACACCATTTACAATTTAAATATCCTATATTTCATGTATTTGTAAAGTGGAAGATTAAAGTGTTTGAACTACACTTTTGATTAGCAAAGTGAATAAAGTCATGTCTACGAAGACCATTACAGAATTCAAGAAAACAAATAAAACCTCACGATTTTCTTTAAATATAAGGCCACACCCGTGGTGCCATAGTATTATACGAAATAAGTATGTCTTATAAAATGAGGAAATAATTTTCGAAATACTACTAAAAACTCCAAATGGGAATTAAATGACAATAACTAAAGAGTGATTTTTTTGAGGTTAGGATTTTCATGCATTAGTATTTAACAGATCACGTGGGATTTCAGACATGGTGTCAAAGAGAAAGATGCTCAGTATGCTTTGACATTTCATCATGAATCGTCTTACAAACGAACAACGCTTGCAAATTATTGAATTTTATTATCAAAATGCGTGCTCTGTTAAGAAAGTTCATTGCGCGCTTCCATTTTATGGTCAGTTTAATCGACCCACTGAAGCGGCTATTCGGGCTATTGTGACTAAATTTCGCACCAAATTTACATTGTTGGACATTAAACCACCAACACGCTTACGTAGAGTGCGAACTGAAGAAAATATCGCAGCTGTATCGGCCAGTGTTAATGATGACCACCAATTTTCGATTCGTCGCCGTTCGCACCAATTGGGTCTCTGTTACTCAAAAACGTGGAAATGTCAAAATTGGACTAAGCGGATGGACCACCTAAGACGCAGCCGCGGTCAACATTTAAATGAAATTATCTTCAAAAAGTAAATGTCATGGACCAATCTAACGTTTCAAATAAAGAACCGATGAGATTTTGCAAATTTTATGCGTTTTTTAAAAAAAAAAGTTATCAAGCTCTTAAAAAATCACCCTTTAGATACAAGAAATTCGGAGTGGGCATAGTTCTAATTACGTAGACAAGTGATATTAAGGGATTTTCGTACTTTTAAGAGGTAAAATGCGAAAACAAACGGATGAAGCTGAAATCATTAAACCATTCTTTGATATATAGGATATATATAGGGAAGTAGAATACTGAAATTCGATGTGTACTTCGATCTTTGCAAATTCGTTATTTTTATGGAAATTGAAATTTGTTAATCGACCTTATGTCATTTCAACTATATTTCACATGCAGTTTGATAAAGTTATTAAAAAATGGATACAATTAGTACGTATCAAATGAAAGACCCGTTTTACTTATCTTTAAATAAACAGTTTTTTGTTGATTTAAAAAAACCCATAAAATTAAAAAAAATCGAAACTGGTATTTTGGAGCTATATTGTTTAATATAAATTATTCTAACGAAGAACCAATGCCTGTAAATAAATGCCGAATTTATGAGATATTTTGTTTGCTGGGTTCTTCTTCCATTTACTACATGCATTTGTACGTACATGCATCCGTAAAAATCAGATGGTTTTGGTTTTAAGTACTTACGTAAGTTAATAACTTTATTGAAGTTTGTCTAATGTACGAGAGTGAACGAAGTGAATGAATAAAGTTCCAAACATTACGAAATAACAGAACTAGGTTTATGACTTTCGTATGTCATAAATTCAATTTGCATAGTTTTAATAATGGCCGGACAGTACGGAAAGTGCAATCGACGTAATCATAGGAATAAAATCAAGAGTTCTATTTGTAGGGATTGCTTAATTGAAGACCGAGTGGCTTTGGATTAGAAGAAGGAGATGCAACTTTTGTTCATGAAACGTGATTTAAAGTGATTGACAAGTGATTTGTATTCCTTACAAATACATCAGAGGTATTGTACGTAACAGTCAGAATCATTTTTTTTTCAAAAGACAAATTCGGAGAGAAATCAAGTGACGAACAAAGGAAGCAATTGATAGAATACAGTGAAGGGAAGGGGTATAATTCTTTTAGAAAATTTTAGTCCTAGTTTAAATTTACATGCCATATTGTATGAGGTAGTTTCAAAAAAGAAGTATTTTCATTTCTACGAATTTCTGTTGTTAGATATCCGTTACTCTGCACAGCAGTCCTTGGACATAACTAAAACGATAAGTTCATTAAGCTCGGCCGAATGCTGATAACGCAGACGACATTTACTCTGCGGCTGCGGACATTAGCTTTTTCAAAATAAGCAATCGGCTGTAGCAGGCTCGAATGACAAAGACTCGACAATTCTTACCAGAAAAATACTATCACTTGCCAGAGTTTTTGGACTGTCGCACAGTGCTATTACCATATTTCATCATGACGAAGACTACATCATTGGTTGATGTCACTAAAACATTTAGTCCTAAGTCCAGATGTTGAAAATAGCTAGTTCCAGTTTCGTGATCGTATTGAGACGTTTATTATACCCTCACTCTACAGAGTAAAAGGGTATATATCATTTGGGACAGAAAAAAATTTAACGCATTGAAGGAGTGACTTAAGACCCTAAGTATGTTTGAACCAAATTCGTTTGACAACATCTTAAGATGTTTGAACCATGTCCGTCCGTCTGTCTAGCTGGCTGGTGTACTTTATAACTCTCGAAAGGAGTTAAGGAATCAATTCAAACTCTGTACATGATAATATTTTTCCCAAACTTAGTTTAAGTTCGAAGATGGGCGAAATTGAAGCGCCCCTTCAGGTACCTCCCACACAAATTGTACATAGTCCTAGGTTAAATAAAAAACAATGAAACATCCACAAGGATATTCTGAGTTAGCTATAATTTGGTATATGATAAAGTTTTTTTATAAGAACTTTGAGCGTATAGGATATGGCAGATTTTGCCACGCCTCTTCTGGTACCTCCCACACAAATTTGACATTTGACAATGCTTTTACGGACGTTTGATACACTTGAAATATGGGCGATATTGCCACACCCCAGCGGAACAGAAATTTCCTTTAGTTTGCAAATTTATACATTTGGGAAATAGAACTGCAGTTCCCGGTTTTCAAAAATTCGATATTGTAGACACTAGGGTGTCAAGAATTTTATCATAAGGTAACTTTTTATGCTCTCCACCTCCAGGATGGGGGTATACTAACTTTGTCATTCCGTTTGTAACACCTTGGTCCGTTTGAACGACCTGAGACCCTATAAATATATATATTCTTGATCGTCATAAAATTCTAAGACGATCTAGTCATGTCCGTCCGTCCGTCTGTTGAAATCACGCGAAAGTAGCTAGGACGTCCAAATTTTCCATAAATGCATCTTATAGTCGTAGATCAGTTGGGATTGTAACTGGGCGAAATCGGTCCAGAGGGAAAAAATTTTCCCTCACTATGACTGAATATACCCATAACTCCTAATATTTTAGAGTATTTAAGCATGTTTTTTCAATATATCTGCTTGTACATACATGATACTGGGTATGCGCATTCCCCCCATAACAAAAACGTGCACCTTTGAGTGTTTCTAATTCGTAGGGGTTGAAATGAAACATTAAATTTTATGGACCGTACTATCGATTCAAATAAAGATTTCAGACATTTTTCTGAGTTGTATGTGTTATTTTTTTGAAAAACTTTCCTATAGCTTTTAAAAAATCAGCCCTTTATAAGTATAAGAATATTTATTTTTTGAAGTGACTTGAAGTATTATTTCGATATATGTATATAGTGCCTTATAAGTGTGGTTTAAACTAATAAATATATAATATTTATTTGATTTGAACTGGGATATTGTCCTGGCACAAGACCATTTTGCATCTATATTTAATAGAATACAAATGGTGACATTTATTACTTGGCTGCAGACTACCACGATCATGATTTCGACCATGTCAAAAGTCTTTTCAAGTGGCCTCTATAAGGAGATGATTCCCACAAACGAACGAGAAGCACAACTCACTTGCCGAATTTGCGTTTAAAAAATCGCACCAAGTAATAAAGTACACATGCCATCTTACAAGCATCCCATTTAGTTGCATATGTAAATATGTGTATATGCAGGTATAGTTACCCTGCAATGCTTCTGTCGTGCCAACGCTCATTTGTTTTAGTTTTTTTTTTCGTTTGTATTTTTTTGGTCTGTAATCAATATTTGATTTGAACTGGGACATTGTCCTGGCTCAAGACCATTTTGCATCTATATTTAATAGAATGCAAATTTATTTACAAATGGCGTGGTGACATTTAGTACTTGGCTGCAGACTACTTTATTACTTTGACTGTAATAAAAAATAATTATATTACTTGTTTAAAAGTAATTTACTTTAAGCTGGGTTCAGAAAAGTTGATGATATTCCCTACTAAAATTAATCTTTGATTTTTTTAATGCGTTGACCCAAAGGTGCTGATTTCTTATTATGACTTTTGGAAATTCTTAACCCCTTAAAATAATACACCCGGAGTCGGATTGGATTTTTTTTTATTCTGACTGCACAGCCTTGATTTCCTTAAGTCACAAGTCTTCGAGGTCAACATAATCGTGCTATCTCATAAATTCACTCTACTCGTCAGAGTCAAAAAATGCACCTATTAGACGAGCGACTACATCTATTCGAACGATACCATATTCCAGACAACGTCACCCGAAATGCAAAAGGGCGGATTATCAAAAATTGAATTTTTGATTGATCACAGTACATTACACCGAAATACAAATTTCATGTTTGTATTTTGAAATAATCCAGAAAAATATCTATAAAAACGGCAATGGTTTCCATCTTATTAAGTTTCTTTTTATCCTTACGAAAAGTGATGCCGTCCGCGTACACGACAAAATTAGTCTTATTTGCTTGAGCAATGTATTTAACGGTTTTCATTTCTCTGCACTCTATAAGTCAAATATTCTTTGCGATGCCTCTATTTTTCATTAGAGATTTATTAAATTGCTTCCAGTAATTTGTCACTGAAATGCCAGGTTTAGTTATTGTTTCCGAAGATATGTTATCTTAACAGTCCCATCCCCTCCTTAAGTAGTGCCATTGGTAGACCACAACATAAACATCTTCAACATAAGGACGACCATTCCTTAAAAGCCAAAACAAAAGTAAATGCTAGGATATTTTTGAAAGCATTCCATTTCATAACCGGAAAGAGCAGCCGTTACTTAAACTTAGACAAAGAGGAAAAAAGACAACAGAAAAAAATGTTCCCAACAATTTCTTCTCGTATAAAAAGAGGACAGGAAATAAGAATTAAAAATTCTTAACTTTCAAATAAATTGCAGAGACATGAAATGTATAATGACAATGTTTTACAATCATAAACTTTATCACAAGGCAAACACAAAGGCGCACTCGCACACACACATCTAGAACATACAGGGTGGACAAAAAGTAACAACATCTTTACAAAATAAATAGCCTCTAAGTAATTGGACATATTTGTAATTTTCTAAATAAATATACAGTTGAATTACATTCATTTTCTTACGTGGAAACATATTTGATTTACAAGTAAGATTTTTTTATATTTCAGTACAACTATTTTGAGATAGTTCCCATTCTATGCGAAAAGGGCAAAAAGTATTTAACACTTCTTAGCAAAAAATCTTAAATTTTTATTTGCAGAGTTATAGGCATTGTAATTTCTACAAAAATGAAAGGAAAATTATTTCAAATCCCCTCAAGTTCTTTCTCTTTTAAACAAATTTGCGCGCGCATTATAATTATAAACAATTAAGGCACTTTAACGAAAGACGCATTGGGATTAAATGTCGCCTTTGTCGTCGTCCACGCATCAAATATTTTAGCAGAAAATCGGAATAATGTGAACATTTTGTTGTACGATTTGACATGGAGTGAGGGATATAATACTTTTTAGTAAAAATACGTGAATTATTTCGTTCATGTTAAATCTGTATCTGTGAAATTTCATTTATAATACCTAAAAGCCTCATATAGTTATTTAAAGGTATTGCAATTGCTATGATTTCCGGAAATTCAAAACTCCTTTTTGGAACTCCTTCTGTATCGTATCGTATCATAGAATTGCTAGAGGCCATTTACTATATCAGAACCTTGTATAAAAACACAAACAAATAACACATGTATGTGTGCACGTATAATTACCATGCCGAGTTCACACTTGAGTGTATTTGTGTGTGTGTGTGTCATTGAGTGTGCGTATGTGAATCATATGTATGTGTTGATGGCTTTCATTCGTACATACATATCTTTTGTATTTACAACATGTAGACGGACAGAAGCAGAAACGATTACAAAGAGACATTAGTATTGTTTTATTTTAAGCCGGAATTATATTTTTATACCCTCCACCTCCAGGATGGGGGTCATTTGTCATTCCGTTTGTAGCACCTTGAAATATCGACCTGAGACCCTATAATGTATATATATTATTGATCGTCATAAAATTCTAAAACGATCTAGCCATGTCCGTCCGTCCGTCCGTCTGTTGAAAGCACGCTAGTATCTAAACGAAAGGAGCTAGAACGTTCAATTTTTTTTTCCAAATTCGTACTTTTAAGGGGTAAAATGGGAATAGAGGGATAAAAATTGTACAAACCAAACGGCTGTACCTAGAATAATGAAATTCGGTGTATACATTCCTCTGATTGCATAGACAAGTAAAACACACGGATTTTTCAAAATTCGTACTTTTTGGGGTTAAAATAAAAAAGGGGATATAAATAGTACCAACCAAATGACCGCAGCTAGAATCATGCAATTCGGAGTATACATTCCTCTGACTGCGTACACACGGAAAATAAACGGATTTTTCGACGGATACAATTAAAGAGGGATAAAAATAGTACCAACTAAACGACTACAGCTAGAATGATAAAATTCTAATTGCGTAGAGACGTCAAGGGGGTAAAAATGGTACCAACCAAAGGACGCAGCTGGAATCATGGAGTTCGGTGTATACATTCCTCTGACTGCATAGACACGCAAAATAAAAAGTCTTTTTCCAAATTCGTAATTTTTCTTTTACGGCAGAAATTGGTTGAATCGTGAAGATAGGTTATATTGCACTATGTACGTTTGATAATGGATTTTCAAAATTTGTACTTTTGAAATTAAAATAGAATGGAAATACAACCAACTGTAGGACCCACTATCTACCAATATTTATGGTATTTAAGCTTTTTGAAAATATAAATATAAGAATATTTATTTCTTGATAGTTTGAAATAATCAAAATATTATATTTATTTATAAAATTATTTTTTCAATATTTGTATTTGTTTTGGTTTGGCTATATAAACAAATTTATATTATCCTGTAATATTACCGCACTTCTACGAAAACCGACAGCCTCTGTGGAATGCAATCCATGGTGGAGGGTATATAAAGTTCGGCCCGGTTCGGAACTTAACGCCGTTTTATTCCATTAAAAAAAAACATTGTCTGTTTTGGAAGACGTTGCAACCATATTGATTTTAGAAGCTCGACAAAAATTTTATCAGAAGCTAAATACATCATTTCACGAAATTTTACAAATTTGGTAAAATCCGCAGAAATTCCAGATATAAAGAATTGTCTCTCGACTTTCTTAAAGCTAAGTGCTGGATTACTACCCCAAAATGCAGGAACTTTTATCGAAACTCTAGCAATTTCTTGTTCAGTTGTCTGCGGATCATTTGGTCCATGATGTTGATTTTCGGGATTCTGTGCGGGATTCATATGAATAATTCTTCTTCGGGGTCACCAATTAAAGTGTTGTTGTTGTGAAATATAAAAGACACGAATTTATAAGCGCTTTATATACTTCAATATTATTTTTACGTCTTTCACTTCAAAAATTGTTTTCACAAGAAAAAAATATTGTTTTCAGTTTTTAATATACATAATAATAATGAATACATTTTGTGGATTTAAGAAGTGAAACAAAAAGTTGTAAACCTCACTATCATTCAAAACATTTTTAGCCGTAATATTTGATTATATAAATCCAAATTCCGTCTTTGTTAATTACTTTAATTTGTAGAGCTATTTTATATTTACTGACAATATAAAATTGTACGTCGTAAAATTGATTGTTGATCTCCAACAAGTCTATATTTTCATTAAACTTGAAATCCAACATAACAATACTGTGTACACAGTTCCCACTAGCAAAAGTAGGGGGGAGAGGAAGACGTTTAATACAATGAAGGAGTGACTTAAGACTCTAAGTATGTTTAGACCAAATCCGTTTCTCGACTTTTTGAGACATGTCCGTCCATCCATCTGTCTGGTGTCCAGGATAACTTTCGAAGGGAGTTATTCAAACTTCTCACATTGTAATATTTTTTTTCAAAAATTAGTTTAAGTAAGATGGGTGAAAATGACACGCCTTTTCTGGTTCCTCCCACAGAAATTCATATATCCATATTATATTATCCTATGAACTAATTCTATGTGAAACGGATCAGACATTTTCCTTAGATACTCATTTTAATTTAAAGTTTGGACAATTTAAGATGGGAAATATAACTACATTACACGATTTTCAAAAAATATGGAATTGAAAAGTTCCCAACTAAAATAAAACTTTGGTCTGTTTAATGCTCATTCATGATTCTTTACGATATTGGGGCTATTTTTATCGCATTTTTTATAAAATTTGCTATAACTTCCACATTTTTGGAGCGATTTTTGTTTATGTTTTAATTTCTGTCTTAAAATCAAATATTTTATACTTTCTACCACCTTTGGTAATGAATGCTATTGTATCTTCTGAAAGTATAGCTTCCCTTTTCGATGAGAAAATATTCTTCAATTGAATCAAACGCAAAAGATATGCAATGTTTTTAGATTAGATTAAATATTAGGGCGTATTTTAAATTCACGGTAGGAACAAAAAAAGGTTTATAGGTAAATTTCAACGATTTGCAATCCCAATCAATCTGCAAATATTAGATACATATAAGTCATTCCATGTCAAGCGGTACGATTTTTGACATCAATATCTGCAATTGTACTGAAAAACAGATTTTAATGGATATACCTTATATATGATATATAATATGAAGTGGTACGATATAGCCAGGTTCGATATTTTAAAGTTTTTACAATTTAAATTCCTTTATTTTGATTTTCGAAATGATTACATTCATCAATTTCTTAAACTTAAAAGAAGTGTTCTTAGATGTCTTATGTTAGTAACTGCGTGAGTTTGGATGTGCTGAAATTATGGCTTTTTTTACGATTTTTATACACTCCATGAGAGTATTATGTCTTTGTGCATTTGTTTGTAACACCGAAAAGGAAGCGAGATAGACCCATTGTTAAGTATACCGATCAACATAGAATCACTTTTTGAATCGATTTAGCAAAGTCCGTCTGTAATCTGTAATCTGTTGTTGTAATCAAATTACAGGTCGCAATTGCAGCCAGAACTAAATGAAACTTTGCACAACGAAGTTTTTCGGGACGATATAGCCTCCATACGAATTTCACTCCCGATTTGACCCTTTTCACTCTAGATACCACATATTTCAACATATTTCCGTCTGTCTGTCCGTCTGTCCATCTATTGTTGTAATCAAATTACAGGTCGCAATTTTAGTCCGATCTTAACAAAAAATGGCACAAGTAAGTTTTGTGGGTCAAGGACGAACGCTATTTAATTTGAGGAATGTCGGTTCAGATTTAGATATAGCCCGCATACAAAAGTCGCTCCCGATTTCACTTTTTCCGCTCTAGAAACCACATAGTGTACCCGATTTTCTTTAAATTTGGCACAACATCTTATAATCCAACTATAAACACCTATGCAGAAAGTGGGTAAGATCGGTTCAGATTTAGATATAGCCCCAATACAAATGTTGTTCCCAAATGTTTAACCGATTTGGCCAAACTATACATATTATATTTCACCTATTTCGTTCCAGGTTGCAATATACCCCCATACAAATGTTCCTTCAGATTTAACTTTTTTTGTCAAACACATACATTTACAGGATACAAAAATCCTTCATCCTTTATTACCCTATTGAATTGTATTCGGATAGAAAGTGAAGTGTATCATATAGTCGGCCCCGCCCGACTTTAGCCTTTCCTTACTTGTTTTTTTTTTTTTGCAAAATCAACCACAATTTCTGTAAAAATCATCAGAGTGATAATTTTTTCTAATAGTTAAAAAAATAGAATCCATCATTTCATCACTTGCAAACTCACACAGTCACTTAAAAGGCGCGATTGAATGGACAAACCTTTTTGAAAAGTAGTAATTGGTCATAACTCCTTAAAAAAGTTCTAATTTGTTTCCAAAAATACGTATACAATATTTTTAGGTGAAGAATACAGTCACAAACTTTCAGAGCAATCGTAGCTATCGAGGTCAAAAATCATACCGCTTGACATGGAATGACTCATATGGAGAAGATTTCAATCCTATAGCTCATTTTCAACAAACAGACGGGCATGACTAGATCGTCTCGGAACTTTACCACTACCCAGAATACGCAAACTTCAGTAGTCGCCGATTTATATTTTAGGGTGATACATACGGCGCGACATCTTAAGGTGGAAGGTAGAAAAATACCGAGCATAGTATTGTAATTAATGACTGTTTCAATATCTTGTGCAAAATTTAAGTCAAATAGAAATCGGGTATATTTCTTTTTCATAAATAGGTTTATTATGGAATAGCACATCGGAGAAATGACATAAATGTGGCTAATTTTCGGTGATGTAGCGATGACACCCTTCAGCCAATATCCTTTGGCTATCTCCTTTTGACTTTTAATGATAATAGTAAGAAATCCTGTGGTTTTAACTCTCACTATTATGTTGGTCAATTCTGAATACCAAAACGAGAGAGTAAACGGGCATGAAGGAAATGGCTCATGCAGAATGTCAGAACCCATACACATCAATATCATCCAATTTAGCAGAAAGAACTCGCAATATCGACAACAGTCTTTGCTTGGCTAACCTCATTTTCAATAACAGTATGGTCCAATGACGACTCCAGCCCAGAATCTTGAAGGTTATCTGAACTCCAAAGGCGGTAATTTTGACAAGTAACGAAGCCATCAAAATGAACATGAGCTTCATCGCTTGAATTACTATTTACGTCATTGCTGATACCGCTAGGTATCGTGGCTAAAACACCACTACTGTGAATCATCTTTTGGCTTTCTCGAGCTACACATCCAGGCGTACGAGTACAATGTACATATGTACCACAGACGTACTGTTGCTGCTGTTGTCGTTATGGACGATGCCATTTTAGCCATTCCTTCCTCCATTCCTTCTGGCATTTAACAATTATTTACGATTTTAATTACAAACTTTGTTGTTGTTGCTGTTTTTTCTTCTTTCATCTTCGTTTTCTTTATGTTTGCATTTATGCCAGTGTGAGTGGCTCTGTGTGTGTGCAAAATAAACGTTTTATATTTCTTTCAACAGTAAATTTTGCGATTCATTCTTTGATAAATCTTTCCTACACTCTCCATCATTATGTTTATCGTTCCAGATGTAACAAGTGTAAATATCTGTCGTGGATAACAATTAGGAATATATATATTTGTATATCTTCACGGTCATCGACTTCCTGCGCAAAAGGACTTCACGCAAGTAGAATATGGACTTTATATTTACCCTCCACTGTAGGTTGGAGTATTGTCATACAAGTTTATAAAATTTCGAACTATCTATCGGATAATATTTATTCCCGACATTCTTATTCCATCAGATATAAAGGGTGATTTTTTAAAAGCTATAGGAAAGTTTAAAAAAAACCACATAAAATTCAGAAAAATGCATGAAATCGATAGGTACGGTCCATATAATTTAATGTTTGAAGATTATTTCATGCAAATGTTGACCTTGACTGCGCCTCAAATGGTCCATCCGCATAGTCCAATTTTGGCATTTCCACGTTTTTGAGTAACAGAGGCCCAATTGCTGCGAACGGTGACGAATATAAAATGGAAGCGCGCGATGAACTTTCTTAACAGAGCACGCATTTTGATAATAAAATTCAATAATTTGCAAGCGTTGTTCGTTTGTAAGACGATTCATGGTTAAATTATAGACCAAACTGAAGATGTTTGACAGTGAAACAAAACACGAAACGTGCGTCAGCTGTTTAAACCAGTGTTGCCAAAAAGATAATAGCTAAAAAATCAACCTTTATTATTGTTATAATTTGTTTTCAAATATCTGTCGACAAAATATGTGTCTGAAAAAAGTCAGTTTTCTCATAAACCTTCGAGTGCCATTGTTATGAAGAAGTATGCCGGTTGTAGGAGCGTCTGAACGATTTTTGGCCAGACTGAACTTAACCCCATATAGGTATGCAATTTTCTCCAGCCTGTTATCATTTCTTTCTCCCATTGCCGTACGCAGCAGCTGCAGCAACAACAAGTGGATATGGTTTCAACTGTTGTTTAGTGTGTGTGTGTTTTTTTTTCCGCAAGGATTGTTTGCTAAATATTGTCAGCAATGAATTTGCCATCTTTGTGGTTTACTTTATCTTAAGGCTTCTCTATATCATCTTCTTGCTCCCTCTGCGTTTTATGCACTTGTTCCTCTGTATGCCGGGACTATAGTTTTGCTTGTTTGTTTCTTTGTTAGTTTTTCTTTTTGAGTCTTCTTCGAGAAAATATTCTGGCAAAGTTTGATTTAAACTATTATTTTGCTTTAACTCGGTTAGAAGCGACGCACAAGTGGCAGTAATGTAGATGGAAGTCGAACAGTGGGTTTTAATTTGGTTTCTAAGATGAATAGGTTATCGACAGACTGGGATTTTTCAGATTGATCTACGAATAATTTGATCTGATCGGAAAATCTTTCAAATCATTCAAATATAATTGAATTTGTCGAAGTACTGTGTATGTCATTTTCTGATATATTTTGGTTTCTCAAATTTGAAAACAATATTGTTTTTATGGATAATTTTTATACCCTCCACCTCCAGGATGGGGGTATATTCACTTTGTCATTCCGTTTGTAACACCTTGAAATATTCATCGGAGACCCCATAAAGTATATATATTCTGGGTCGTGGTAAAATTCTAAGATGATATAGCCATGTCCGTCTGTCTGTCTGTTGAAAGCACGATAGCGTCCGAACGAAATGAGCTAGGAGGTTAAAATTTTTCCTAAATGTGTCTTATGGTTACAGATCGATTGGGATTGAAAGTGGGCGAAATCGGTCCAAAGGGAAAAATTTTTCCCTCACAAGGACTGAAAATACCCTTAATATTTAGAGTATTTCAGCCTGTTTTTTGAACATATTAGCTTGTATTTACTTGATATTTGCAATGCGCATTCCCTTTATAGCATAAAAGGGCACCATAGAGTGTTTTTTATTTGTAGGGGGCGAAATGGGACAAAAAGGGATAAAAATGGTACCTATCAAACGACAACAGATAGAAACACGAAATTTGGCGTATACATTCCTCTAATAGAGTAGATACATAATATAAACGTATTTTTTCTAAATTCTTACATTTAAGGGGTTAAATGGGGATAGAGGGATAAAAATAGTACCACCTAACGACTGCACCTAGAATAATGAAATTCGATGTATACATTCCTCTGATTGCGTAGACACGTAAAATAACTTTCCAAACTTCGTACTTTTTGGGGTTCAAATGGAAAAAGGGGATAAAAATAGTACCTACCAAATGACAGCAGCTAGAATCATAAAATTCGGAGTATACATTCCTCTGACTTCGTAGACACGAAAAATAAAACGTTTTTTCCAAATTCGTACTTTCAAGGGATACAATGACTCAATGACATCCCTCTAATTATGTAGATAAGTAAAATAAACGGAGTTTAGATAGTCGTACTCTTCGGGGGGCAAAATTGGAAAAAGGGGATATAAATGGTACCAAAAAATGGCCGCTGATAGAATCATGGAATTCGGTGTATACATTCCTCTGACTGCATAGCCACGTAAAATATTTTTTTACAAATTCGTACTTTATTTTGTTGCTTTTACGACAAACAAAATGGTAGAATCATGAAGTTGTCTTATACTGCGTATGTGAGAGATAAAGTATTTTCAAAATTTATACTTTTGAAATTAAAATAGGATGGAAATACAACCAACCAAATGACTGTAGCTGAAAGTACACTCTCTATCCCCCAATATTTAGGGTATTTATGATTGCTCCCTTATATTTACTTTATGAATTGAAGTATTATATCCATTATATATATAGTATACAAATATTGGTAGCCTTGGCTTATTAATTAAATTTCAGATTTTCATACATTTGAAATTTGTTGCTGACATTCCTCTTGTAGCTTGGAAGCACCACAAAGAAATGGGACAAAAAATGGATAAAATACGGTACCAATGATACGACAACAGCTAGAATCATGAAATTCGGTGTGTACATCCTTCTAATTGCATAAACACGTAAAATAGAGGTATTTTTCGAAATTCGTACATTTAAGGACTATAATTGAAAAAGAGGGATAAAATGGGACCTTCCAAACCGCTGAAGTTGATATCATGAAATTCGGTGTATACGTTCTGACTATGAAGACTCGAAAAAAGTTTTTTTTTTTGAAATTTGTACATTTGGTCGGAGAGTGGGGCGAATCTGGGGATATGGGGAATGGGGATGTCTTTATTATTTATACTTTTCTTATCACTTTGTCTGTATCTGAAAATGCTTCTCCCTAATGGCGACTGACAATCGCCTAATATTTAGGCATGTTCACTTTCATAATTTTAGCATTTTATTTATATATAGTAGTCGATTTGAAACAGTGCGCATAAGTATACATTATAGTTTGAAATAGTAAACAAGTATAGTAATGTGCAAAAAATATCACAATTTTCTTAATATGGTACTGTACCTCTATGTAAATTCGACATCCTTCAATCTGCTGCTAATACTGTGGAATGCACTCCGTGGTGGAGGGTATATAAGATTCGGCCCGGCCGAAATTAACGCCTTCTTACTTGTTTTTTTTTTAATATGAAGATTCAACTTTTAGTCAGAGGTACTTTTCATTTTTCGACTATGTCGTTGCATTGTCAAGGTCGTTACATTTTCATCAATGTTCATATTATCGAAAATATCTCCTGTAATGATTTGAACTCATAAATTCAACATAGAAAACTTATAAAAAAAAAACAAGACCAATTGACCGGTTACTAATTTGTTAGAAAAGTTTTAACAGGATTTACACTTATAAGTGTCTGGTAAACGCGCGTGAATATTTTCTAATAAAGGTCGATTAAGGACAAACATATATCGAACATATATCGCAAGTTTGATACACGACACATACATTATTTTGTCTTACAGCTTGTCGTCAATGTCACTAAAGAAAATTAAAAGACACTTTCGTGGGTGATATCTTCACAGAATTCGTTGACGATAATTTGTTGAATGACGATTTTTCCTAAAGTTTTAATGCTTTTATTTAATGTCCTTTAAAATGATAAATTAGAATTGACTGTAAAAATGTCGTGATTTTTTTTTAATTTTTTATTGTAAAGGTTGAACATTGTCATTTAAAAATGGAACATAATATCATTCATATGACTACCGCGACTGGCTCGGCAGTACCTCATCCGATCAACCCAATTTTTCAGGACATGGCCCAATGATGCAGCCAGCGCAAAATCCACACCAAACAGTCACTCGTTGTGGATGCGTTGGCTTCTCAATAGTCATGTGTGGTTTCTCTGAACATTTACGGCAATTTTGCTTATTGACATAGTCACCGAGGTGAAAATGAGCTTCACGAAGGTTGAAGTGAAGTCCGATCTTTTCTCGAAAAATTTCCGCGTAAATTTCATAAAGACTCACTATTTTGGAAGTAAAAATAAAAATGACAAAACCGTATGCAGTTGTTGTGTGACCAACGGGTCTGAGGGAAATCCATTTTCAGCGTCGTACCGACTTCTGAACAAAATTAGCGAGAAACTCTGAAGCGAAATTCTACGCGTCATACCGACTTCTGAAGTAAAGTCTGAAGAAATTCAAATGTTTCTAACGAATTTTGAGTTTCAAAGAGTATTCGATTTGTATGTACAATAAATTGATTTTGTAGTTTCGGTCGTGTGTAATTTGAAGAAAATATTGTTCAAAAATACATTTTTGCACGGAATTGAATATTCTTATATTTTCTGAATAACTGAGGGTTGGTTTTTTCTAAATCTTAAAACTATTAATTTAAATATATAAAAATTTAAAGATAGATATTTGATATTTTGTAGAAGAAAAAAAGTAATAGCTAACCATTTTGTTGTATTTTCGTTCAACAAAATAACCAAAGTGGTGAAATATGTTCCAAAATGTAGAAGTCAACATATGGGATTTAAGAATATGGTAAATGCCAAAACCCTATAGATTTTTTATACCCTCCACCTCCTGGATGGGGGTTACTAACTTTGTCATTCCGTTTGTAACACCTTGAAATATCGACCTGAGACCCTATAAAGTATATATATTCTTGATCGTCATAAAATTCTAAGACGATCTAGCCATGTCCGTCCGTCCGTCCGTCTGTTGAAAGCACGCTAGCATCTAAACGAAAGGAGCTAGAACGTTCAAATTTTCCATAAATGCGTCTTATAGTCGTAGATAGGTTGGGATTGCAATGGGACGAAATCGGCCCAAATAATAATCCCTAATATTTTAGCGTATTTAAGCATGTATTTTGAACATGTCTGTTTATATCTGCTTGATATTTGGTATGTGCAATCCCCTTATAGCAAAAACGTGCACCATAAAGTGATTCTTATTTGTAGGGGGTGAAATGGGGCAAAAAAGGGATAAAAATGGTACATATTAAACGACAACAGCTAGAAACACGAAATTCGGTGTGTACATTCCTTATTGAGTAGATACATAATATAATAGTATTTTCTCCAAATTAGTACTTTTAAGGGGTATAATGGGAATAGAGGGATAAAAATGGTACCAACCAAACGGCTGTCCCTAGAATAATGAAATTCGGTGTATACATTCCTCTGATTGCACAGATAAGTAAAATACACGGATTTTTCGAAATTCGTACTTTTTTGGGTTAAAATGAAAAAAGGGATAAAAATAGTACCAATCAAATGACCGCAGCTAGAGTCATGAAATTTGGAGTATATATTCCGGATATATTCCACGGAAAATAAAAGGGATTGTTCGAAATTGGTACTTTTTGGGGTCAAAATGGAAAAAGGGGATAAAAATAGTACTAACCTAATGACCGCAGCTAGAGTCATGAAATTCGGTGTATACACTCCTTTGGCACTCCGTAGACATGGAAAATAAACGGATTTTTTCGAAATTCGTACTTTCAAGGGATACAATGGTACAGAGGGATAAAAATAGTACTAACTAAACGACTACAGCTAGAATGATGACATTCTAATTGGGTAGAAACGTCAAATAAAGAGATTTTAGATAGTCGTACTCTTATATGGGTAAAAATGGTACCAACCAAATGGCCGCAGTTGGAATCATGGAATTCGGTGTATACATTCCTCTGACTGCATAGACACGCAAAATAAAAAGTTTTTTTTCAAATCTTTGCTCTTTCTTTTACGGCAAAAATTGGTTGAATCATGAAATTAGGTTATTTTGCACTATGTACGTCTGATAATGGATTTTCAAAATGTGTACTTTTGGAATTAAAATAGAATGGAAATACAACCAACTGTAGCACCCACTATCTACCAATATTTATGATATTTAAGTTTTTTGAAAATATAAATATAAGAATATTTATTTTTTGAATTGACGTATTGGTAGCATGGCCTTATAGGCGTGGTTTGAAATAATTAAAATAATATATTTATTAATAATTTTTTTTAATATTTATATTTGTTTTGATTTGGCTATATAAAAAAGTTTTATTTTCCTGTAATATTACTGCAGTTCTACGAAAATGGACATCCTCTGTGAAATGCAATCAATGGTGGAGGGTATATAAAGTTCGGCCAGGCCGAACTTAACGCCGTTTTTTACTTGTTATTTGTCAAGTAGTTCAATATTCGTTAATAATAGTCGACATTAGCCTATGTTCCCATTGTTTAACATTATTATCCCATACATTTATTTTTTGGGATTGGGAATCCATTTCCAAAATTTTTATAATATGTATGAATTTAATAAATATTTTTGCAATTATAGCTTTTCATGTAAGGCATATTTGACCAGACATCATGAATATCATAATCCTTCCAAAGAATGATAAAGCTCTACCTACTTTGACACAATAAAGAAGCACAATAGAGGAGCTGTTGTTTATTGTTTTTTTTTTATAGGAACACATGGCCACGCATACTGGAATTGTCTTATATAAAAGCGACTTTCAAATCAAAATACAATCATTCAACATTCTATAGACGTCATCATATAGTGGGATACCAAATTCAAAGAAATGTCCTTATATTTCACAGTAGAAGGCTGTCTAAGTCGACAGTTATATTTTCATTTGTAATTTTAAGTGGGCTGTCTATTTTGCTAGTAAGATTTGACTGAGTTAGAACTCCGTCACATCTCGGCGGCGTGGTTGAAGTTGATGTGAGCCGATGAAATCGGCGGCGGCGTAGCTCGTGCAGAAACATGCGGCTTGTATCTCTGACTCTTAGTATTTTTTTTACAACAACATCCAATTTTGCTCTAGCCAAATGAGAACAAGTAGGGGAAATCTGTTCGTTGATATAAAACATTTCAGTGCAATAGTCTCACTGCAGATTATACTAGACAGAAAAGATTTTATTATGTACAAAATACATATTTTTAGCTTCAGGCACTATATATAAGGATTTTAAAAATATATTTTCGAAATTAGGATGGATGGAAAATCGGTAATTCTGACATAAGGCAATTTTAAACAAGTAAGGAAAGGCTAAAGTCGGGCGGGGCCGATTCTATGATACACTCCACTTTCTATCCGAATACAATTCAATTCGGTGAAAAAGTGAAAACGGGAAGGTTTTTTTGTATCCTGTGTTTGACAAAAAATGTTAAATCGGAAAGGACATTTGTATGAGGATATTATGAAATCTGGAACGAAATAGGTGAAATATAAAGTGTATAGTTTGGCCAAAATCGGTTAAATTTTTGGGAGCAACATTTGTATTTGGGCTCTACTTAAAACTGAACCGATCTTACCCACTTTCACCATAGGTTTGTTTAGTTGGACTATAAAATGTTGTGTCAATTTTCAAGAAAATCGGGTACATTATGTGGTTTCTATAGCGCAAAAGTCAAATCGGGAGCGACATTTGTATGCGGACTATATCTAAATCTGAACTTATATAGCCCGCTTTAGCCACAGGTGTTTCTAGTTAGATTATAAGATGTTGTGCCAAATTTAAAGAAAATCGAGCACAATATGTGGCTTTTAAAGCGGCAAAAGTCAAATCGGGAGCGACATTTGTATGGGGGCTATATCTAAATCTGAACCGATATTACCCAACTTCAGCATAGGTGTTTCTAGTAAGATTATAAGATGTTGTTCAAAATTTAAAGAAAATCGAGCACAATATGTGGTTTCTAGAGCGGAAAATGTCAAATCGGGAGCGACATTTATATGGGGGCTATATCTAAATCTGAACCGATTTGACCTATTTTCACCGTAGATGTTCCTAGTTTAAATATAAGATGTTTTGCAAAATCTGAAGACAATCTGATACAATATGTGGTTTCTAGAGCGGAAAAAGTCAAATCGGGAGCGAAATTTGCATGGGAGCTATAAAGGGTGTTTTTTATTGAGGTATAGAACTTCGAATTGAAATAAAACACAAGAAAATCGTTTTAATGTCCATCAATTTGGCTTTATTGGAAGGATAATTTTATGGCATTAATGTTTAAATATGATTTCGGGCATGTGGCCGCCGCGGCTGGCTCGAATAGAGCCAATTCTACAGGTCCAATTTTCAACCACTTTTTCGAGCATATGGGGCCGTATGTTGGCAATAACGCCACGAATGTTGGCTTCCAAGTCCCCTAACGTTTCTGGTTTGTTGGCGTAGACGAGTTTCTTCGGTGCGCACTGTTCGACGTCTCTGCGGATGCGTATTATCACATAGAGTAAACGTAGTGCGAAAACGATCCATGGTTAACCGAATTAATTGCTCTGATGGACGATTATGTCGACCATAAAATGGACGGAGCTTGCGGTGAACTTCGCGAACTGAACCATTACTTTCGAAATAAATTTGCACGATTTGCAAGCGTTGTTCTTTTGTCAACCAGTTCATGATGAAATGGCAAACCAAACTAAATATTAATCACTTGACAGCTGACAAAATGGCCGCCAGTTAAAAAAGTGATGCCAACTTAAAGTTCTATACCCCAATAAAAAACACCCTTTATATAAATCTGAACCGATCTAACACATTTTTACCACAGGTGTTTCTAGTTGAAATATAAGATGTTGTGCCAATTTTAAAGAAAATCTATTGTAATATGTGGTATCTAGAGTGAAAAGAGTCAAATCGGGTGTGAAATTCGTATGGGGGCTATATCTAAATCTGAACCGATTTTCTGCAAATTAAATTGCGTTCGTCCTTGTCTCTAAAAACTTCATTGTGCAAAGTTTCATTTAGTTATGTCTACAATTGCGACCTGTAATCACGATAACAAGAATAGATGGCCAGACGGACGGACGGACTGATCGCTAAATCGACTCAAAAAGTGATTCTAAGTCGATCGGTATACTTAACAATGGGTCTATCTCGTTTTCTTTTGGGTGTAACAAACAAATGCACAAAGACATAATACTCTCGTGGAGTGTATAAAAATTTGTATCATTATCTGTTAGTAAAATTGCGTCTAGTTTAACATAGTGTTATTAAAACTTATTTTTTTTTTAATTTATTCCCCTGGAATTTTTAAGAATCCAAAAAGTACCTCCTCGAGTTGCTAAAATATTTTTTATTGTAAAGTAATATTGTCTGTAAAATGTATAAGATTCATGATGGTGTTTCTAGTACTTACTCCACAACAAATATAAACGTGATTGCAGTTGAAATAAAAAAATATTTATTAAAAATAATCAAAACAACTTACTTTAAGATGAATTAATATGTGTTGTGGACTTTCCCGACTAAAAGTTATATTTGGTTTGTTTAATTTGTTGTTACAAAATATTTCGGCTTTTAATGTCCATTCTTGTGCTAGACAATATGTTTTTCGAATTTACTGCTACTTTTGATGAATAAAATTCACAAAAACTTCCACATTTTTGGTCCGATTTGTGTTTTAAAGAGCTAGAAATGTATTGATCGCTAATTGTGATTTTTAGTTTTTAAGTACACGTCGTCTTCACACATAACATCTAAATTTATCCACTGATTTTCAAATAGGCATTAAGATTCCAGCTATTATAAGATATTATAAAATAACCATGCTTTTTAACCAAAAATTAAAAAAAATATGTAAAAAAATATTTTGCGTCTACGAAAACGATCACAACTTTCAAATTTAATTATATATTTAGCCACTGTTTTCTTCAGTTGGAATATTGCCTACTAAAAAGTGGGACAAAATAATTTTTCTATTTTTTTTATTTTTATAATTATTTTCGTGTCGCCAAAAAACATTTTTTTCGATAAAACAATGCACTGTTCCTATATGAGAGTGAAATTTGCATCATACCTAATCATCATATTTACCTTTAAGCTAACTTATAGGTGATTGTGTCGGAGCTATAGTTCCAAAATGCGAGCACAAATATCAAACGTACCTTCAGTGGAAATTGGAATTTGAGTAATTTTCTTAAATTAAATTTATACATTTATTTTTTTGAAGAAAATGGTAATTTTAGTATTTTTTGTACTGGATTTATGCCTCAAAGCAAATGAAAAATGAATTTTATGTTTCAGACAAAATTTTGTTTTGCATATTTGCCCACTGTGCCAATATTTAATCAAAACATTTGTGTGTGGGACTAACATGTGAACATGAGTGCGTGTGTGTGCCTGGCGTTCACCTTACCTTACCCCTGCACCTTTGGCAGTAAGTTTTGTAATGTTAATACAAATGAATAGTAGTCGTAGTTGTATGGCATTGTCATATTGCGTACAGACAGACACAAAACTGAGCAAAACAAAGTTGAAGGAACTTTTTACAATTGTAGTTAGTTCTCCTCTAAAATCACATAATTTAATTAGTGCAATGTTGTTGGCAAAACTTTCTGGCTGTTACTATAGTTTTGTTTTTTTTTTTTGCAATTTCATTTGCTTTTGCTGTTGTGCTATCTGTAATTTCAGAAAAAAGTCTTTGTCTAAGCGAACGCCCAGTTAATATGAATTTATTAATATGTATCTCGGATAATGCCAATGATGGCGCTGCTGTGACATGTCACGCTTAAGTTGAGGTCATCACACGTTTGTGAAAGCGCCATGGAATTATGAGTGCAGCAGCAGTATCACTTATACGTCCAATGAACTGAGACGAAACATTTACAATTGTATTGATTGCATGTCATTGACTGAAGATGCAGAAAGACAATTAATCCTAGTCATCTTGTTGGAATAAGATGTATCTTGAATCGCGATTAGATGCATTTAATTGATGATGTGCATGAAAATAGTTTTCTTTGGAAGAAAATGGACTTGAAAAGAAGGGAAAGCGGGAATGCTTTGTTTAATTGCACTATGCAACAAAAAGTGTAACTTTGTGTCTGGGATGTACACATATATATTGTCTTTGTGCATTAGGCCATAATGATTCATATTTTTTTGAAACATGTTTATACCCTCCAGAAAGGTACAATTCAAAATTTTATATAAAAAAGTACTATAAAAAGTACTGATTATTTTTTCAAATTTTTGGTTTGCCATTTTATAATGGAACACAACATCATTTATATGACAACCACAACTGGCTCGGCAGTACCTCATCCGATCAACCCAATTTTCCAGTAGAGCCCAAAATCCACACCAAACAGTGACTCGTTATGGATGCATTGACTTCTCAATAGTCACGTGTGAGTTCTATGGGCATCTCCTAGTGGCCCGGGCGCGACATTCGCAAGCCTTAAACTACTATCGTCAGGATTTAGTACAGAATTACAAACAATTTTACATCGAAACGGACGCGACAAAAACAGAAGTACTTTTGAAGGTCTTATAGAAATATACAAAGTTCAGCGAGTTTTTCAGAACTTTATATACCCTCCACCATGGATTGCATTCCACAGAGGTTGTCGGTTTCGTAGAAGTGCGGTAATATTACAGGAAAATTTATTTTTTTAATATAGCCAAACCAAGACAAATACAAATATTGAAAAAATAATTTTATAAATAAATATAATATTTTAATTATTTCAAACCATTATTTATTTCAAATCAAAAAATAAATATTCTTGTATTTATATTTTCAAAAAGCTTAAATACCAAAAAAATTGGTAGATAGTGAGTGCTACAGTTGGTTGTATTTCCATTCTATTTTAATTCCAAACTTACAAATTTTGAAAATCCATTATCAGACGTACATAGTGCAAAATGACCTAACTTCATGATTCAACCAATTTTTGCCGTAAAAGAAAAATTACGAATTTGGAAAAAAACTTTTTATTATGCGTGTCTATGCAATCAGAGGAATGTTTACACCGAATTCCATGATTCCAGCTGCGCCCATTTTTACCCCCTTGACGTTTCTACGCAAATAGAATTTCATCATTCTAGCTGTAGTCGTTAAGTTGGTACTATTTTCATCCCTCTGTACCATTGCAACCCCTAAAAGTACGAATTTCGAAAAATCCGTTTATTTTCCGTGTCTACGCAGTCAGAGGAATTTATACTTCGAATTGCATGACTCTAGCTGCGGTCATTTGGTTGGTAATATTTATATCCCCTTTTTCCATTTTAACCCCAAAAAGTACGAATGTCGAAAAATTCTTCTATTTTCCGTGTCTACGCAGTCAGAGGAATGAATACTCCGAATTTCATGACTCTAGCTGCGGTCATTTGATTGGTACTATTTTTACCCCCTTTTTTCATTTTAACCCCAAAAAGTACGAATTTTGAAAAAGCCGTGTATTTTATTTGTCTATGCAATGAGAGGAATGTAGACACCAAATTTCATTATTCTAGGTACAGCCGTTTGGCTGGTACCATTTTTATCCCTGTAAAAGTACGAATTTGGAAAAAATACTTTTATATTATGTATCTACTCAATTAGAGGAATGTACACACCGAATTTCGTGTTTCTAGCAGTTGTCGTTTAATATGTACCATTTTTATCCCTTTTTTGCCCCATTTCACCCCCTACAAATAAGAATCACTTTATGGTGCACGTTTTTGCTATAAGGGGAATCCGCATACCAAATATCAAGCAGATATATTCAAAAAACATGCTTAAATGCGCTAAAATATTATGGATTATTATGGGTATTTTTAGTGCTTGTGAGGGAAAATTTTTTCCCTTTGGGCCGATATCGCCCCGTTTCAATCCCAACCGATCTACGACTATAAAACGCATTTATGGAAAATTTGAACGTTTTGGCTCTTTTCGTTTAGATGCTAGCGTGCTTTCAGCAGACGGACGGACGGACATGGCTAGATCGTCTTAGAATTTTATGACGATCAAGAATATATATACTTTATAGGGTCTCAGGTCGATATTTCAGGGTGTTACAAACGGAATGACAAAGTTAGTATACCCCCATCCTGGAGGTGGAGGGTATAATAAAGTTAAAAGCTATTAGTGTGGTCTGAGTTAATTTTTTGTTTCGGTAGACCTTTTTTGGGAGATGCCCACATGCGGCAATTTTGCTTATTGACATAGCTACCGAGCTGAAAATGAGCTTCATGAAGACCAACCTCTTCTCAAAAAATTTCCACGTAAATTTCTTACAGTTTGCGTTAAATACTCACTACTTTGGAGGTAAGTTTTCAATATTTTCCAATTTTTTATTTGAACTGGGATATTGTCCTGGCTCAAGACCATTTTGCATCTATATATAATAGAATGCAAATTTATTTACAAATGGAATAGTGACATTTATTACTTGGATGCAGACTACCACGATTATGATTTCGACCTGTCAAAAGTCTTTTCAAGTGGCTTCGCAGCGACTTTTCAACATCAAACCTGGCCTCTTTAAGGATATGATTCTCACAAACGAACGAGAAGCACAACTCACTTGCCGAATATTTTCAAATTTTGTTAAAGCGTATAGCGTCCCATAATAAAAGTAAAAATGAATGTTATTCAATGTAATCGGTAGGTCAAATTTAAAAATTTAAGCGACCCACCCTATATAAGGCACTTCAGCGGATCAATGATTGACAGTATTTAATTTGACGCAAATCTGCCTAGATTTAGATATAGGTCCAATGTTAATTTAATTTACCATTTTTCAATATAAAAAAAAAGATTTACAAAAATTCTCAAATCGCAATGTACCGATATGAAAATGCATTTTTAACCCCTTGTGTTGACTTCTTCTTTAAGTAAAAAAAAAATAATTTTTTGAGCATATTTTCCCCACTTTGGGTATTTGGTTGCAAAAACTTGCTGGTCACTGTTGTCGGAGGTAGTCTTTTACATAATTCCAAAATTTTGTTCTGATATTTATATATGAGTTATCACAAAAGTGTTTGACAAAAAAAATCGATTGAAATGTTTTCAAAAACACGTTTGTGATACCTCATACAAAAAATCCCACTATTCCTCAAAAAGGAAAAATAAGTCCCAAAAATTATATTTATATTTATATATTTTATTCATTTTTTATTTATTCATTTATAGCTCATTTAAATATTCATTGGACCGTAGTAAAAATCCTAAGCATACTTGTCCCAAATCCAATGCTTATGGTATTAAATCGAAAAATAAAGATGAAATCTTGTAATTTTGCACATTTGCAGCTGATAACATACTTAGAAAATAAAATTGGGACAATAGGACCACATCCCCTATCACCTCCTGTATGAACACAATATCAATGTGTGTAATTTTTTAAGTCATGGAAATACAACCATATACGTACACCACTACGTGATTAAAGACCAAAAAAGACCCGTATCAAACAGTTTTGCCCAAGGTCATTCACTTTTTTATTGGCCCCAAAGATTTGGGGCCTCTGTGTCATTGTTGCAAAAAAGTCATTTTCCCAGCATCATATCATGCAAACCGTTTTGAATTAGGCAAAGTTGTAGCTCTTGTCATAAAGAACAAAAATTATGAACATCAAAATACTCGATTCAAAATATTTCCCATGTCTCCCAGTTTTGGCCAAAGTCATACACTTCTTTATTGGCCCCAAAGATTTGGTGCCTCTGTGTCATTTTTGCAAAAAAGTGGTAATTTTCTCAGGCTCATACCTTGCAAACCGTTTGGAATTTTGATTTACTCTCTGAGTCAAACTTGTAGCTCTTGTCATAAAGAATTGTGATCATATAAAATAAAAAATCATCTTCAAGGTCAAAATGGCAAATGTTGTCGAACAAATCTTATAGGCAACAGTCTGTATAGGTAGCGTATAAGTGCTGCTGATTAAAGATAATGTCAGTCATACGCACTGTAGTCGGACTGATCATTAACAGAAACAGTCCTGCAATACATATTTTTCCTACCTAAACTTTGTTAAGAATCATTCCTAGGAAGTTCATATGTTCTAGAAAGTTGTTTATAGAGATCTTAGGTACATTTCTGTAGTTGATTGTTTCCTTTAATTTTGAACGGTCAGCTACCTATGGACCTGAACAGGGAAAAAGCTAAAAAATCGATTCTTTTTTAGTTTTTTTTATTTTGACCTTGAAGATGAAGTTTTTTGATTTTATATGTTCACAAATTTTGTTCTTTCTGACATGAGCTAAAACTTTCCCTCAAATAGTAATTCATTCCCAATTCCAAACGGTTTGCAAGATATGAACCTGATCACTCAAAAATGACCCCGATGCTCCGGATCCCATAAAAAAGTGCATGGCTTTGGGAAAAACTGGTCTTTTATCAGGTAAATAGTTATAATATTTGCGTGTTGCATTGTGTATATAAGCAACATAATTATAACCCTTTGGTAGCATTGGTACAGGGTGACAAAAACAAAATTGTGTGAAAGCTTTAAAGAAAGAAGTTGAGTTCGCTTTGACGAAATTTGTGTTTGTGAATATTATTAAAAAAGCAAAATATAACATACAAATATTCTACTTGGCACTACAATTTAAATAATTAATTTTTAATGTCTTAGGAAATAATATAAAGTTTCCACATGTGTACGGAGAGTGAATGCTATTATATACCGTTTTAAAGGAACTTTCAATACCTTCAAAATAAGATCTTAATGTGTCAGCGATATGTTGAAATATATGTACTATGGCCAATCTAAATTGTGCTAAAATAAATGGTGAACAAAATAAAATGACGATTGTAGGAGTTTGCTGAAAAATGCTGATGAGATATTATTTGTGCAATGTTGAGTTATAAAGGGTGATTTTTTAAAAGCTATAGGAAAGTTAAAAAACACATAAAATTCAGAAAAATGCATGAAATCTTTATTTGAATCGATAGTACGGTCCATATAATTTAATGTTTGAAGATTATTTCATGCAAATGTTGACCTTGACTGCGCCTCAAATGGTCCATCCGCTTAGTCCAATTTTGGCATATCGGTATCTCACGAATAAATGCTTCAGTGTTGTCTTGCAATGCGTCAATTCAATCGGTCTTGTCTGAATAGACATGAGCTTTAACATAGCCCCACAAAAAATAGTCTAAAGGCGTTAAATAGCACGATCTAGACGGCCAATTGACCGGTTCCGAACGTGAAATAAAATGTTCACCGAACTCGCCTCTCAATAAGTCCATTGTTGCGCGTGCTGTGTGGCATGTGGCACCGTCTTGTTGAAACCACATGTCATGCAAGTCAAGCTCTTGCATTTTGGGCAAAAAAAGTTGGTAGCGCTCACCATTCACAGTTACGTTACGATTAGCATCCTCTTTGAAGAAGTACGGTCCAATGATGCCACCAGCCCATAAACCGCACCAAACTGTGACTTTTTCTGGATGCATTGGTAGCTCTTACAATGCTTCTGGCTCACATTCACTCCAAAATCGGCAATTCTGCCTATTTACGTACCCATTGAGCCAAAAATGAGCTTCGTCGTTGAACACAATTTTTCGGTAAAAAAGTGGATCTTCGGCCAACTTTCCAAGAGCCCATTCACCAAAAATTTTACGTTGCGGTAGGTCGTTCGAATTTAATTCTTGCACCAGGTGTATTTTGAAAGGCATCACACCTAAATCCTTCCGCAAAATTTTCCACGTTGTTGAGTAACAGAGGTCCAATTGCTGCGAACGGCGACGAATCGATAATTGATGGTCATCATTAACACTGGCCAATACAGCTGCGATATTTTCTTCAGTTCGCACTCTACGTAAGCGGTGGTGGTTGGTGGTTTAATGTCCAACAATGTAAATATGGTGCGAAATTTAGTCACAATAGCTCGAATAGCCGCATGAGTGGGTCAATTAAACTGACCATAAAATGGAAGCGCGCGATGAACTTTCTTAACAGAGCACGCATTTTGATAATAAAATTCAATGTTCGTTTTTAAGACGATTCATGGTTAAAATATAGACCAAACTGAAGATGTTTGACAGTGAAACAAAACACGAAACGTGCGTCAGCTGCTTAAACCAGTGTTGCCAAAAATACAATAGCTAAAAAATCACCCTTTATGTAACTTTTTGTCCACTTTTTGTTTATGTTCACAATGAACTGACAAGATCACAATAATCACAAATTGTTAAATATAATTTTTCAACTATTTGCACTGGCCTTCAACTTCAATAATAGCAGCGATACCAAAAAATTAAAATTAAAATTAAGGTTAAGTATTTGACCCGAATTTACTTTAGACCCGAATTAATTCCACGTATTTGAATGCTAAAATTTAAATACCTTTCATGCTTGCGGTGTTGTCACATATATTTTCTTGATTGCTCGGAGTGTTGTCATAAAGAAAATAGATAGACATTTAACATTTGCAAATTTATTTTATTTTGAATTTCACAAAATGGATTTGGGACCAGTGTGCAATGTACTCCTGCTTTCGAATGAAATGAGATAGTTTCTCTCACTAGGAATGAAAGTACCTCTGAAGGAGAGCGCCCCGGTAGTCGAGTTGGTAGCGTGCTCGGCTATCAGCGTGGGAGTCGTGGGTTCGATTCCCACCAAATGCTCTGGTCTGTCGCTGCAATAACTAGCTACAATGGTCCTAGTCACCCCGGCTCAATCCCTGGACCCAAAATTAGAATATAAATTTACTTTGTATTGTAATTCATAAGAAATAAAAAAACATCTGAAGTATAGTGGTCTTTGTATGGTGTAGAATGTACTAATTAAAGGTCATTGTACTTGGTATTTGCTGATATTTTCCTCTTTTTATGTCTGCAAAATTTTAGGAATATAAAAAATTGGAAAATCTAAACTAATTATTTATATGATTAATGATTACATTTATTTCTATTTTGCAGGTAAGCACCATATCACAATTTCTAGTTTCGAGCTGATCAACCGATTATGAGGTACTGTCAGGTGAGACAAACTCTTAGTTTATTCATTATATGCAGATGTTTATTACTATTATTGGCTGCATGATGGAAATGAGGAACTTTTTGAACATTATTGCAAAAGCAATAATGACACTGCAATTTAAATAATTATTTCAGGAAATAATATAAAATGTCTACATGTGTACAGAAAAGTGAATGACGTTATATTTTATATATTTTTAAAGGTACTATATCTATACCTTTAAAATGAAATGTTGATGGGTCTCATACACAAATCTGATTCAGAGATATGATCAAATATGTGTACTATGGCTATCGAAAATTGTGCTAAAATAAAGTGGCATTTGCAGGAGTTTGCCGAAAAATGCTGGCGAGATATTAATTCCACCATAAACTGCACACTCAGACGAACACTTTCACATTTACACTTTGAGTTAAGTTGAGTCCTACATATAACTTTTGTTCCACGACATTTAAAAGTTATGCTCACTGCGAATCACAAAATTACAACACTTAAGAAAACTGCCAAGACTACAGTATTCACAAAATGTTAAATATAATTTTTCAACTACTTACGCCGGCCTACATTTTCAATAATATAGTCAATCCATCATTTTCTTTTTACGCCTTAATTTTAAGTATTTTGTATAACAGCTTTAGATACGAATTAATCCCACTTGTTTTAACGGCAAACTTTAAGTGTCTCCCATGCTTGCGGTGTTGCCACTACGTTTTCTCCAATACATTTTCTTGATAGCTTTAGTGTTGTCATTAACAATTTCCAATTTAAATTTTTTGAATTTTTGCAAAAAAAAATATAGATTTGGGACCATAGTGCAAGTGTCTGTTAATTCAGAAAAAATTTGACAAAAGTCCAACATACAAAAATTCACGGGAAAACATGAGCTATTTTCAGGAGCTCACAGTCGACTTGACGCAGCGACGAAATATTTTGCAGATCATTATTAAACAATCCAACCTTCATTTCAAGGGGGGGTTGACCGCAGCAATTTATTTTCGTGACTCATTCTACTGTACAGAATAGTTAGTTAATTTTCCTATTCTTAAGGATATTTTATCTTATTTATGTACATTTGTTGATGTACATAAATTGAATATTTTTACTATAATTTTTTGTATTTATCATTTACATTTAATTTTTTCGCGCCTACAAAAAGGCGCACATTTGAAATGGGATATTATACTGGTTAAAGATCGTATTGCATCTATATTTTATTTCTGCAACTTTTCAACAAAATACTCAGATTCGAAGTCAATAATTCTCCCTATCGAATGAGAACCACAACTCACATCGCTGTATATGCCTAGCGGCGGAAGTCATGAGCGGGAAGATAATTTATCATGTCAGTTTTAGAATACCGAAGTCCTTCTCGGCAAATTGTGAACTCCTTTCCATTTAACAGAGTGTGAGACTGGGAGGCAAGGCCCTCCATTCTCATTCCAAGATCAAGTACTTTCAATGTCCCTCACTAAATCGAATAAGAAGAGAGCAACATTTATTTTAGTTCAGTACTTTGGTGAATTTTACAATTGATTAAATTTCCAAATTTTCTTTTTCAACTGATTACATGGAAAACTAAGAAAATCTTTCAGTCCGGCAGAATGCCCCGTTACTCTGCGTAGCCGGACATATCCCAGATTTTATTTATTTTTTTGATGATTTTTCATATTAAAAATTACTCAAATTTTTCATATGAAAAATGAATCATTTTACGGAACTTTTTCATTTTGATTAATTTCACTTTCCATTTTGGACCATTTTTCATTTGATTGGGCCCATTTTGTTTTTTGTGGGCGATTTTTCATGTCGCCGGCTTTGCTGTAGTGCAATAATGACTTCCTGAACAGTCATACCCCACATTCGAGACACATGAGCGAAATCCTTATAAGTTCTTCACTTTTTCGATACTTTTTCTTTAAAAACGAAGTTATTTATTCTTACACGAAAGGTCTATTTTTCAGATTTTCATTATTTTTCATACTTTTACATAAAACTCTGAACTGAAATTTGTTTACTTCTACTTTAAAGTCAATGTTCAAATTTAAAACTGATAATAATTCATCCAAATGCACTGCATTCCACACACATTCTTTGCAAGCAGTCTTCGCTTCTCAGAAATGCTCTCGCACGACCATAATTAACATACCGCTGTCAACAGCACTCATTGTAATGCATTGTAGCTGTAATCGAAACTCGATTTCAATGAATATAAAGGAGAACGTGTGACCTCTGTGAAATACAAAAGTCTTACAAAAAGCCACAGAAACACACGCTCGTACACACACTCACACATCCCACAATATCGCAAAAAGCCAGAAGGCAAAGATGTAAACAAAAGCGAGAACCATAAGAACTTAGGCAGCGACGGCGGACGACAACTGCTGTTCCAGGAATCATAATGGCAAATGCGACATAATTCATGGGTCACTTCTCTATGAATCAGAAAGTGGAGTGTATGGATAGTGAATGCTGGCCATACAGTCCAGGGTGAATGAATAAGTTCACTGGAAGGACTAATTAAGACAGAGAAAGACTACCACAAAAACAAGTATAAAGAAGACTATCACAAAAACAGTGCCATACTTTGATTACCCCTATCATGATATGTTGTTCTACGAATATGGTTGTAATCATAACTCTTTTCTACGTTTATACAAAGATCGTTTGACATCCCACAGATAAGATATATTTTTGGGTGATTTTTCATATTAAAAATTACTCCAATGGCTCATTTTTTTGGCCCATTTTTATTTTGTTAATTTCGCATTTATTTTTAGTTTGTATCACTTTTCATTAAAGCCAGGGTGATAGTCTTATACTTAAAATTATGGTTCAATTATGGCGAATATCGCTTTAGTTTAGAAATACATCAGAAAATGTTTTTTTTAATAAATTAGTGATAGAAGTCGCCCTCCTTGATTCATATACTTATTAAGGTGTTTGAAGTTAGTATTTCCTCAAATCCTATCCAAGTGCGTCTGGCTGTACGGACTGTATATCAGTTCGTTTTTGTGTGCATGGCGTGTGTATTAAACCTTTTGTTTCGTAATAAACAGACAAAAGAACGAATGCATGTGAATGAATATTTTGCTCTGTATATATGAATAATAGAGTGGGTAAAGCAGTTGAATGTGTTTAAATAGGGCATTAAGTTCTTTCAGGTGTAATCATGTATAAAATGATTCAATATCAATCAATTCATATAATTACACAGTCCAAGTTGTAAAATAAACCTGTTCTGAGTTTCTTTTTACAGTGTGTCAAAGTTTTCATTTTTATATTAAGTGAAAAAAAAATTTGTAAGTTCAAGTCTGAACTTATTGTCGGAACTATATTGTGGAATTTTATGGAGATATGGAAGATCTTAACCCTTTATGGGTCAATTTGAGTCTTTTTTGAGAAAATAAAAAATATGTACCTCGCTTTGATTACTACACCCAGGTATTTTATGGGAGCAATTTTATGTAGTTCTTATAAATTATACTATAAATTCATCTGTAGTCATATTTAACGAAAATGGTTAATAATATGGTAATTGATCCAATTATCCGACAGACAAATACATATTATACAGTAGTAATAGGGCGGGCCGACATTTCAAGAGGGGGCCTATAACAACATTCTGGGCCTGGTCTAAGACATGGGCCTATATATTTCTCATTCACTGTAGGTTTTCCTAGTTAAAAAATGTCATGATCTGCAAAATTTGATGAAGATACGATGGGGCCCATTTGGGTTATACCAAAGTATGGACATATGGGCATCTCCCAAACAAGTGAGGAAGGGCTAAAGACGGACGGACTTTCTATCTCATTACAATTCAATTCGGTAAAAAGCGAAATCGGGAAATATTTTTGCATCCAGTAAATGTATGTGTTTGACAAAAAATGTTAAATCGGAAAGGACATTTGTATGGGGGTATATTGAAACCTGGAACGATGTGACCCGCTTTCGCCACGTATGTTTATTGGTGAAATATAATATGTAAAGTTTGGCCAAAATCGGTTAAACTTTCGGGAGCAACATTTGTATGAGGGCTATATCTAAATCTGAACCGATCTTACCCACATTCACCATAGGTTTATTGGTTGGATTATAAGATGTTGTGCCAATTTTAAAGAAAAACGGGTACAATATGTGGTTTCTAGAGCGGAAAATCGAGAGCGACATTTGTATGGGGACTATATATAAATCTGAACCGATTTCCTCCAAATTCAATACCGATCGTCCTTGGCCAAAAAAAAATAACTTCTGCCAAATTACATGATAATCGGACAGCAATTGCGACCTGTAGAGTGCCAACAAGCTTAGATGGACAGCAGACACACATACAGACAGATAAATCGATTCAGCTGGTGATTCTAAGCCGATCCGTATACTTAAAGGTGGGTCTAGCTCGATTATATATTGGTGTTACAAACATTTGGCGGAAAACTAACTTATAATATCCTAGTCCACGAAGTGGTGTAGGGTATAAAAAAAGTAGCTAGAACGTCTAACTGTCTGTAAAAGGGAAATTACTTCTTTATTTAGCCAATTTTATTAAATAAACATAGCTTTTTTCGTTTTACAATTTTTTGTTGAAAAAATTAATTAATCCTTATAATTATTAAATTGAACTTATAACAGGGCATTATTTGACATGCACTCCCTAAATTATAGTCCAAATACAAAAAATGTAATTTTAATAAATTAAATTTTTTATAAAGAGTGATTTTTTTGAGGTTAGGATTGCATGCATTAGTATTTGACAGATCACGTGGGATTTCAGACATGGTGTCAAAGAGAAAGATGCTCAGTATGCTTTGACATTTCATCATGAATAGACTTACTAACGAGCAACGCTTGCAAATCATTGAATTTTATTACCAAAATCAGTGTTCGGTTCGAAATTGTACGCAAAGATCTTGGTGTAAAACCGTATAAAATACAGCTCGTGCAAGAACTGAAGCCAAACGATCTGCCACAACGTCGAATTTTCAGTGAATGGGCGCCTTTAGACTATTTTTGTGGGGCTACGTCAAGTCTAAAGTCTACAGAATAAGCCACTATTCCAGCTTTGGAAGACAACATTTCCGAAGAAATTCGGGCTATTCCGGCCGAAATGCTCGAAAAAGTTGCCCAAAATTGGACTTTCCGAATGGACCACCTAAGACGCAGCCGCGGTCAACATTTAAATGAAATTATCTTCAAAAAGTAAATGTCATGGACCAATCTAACGTTTCAAATAAATAACCGATGAGATTTTGCAAATTTTATGCGTTTTTTTTTTTTTTAAAAGTTATCAAGCTCTTAAAAAATCACCCTTTATATTTATTAATTCTTATGAGAATGAGGTTACAGCGACGTACCCGTCTTAAATGCGACCCATTTTAATACAGACATGGTTATAAGTCAAACAGTGTGTGTGTGTGTGTTCGTGTAATATTTCAACAGCCAATAATAACGGCGCACAATAAACAATGACAACAATACAACGGCATCACACAACCCCAACTTGTGCTTACATTTGTATGCCGACTTGATTCTCAATGGACAACAAGTATAGTGGACACACACACACATACAGTCATCCATACATATCCTATATAAAGGGTGATTTTTTAAGAGCTTGATAACTTTTTTTAAAAAAAAACGCATAAAATAATAAATCTCATCGGTTCTTTATTTGAAACGTTAGATTGGTCCATGACATTTACTTTTTGAAGATAATTTCATTTAAATGTTGACCGCGGCTGCGTCTTAGGTGGTCCATCCGCTTAGTCCAATTTTGGCATTTCCACGTTTTTGAGTAACAGAGACCCAATTGGTGCGAACGGCGACGAATCGAAAATTGGTGGTCATCATTAACACTGGCCGATACAGCTGCGATATTTTCTTCAGTTCGCACTCTACGTAAGCGTGTTGGTGGTTTAATGTCCAACAATGTAAATTTGGTGCGAAATTTAGTCACAATAGCCCGAATAGCCGCTTCAGTGGGTCGATTAAACTGACCATAAAATGGAAGCGCGCAATGAACTTTCTTAACAGAGCACGCATTTTGATAATAAAATTCAATAATTTGCAAGCGTTGTTCGTTTGTAAGACGATTCATGATGAAATGTCAAAGCATACTGAGCATCTTTCTCTTTGACACCATGTCTGAAATCCCACGTGATCTGTCAAATACTAATGCATGAAAATCCTAACCTCAAAAAAATCACTCTTTAGATACAGACATACTTACAGACAACGGACACAAACGCAGTTAGTTCGAGAGCTGCAAAATAGGAGAAGGAATGGAGGGGTTTGAGCTGAGAGAGGAAGCTGGTTCAACGATCAATGCAAAAGCCATCTGCAAAAAGGAAGATGTTGATGAAGAAGTGTTATGCAAATGTCCTTTGAAATGAAAATTCCATTGACAGATTTTTGGCTGAGACAGCAGCAGAAAAATCGCAAATACAGACATACAAAAATACACACGCTGGCATCCCAACTCACACACATACACACACGCACGCATACTCGTGTAAACTCTGCGGAATACTTGGCTGTAGTTACAGAAGCAGGAAAATGGAACGTCATTGAGATTTATGGACACAGTGACACAAATTACAACATGCTGAAATACAACACCAACAACACATGGCATGTCGATGAAGCAGAGGCAGCTGCGACAGGCTGCAGCCTCCACAATAGCCAAACACACAAACACACACTCATCCATACATACGTACCAAGGACAACATCAACATCGCCAACTCCAACATCAGCAGCTACCGGAACAGGAGCAGCAAGCAAACATCATCGTTGTATTTATACCTTGAACAGCAGGTGCTTTAACATGAAACCAATGAAAGAAAGAAAGAATGCACTAAACCCCTACAAATACACAAACACACACACACAACGACATCTACACATACACACACACTCCCAAGCATCGATATGCCTTAAGAGGATCGACTGATAGGTAGGGATTGAATGAAGTGGGGGCTTAATGCAGCCGAGGACAGCTTAGAAACTACACTCAGTTCCATGTGGCCAAACTGAATTGTGGTTCAACAATTGTTAATGGATTTAAGCAATTATTTTCTACCCTTCGACATTGATCTATGTGTACGACATGCTTGCCATAACGTTGTTTGTAACACCGTCAAATTTGTTGGTTTTGTGAATAATCATTTATCTTGACAAATCAAAATATTCAGGAGATAAAAAAAGATTATTTTCTAGTACATTTAATACAACAGATAAACAATTAGAAGCATAACAAATCAGTAAAAGCAGCTTATAAATAGATTTAAGTAGGTCCATAAAAAAACTAATTTTTATTGTGTGGCAAATATAAAATTTAGGAAAAACTTTTATTGTACAATTATTTGATAGTGTTCGGCCGGGTTGATTTTTCGATATAATCGATTATTCCTGAAAGCCACTGTAATATCCGCTGGTTCCTTATAAAATTCTATGAAATCTATCAATCTGCATCAATTTCATATATTTTTATACCCTCCACCTCCAGGATGGGGGTATACTAACTTTGTCATTCCGTTTGTTACACCTATACATATATATTCTTGATCGTCATAAAATTCTAAGACGATCTAGCCATGTCCGTCCGTCCGTCTGTTGAAAGCACGCTAGCATCTAAACGAAAGGAGCTAGAACGTTCAAATTTTCCATAAATGCGTCTTATAGTCGTAGATCGGTTGGGATTGAAAAAGGTCGAAATCGGCCCAAGGGGAAAAATTTTTCCCTCACAAGGACTAAAAATACCCATAATAATCCCTAATATTTTAGAGTATTTAAGCAAATTTTTTCAATATGACTGCTTGTAAAGAGTGATTTTTTTGAGGTTAGGATTTTCATGCATTAGTATTTGACAGATCACGTGGGATTTCAGACATGGTGTCAAAGAGAAAGATGCTCAGTATGCTTTGACATTTCATCATGAATAGACTTACTAACGAGCAACGCTTGCAAATCATTGAATTTTATTACCAAAATCAGTGTTCGGTTCGAAATGTGTTTCGCGCTTTACGTCCGATTTATGGTCTACATAATCGACCAAGTGAGCAAACAATTAATGCGATTGTGACCAAGTTTCGCACTCAGTTTACTTTATTGGACATTAAACCAACCACACGAATGCGTACAGTGCGTACAGTGCGTACAGAAGAGAATATTGCGTCTGTTTCTGAGAGTGTTGCTGAAGACCGTGAAATGTCGATTCGTCGCCGTTCGCAGCAATTGGGTTTGTGTTATTCGACCACATGGAAGATTTTACGCAAAGATCTTGGTGTAAAACCGTATAAAATACAGCTCGTGCAAGAACTGAAGCCAAACGATCTGCCACAACGTCGAATTTTCAGTGAATGGGCCCTAGAAAAGTTGGCAGAAAATCCGCTTTTTTATCGACAAATTTTGTTCAGCGATGAGGCTCATTTCTGGTTGAATGGCTACGTAAATAAACAAAATTGCCGCATTTGGAGTGAAGAGCAACCAGAAGCCGTTCAAGAACTGCCCATGCATCCCGAAAAATGCACTGTTTGGTGTGGTTTGTACGCTGGTGGAATCATTGGACCGTATTTTTTCAAAGATGCTGTTGGACGCAACGTTACGGTGAATGGCGATCGCTATCGTTCGATGCTAACAAACTTTTTGTTGCCAAAAATGGAAGAACTGAACTTGGTTGACATGTGGTTTCAACAAGATGGCGCTACATGCCACACAGCTCGCGATTCTATGGCCATTTTGAGGGAAAACTTCGGAGAACAATTCATCTCAAGAAATGGACCGGTAAGTTGGCCACCAAGATCATGCGATTTGACGCCTTTAGATTATTTTTTGTGGGGCTACGTCAAGTCTAAAGTCTACAGAAATAAGCCAGCAACTATTCCAGCTTTGGAAGACAACATTTCCGAAGAAATTCGGGCTATTCCGGCCGAAATGCTCGAAAAAGTTGCCCAAAATTGGACTTTCCGAATGGACCACCTAAGACGCAGCCGCGGTCAACATTTAAATGAAATTATCTTCAAAAAGTAAATGTCATGGACCAATCTAACATTTCAAATAAAGAACCGATGAGATTTTGCAAATTTTATGCGTTTTTTTTAAAAAAAAGTTATCAAGCTCTTAAAAAATCACCCTTTACTTACTTGATATCGAGAATGCGCATTCCCCCGATAACAAAAACGTGCACCATAAAGTGATTCTTTTTTGTAGGGGGGTGAAATGGGGCAAAAAAGGGATAAAAATGGTACATATTAAACGACAAAAGCTATAAACACGAAATTCGGTGTGTACGTTCCTCTAATATAGTAGATATATAATATAAAACTATTTTTCCAAATTAGTATTTTTAAGGGGTAAAATGGGAATAGAGGGATAAAAAAGGTACCAACCAAACGGCTGCACCTAGAATAATGAAATTCGGTGTATACATTCCTCTGATTGCGTAGACACGTAAAATAAACAAATTTTTAAAATTCGTACTTTTTGGGGTCAAAATGGATAAAGGGGCTAAAAATAGTACCACACAAATGACCGCAGTTAGAGTCATGAAATTTGGAGTATACATTCCCGTGACTGCGTAGACACGGAAAATAAACGGATTTTTCGAAATTTTTTACTTTCAAGGGATACAATGGTACAGAGGGATAAAAATGGTACCAACCAAGCGGCTACACCTAGAATAAAGAAAATCGGTGTAGACATTCCTCTGACTGCGTAGGCACGGGAAATAAATAGATTTTTCGAAATTCGTACTTCTTGGGGTTAAAATGAAAAAGGGAGTACAAATAGTACCAACCAAATGACCACAGCTAGAGTCATTGAATACAGAGGGATAAAAATAGTACTAACCAAACGACTACAGCTAGAATGATGAAATTCTAATTGGGTAGAAACGTCAAATAAGTACAGTTTTTTTCGAAAGACGTACTTTCAAGGGATGCAATGGTACAAAGGGATAAAAATAGTACCAACTAAACGACTACAGCTAGAATGATGAAATTCGAATTGCGTAGAAACGTCAAGGGGGTAAAAATGGTACCAACCAAATGGGCGCAGCTGGAATCATGGAATTCGGTGTATACATTCCTCTGACTGCATAGACGCAAAATAAAAAGTTTTTTTCCAAATTCGAACTTTTTATTTGACGATAAAAAAATGTTGAATCATGAAGTTAGGTTATTTTGAACTATGTGCGTTTAATGGATTATCAAAATTTGTACTTTTGGAATTAAAATAGAATGGAAATACAACCAACTGTAGCACCCACTATTTACCAATATTTATGGCATTAAAGTTTTTTGAAAATATAAATAGAAGAATATTTATTTTTTGAATTGACGTATTGGTAGCCTTGCCTTATAAGCGTGGTTAGAAATAATTAAAATATTATATTTATTTATAAAATTATTTTTTTAATATTTGTATTTGTTTTGATTTGGCTATATCAAAAAATTATATTTTCCTGTAATATTACTGCACTTCTATGAAAATCGACAACCTCTGTGGAAAGCAATCAATGCTGAGGGTATATAAAGTTCGGCCCGGCCGAACTTAACACCGTTTTTACTTGTTTATATTCACTGAATATTATCTACAGAAATTTTCCTGAATTTTTTTCACCTTCGTAGTTTTTCTTTCAATTGGAGAGGCTAATGCCGGGATAGGTTATGATTGCACAGTGCAACACGAAAAACATATATTCATATATGGACTCCGCTACGTGCTAAAAGACCAAAAAATACCCGTGTCTCCCAGTTTTAGCCAAATTCATGTACTTTTTTTATGACATTTGTTGTCATTTTCGAAAAAAGTGATAATTTTGTCAGGTTAATATCTTGCAAACCGATTGGAATTTTGATTTACTCTCTGAGACAAAGTTATATCTCTTGTCATAAAGAACATATAAAATCAAAAAAAAAAATATTTTAATTTTTTTCGTTTGTATTTTTTGGTCTGTAATCAATATTTTTTTGAACTGGGATAGAGGCCGGGTTTGATGTTGGAAAGTCGCTGCGAAGCCACTTGAAAAGACTTTTGACATGGTCGAAATCGTGATCGTGGTAGTCTGCAGCCAAGTAATAAATGTCACCATGCCATTTGTAAATGAATGTGCATTCTATTAAATATAGATGCAAAATGGTCTTGAGCCATTACTATATCCCAGTTCCAAAAAAATATTTTCAAGGTCAAAATCGCAAACAACTTAAGTTAAGGGAAAAAACCCCTGTTCAACTCTTCAAAATTCAAGGAAACAATCAACTACAGAATGTACCCAAGATCTCAATAAACAACTTTCTAGAATATATGAATTTGCTAGGAATGATTCTCAATACCGTTTAGGTATGAAAAACATATCCCGCATGACTGCTTCTGTCGATGGTCAGTCCGACTACAATGCGTATGAGTGATATTATCCTTAATCAACAGTACGTATACGCTACCTACACACACTACAGCCTATAAGATTTGTTCAACGACATTTGCGATTTTGACCTTGAAGATGAATTTTTTTTGGTTTTATATGTTCACAATTTTTGTTCTCTATGGCAAGTGCTAAAACTCAGAGAGTAAATCAAAATTCCAAAGGGTTTGCAAGATATGAGCCTGAGAAAATGGTAATTTTTTTTCCAAAAATGACACCAAGGCCCCATATCTTTGGGCTAAACTGGGAGACACGGGTCATTTTTTTGGTCACTTATCACGTAGTGGTGCCCGTATATGGTTATGTTTCCATGACTTTAAAAAGTTCACACAGTGTTACTAAATATCGACGGAATGATGTCATGCAGCTCTTATCCTTATATTGGCTAGTATAAGATGGGTCATTTAAAACTTTAAATTAGAATACGGTTATTTTTTCAAATTTCTGGTTTTATTGGAAAAGTTGAACTTTTAATAATGGAACTCAATATCAGTCATATGACTACTACGACTGGCTCGGCAGTACCTCATCCGATCAACCCAAGGTTGAACTTTGTCTTTTAATAATGGAACTTAATATCAGTACCTCATCCGATAAACCCTATTTTCAGTACATCCACACCAAACAGTGATTCATTGTGTTTGCTTTGACTTCTCAATAGTCACGTGTGGTTCTCCCATACGCGACAATTTTGTTTATTGAAATAGCCACCAAGATGAAAATGAACTCCATGAAGGAAGTTAAAGAAGAAAGTGTTTAATATTTCCCAATTTTGTTCGAGCATATAGCGTCATTTTGCAAATGTCAAACATAAACCTGAAAATAAAAATATAAGTGAAAATAATCGGTAGTTCAAATTTAGAATTTTAAATGACCCATAATATATAGTAATAATATGGAAAATTTGATGAAGTGCTGTTGGAATATGTAACTTTTGCATACGTAGGTGTTCCTAACTTTAAATATAATGTGTTCTGCCAAATTTGTAATATCAAGATTCCTGAGATATTTGAGGATAAAGTGTACTCTTATTTGAATGGGAGCTATACGAGGACGTACATTAGGGTTAGTCATTTTTTCATTTTTTTCGAATATCAAAAATCTGTGGAAATGGCATGTAGGGCAGGCTAAAATAATAAGAATTGCGTTTTTACTTTTTCGAAATTGTAAAAAAACCTTCCGCACAAAATGCAATTACTTTAGCTAAAAACAAGCTTTTTAGTTTACTTTTTTTAAATTTTTAAATTTAAGAAATTTTTTTCTGCAATAGTTGTTCTTGGAAATAATTTTTTTTAGTTGGTTTTAGTGCATCGATTTCAAATATGCAATTTGATCAAAAATCTGTCATTTAGTTTTTAAGCTACTTCGATTTTAAAATTTGCAACTCGGTTTCATTTCCCAGTTTTAAAAATTTTAAACGAGTTGCTCTAATAAAAGTTTGACAATACAGAAGAAATGTCATAATACATAATTTATATCGTTTTTAGTTTTAAATTATTTTTTCATAGTTTGTGTTCACATCGCCATGTCGTTTAAAAAAAGTTGCAAAAATGTCCAAAAAAACAGTGATAACTGGGTCAAAAATTTTAAAGCAAAAAGACCGAATGAAATACAAAAAGCTGTTTTGCCGCTATACCATTTATACGAATTTCCGAAAGAAATCAATATAATTGGAAGATATAGAGGATTAGAGCTTGAGAAATCTAAAAAAAAAAATCTAATTATATCTGAAGAATTAAATAAGTTATGGATTAAGCTAAATCAAAAAGCGATGGAATTAAAGAACGTTGGAGGCAAGGTGCTTAAGTTGATAACTGATTATCAGAAATTTTAAAGCGGCGGCAAGACACCAATAAATTTGAAAAATTTTTTAATATCTCGTATAAAAAAAGGTGTTACAAAAAATGGAATTTTCAAAGCACACTGGAAGTACCACCGGGTTCATTTTGTGATTTAGACTTAATGTGCGATGATACAAAAGCATATGACAGAGATTACTCTTCTACTGCAAGTAAACAGATACCCAAGTTGTCTTCAAACATAGCGACGTTTTTGGTAATTGATACGACTGTCAGTTCAAATAAAGCAGCTATAATATGCAAAAAAATGGCTGAATCAGGAGTAGACGTACCAACGCCATCACAAAAAAACATTTACAGACACGTCATTAAGTTTGCTGAACAAAAGGTAGAGACAAACATAGAACATTTAAAACTTGAAAACTGGGCCCTACATTTTGATGGTAAAAAAATTAATAAAAAAGAAATACAAGTTGTAGTTCTTAAGAATGATACGAAGGAAATAAAATTAGGAGTGCTTGTTCTTGAAAATGGAAACGCTGTAACCATATTTAATGGCATTAGAGAAATGCTAGAAAAGTATAATTTATTTCAATCCATTAAAATGATTATATGTGATATAACGAGTGTTAATACTGGGAAAAAAGGCGGTGTTGTATCATTGTTGCAAAACCACTGCAAATCTCTTTCACTGCCTCCACCGCAATATATTGGCTGCCAACACCATATACTTGATTTATTATTACGACATATTATGGATGAAGTTTTAGGTGGAAAAACAACTTCCCCTAATATCGAATATCCTTTTGTTTCCGAGATTATAAATAATTATGATCACCTAAGAAGTTGCTACATACAAAATAAAGAGGAAATAAATATTAACAAAATTAAATGGCGGGATGATATGAAATATTTGTACGAGCTGTGTGTGTCATTTCAATATTATTTGAAAAACCAAAAATTTCCTCGTATAACATTTAAGTCTATACCTCCAATAAGCAACGCTCGATGGAATTCTAGGGCAATTCTTGCTCTACTGGCATTTATACTAATTCCAAAATATCGGACGCAATTATATTCAATTTGTGAGTTTATATCTGGCACCTGGTTTGATATATGGTTTTCCGATCATTGTTTTAAAATCGATGACTATTCAAAATTAAATCTAGCCTTACTTCCTTTCAAAAACGCTCACCTGTGCTTTCAAAGACATTGGGTTCAGGAAGAATCAGCAATTCCGAAGCAGCAGAGAAGTAACGTATGTGCTGAAAGAGCCATAAAAGTAGTTCAAGATATTTTTCCACTGTGCAAAACAACACATTCATTGAATTTAAAAATTTTAATCTTATTAACATTATTGCATAATATCTTCAAATTAAAAAAAAAATATTATCAAATTTTAAAAATCACAAAAAAATTCAAATAAAAAAGTTGGTTTTGAGCTAAAGTAATTGCATTTTGTGCGGAACGTTTTTTCACAATTTCGAAAAAGTAAAAACGCAATTCTGCTTGTTTTTGCCTGCCCTATATGCTATTTCCACAGATTTTGAATTTAAAAAAAATGACTAACCCTAACGTACATATGTTTGATCTACGTTTATGCTTCGTATTCCTAAATGATCTGCAAAATTTGATCAAGATTCGATGTAAGATGTGGGTTGTAGAGGGATAATAGTGTAAATTGGCGGCCCATTTGTACGGGGCTATACCAATATATGTACCTATATAGGTAACCTTCGCGGTAAGTGTTCCTAGTTGAATATATATATATATCATGATCTGTAAAATATACTGAAAAAATAAAATATACAAAACGCAGCAAATATACTGAATCCCGTACCATTCATAGCAATTTTGGCATACTCTTTCCAACATTTCGGCCGGTATCTCACGAATAAATGCTTCAATGTTGTATTCCAATGCTTCAATTGAAGCGGGCTTGTCTGTATAGACATGAACTTTAATATAGCCCTACAAAAAAACGCCTAAAGGCGTTAAATCGCACGATCTAGGCGGCCAATTGACCGGTCCCGAATGTGAAATAAAATGTTCACCGAACTAGTCTCTCAATAAGTCCATTGTTGCGCGTGCTGTGTGGCATGTGGCACCGCCTTGTTGAAACCACATGTCATGCAAGTCAAGCTGTTGAATTTTGGGCAAAAAAAAGTTGGATATCATCTCACGGTAGCGCTCACCATTCACAGTTACGTTACGATTCACATCATTTTTGAAGAAGTACGGTCCAATGATGCCACCATCCCATAAACAGCACCAAACTGAAACTTAGTCTGGATGCATTGGCAGCTCTGGCAATGCTTCTGGCTGATATTCACTCCAAAATCGACAATTCTGCCTATTAACGTACCCATTGAGCAAAAAATGAGCTTCGTCGCTGAACACAATTTTTCGGTAAAAAAGTGGATCTTCGGCCAACTCTCCAAGAGCCCATTTACCAAAAATTTTACGTTGCGGTAGGTCGTTCGGCTTCAATTCTTGCTGTATTTTGAAAGGCATCACACCTAAATCCTTCCGCAAAATGTTCCACTTTGTTGAGTAACAGAGGCCCAATGCTGCGAACGGCGACAAATCGATAATTGATGGTCATCATTAACACTGGCCGATACAGCTGCGATATTTTCTTCAGTTCGCACTCTACGTAAGCGGTGGTGGTTGGTGATTTAATGTCCAACAATGTAAATTTGGTGCGAAATTTAGTCACAATAGCCCGAATAGCCGCTTCAGTGGGTCGATTAAACTGACCATAAAATTGAATAAGCGCGCGATGAACTTTCTTAACAGAGCACGCATTTTTATAATAAAATTCAATAATTTGCAAGCGTTGTTCGATTGTATGACGATTCATGGTTAAATTATAGACCAAACTGAAGATGTTTGACAGTGAAACAGAAACACGAAACGTGCGTCAGCTGTTTAAACCAGTGTTGCCAAAAAGATAATAGCTAAAAAATTACCCTTTACAACCATTTCTCTATCGTTATTTTTCATATCCCTACAGAAAAATAGGTAGGTAGGGACCGGTCCTGGTTCTAACCCAATATATGAAGGGGACCAGTCCCATTTGTCATTGGAGGGGTGATTTGACCCCCTGTGATATGTCTTCGACATCTCGTCTGTTCTATACTACCAGTTCTAGAACCGCTCTCAAAGGACATGACCATTCGACCATTCCTAGAATAATTATCTTTTAAAAGTAAAGTATTACGTTAACTAAATTGAAAAGTTCGCATGTATCCATTGGCAAATAGATTTGTGTTTAATATGTTAGAAATTTGTAGACCAATATTGAGAAGTTATTCTCACTCTGAGACTACTTCTGTGGTATATCTATACCGACCTGATAGGCCAATTAGCCGTAGGATACAAGTTTCTCATATATGACTTTCGCTAAAAATTATCTATGGTTTTAAGAATATAAGTCTGTCGGCATTTACTTATGTTAGCAGCATTAATTTCTTTCGGAATTGACACTCTTTTAAGCATTTTCGAATATACTGAAGTACTAATCAGTTTATGGAATATATCAACTAAAATTGGGGTTAGCTTGTTTCTGCACTCTTTGAGAAATTTAGGAGACATATTATAATACCCAGAGCAGCTATTAATTTCCATAATTACTATAACATTCATTACAAAATTTTTTTGGACATTACTCAAAGTGAAACGGTGAGGCGATTGTGAAAGAGTACTCTTTATTAGACTTTATTTGGTCATTCAGAATTATTGTGCCCTTAGAACAGAGCATTGTGTTTATTCAATTCAATATCTCAAAAAAGCCCTTGTCTTATCTCAGTTTTTTTTACAATACTCACAAATGTTTACTAGATCAAAAGTTACTGCGTTTTTGGCAGTTAAAGTTCGATTGTGGACCACTAACGGTTGGGAAGTTGTTTGAATGGTCAGATATGATGGCATGGGTGAACATTATTGAGATATTTTAGGGAAATATAAAGTACTATAATATATAAAAAAAGGTCCGCCATCTAACGTTTTTTTTTTCAACTATTCAGCCGTTGGACTATTATTTGTGGGGTGCCCGAGACAGCCATTTGAATGAAATTATTTTCTATTATTGACCGAAAGGATTGTACTTTCAAATAAAAAAAAGAAATTTGAGAAAATATTCAGTAGATTTTTTATAGCATTTTAAAAAAAAAGTTATTTGGCGGACCCTTTATTTTAATTTAGTTTTTTGAGTTTGGGAAAGTTATGAAAATTCAAAAAATTTTTTTACATTCAAAAGTTTTTGCTTTTTGCTCATGAAATATATATTGCTCTGATGTTGGGGGTGTTCGTGGTTTAAAATGCCTATATATCTTGATCTATATGAAGTCTAATCATTTGATAAGGTTTTACCAACATATTATTCATATAAAAATGACACAAAATGAAACAAAATAAGTAAAAACGTTGTAATTATAATATATATAATGTAATATAGCCAAACCAAACCAAAACAAATAAAAATATTGTAAACATAATTCTATAAATAATACTAGCTGAACCCCCGCCCGCTTCGCCAGGCAGAAAAACAGACGGAAATTAAAATCAGGTTTCATAGTGTTTTTCTTGTGATCGGTAATATATGTACCACTTATAATCAATGGATATGTTCCATGGAGAATATTGAATATTTATTTTATCCTCCTCCTCCTTTCCATAACCAAAACTATAAACTTCTTACGTAAGAAGAACTTACTTAATCGAATGTACTACATTCAAAACATACAGAAAGTCAATCACAACTACGCACATTGATGCTAGATGCTTTTACACAAAATTTCAGCAATCTAGGTGTCATAGAACTGACAATATTCAAAATTGGGTTTTATCTTCGTATGGGAGGTACCACGCCCACTTTTTCAATACCGCCCATTTTTTGGCACAACTACGCATATTGATGCTAGATGCACTTACACAAAATTTCAGCACTCTAGGTGTCATGGAACTGACAATATTCAAAATTGGGTTTTAACTTCGTATAGGAGGTACCACGCCCACTTTTTCAATACCGTCCGCGTGCAGAATAATAATTAGTGAACTTTCACAAAAATTCAAGACTCTACCCGCAACAGTACTCTGAATATGCTAATTTATAAAAAACGAATAAAACCCCAATTTGTGTTGGAGGTGCAACGCCCACTGAAAATATCAAAAATTTATATAGCCTATTTTCACCACCGGTTCAGCATGAACATACTGTGAAAATTTCAAGAAGATCGGTTCAGTAGTTTAGGCTGCTATAAGGAACAAACAAACAAACACAGATTCATTTTTATATATAGATTTTTTAAATTTAAATTAAATTTTTCAATTTTATATTGATATTTTAATTATTTTATGTTTATACTGTATACAACGAAATAATATTTCAAGTCAATTCAAAAAGTAAGTAAAAGGCAACAATCTTCAGCTTAAAAACCTTAAATATTGGAGGATAGTGGACTGATTTGAAGCCGTTTGGTTGGTTGTATTTCCATTCTATTTCAATTCCAAAAGTATCCATTTTCCTAATTTCATCTTTCTACCCATTTTTGTCGCAAGAACAGCAAAATAAAGTAATAACTAGGAAAATTCTTTTTTATATTGCGTGTCTATGGAGTCAAAGGAATGTATGCGCCGAATTGCATGATTATATCTGCAGTACCATTTCTATCCTCTTTTCCCCATTTTATCAAACCCAATTACTACAAACAAAACATTTTAAATACGTTAAGTAGCCATTTTTTGCAAAACCCAGCAAGGGGAATACAAACTTTTTGTGAGGATATTTGCAGGATCTTTATTATAAAACAAAAATATCATACCGTCAATACTATGGCTGATATAAGGTCAATACTCGTGCTATCTGGTTAAACTTTAAATTTCTTGATTTCCTAGAAGAATCGACGAAAAAAAGTAAATCTTCTTAAATAACAATTTACTTTACACCCGTAAGAAATTTTTAAAAGCAATTAAAATTGTTCACCAGGAAACTATCAAGAGAAATCTAATAGGAATAGAAATATATCCAAGGGTATTTTTATATGATCCTTTATAAGAACTAATGACTGTACAACGTTTATATTTTTTATGAATTTATTTTATTAATATTAATAATATTTTGTATATTGCTTTTACACTTTAGAATATTTTTCCCTGTTTCTGTAAAACTCCAGATGAGTGAATCTTCTAAATTAATTACGTTATAACCTAGGAGTCATAGGAATTATTTTTTCCTTAATAATTTTTTAATGTTGAATATAGTGCAGGTGTAAGTGCCTGCGATTTAAATGTCCATTTTTATGACGCCTTCAATTCTAACGATTAGTCTAGAGTAAAATATTTGTAAAATTAAAAATAATCTATAAAATATTTTGACAAAAACATTCGTTTAATTTGCAATATGTCAGTATTTTAATCCATCAATGCCCAATTTATTACATTTATTTTCAATTATTTTCGTAATAACTACTACAATAATAAAAAATATTTATTTTTAGATTACTATTATATTGTTTTGTTCGCCTCGATCACTTGTGCCATATAAGGCCTTTTCGATTGTGCGTACTAGCTTATGTGTTTCACATTACATTTTTGTCCACTGTTTTTTCTTAAACGAATCAATAAGAAAAATCTGGCAAGAGAGAATTAATTAGTTTAATAGTCAAGAATTGCATTCATATTGAAAGTTATTAAAAAAGTACGAAAACAAGTTTTACTTGATTTTCCCAATTTTCAATTGGTCCTAATTTCGGTTTTTTTAAATACGTGTAAAATATTTTTAATAGCAGAATACGTCTGCGAAAAATCGTTAAATCGAATTTACGAAAATCGTTCGGTTTGTTATGGAATGAACGATATTCAAAAAACATGCTGAAATACTATAAAAATCAGGGGTATTTTCAGTCCTTCTGAGGGAAAAACTTTTCCCTTTGGACCGATTTCGTCCAGATGCAATTCCAACTGATCTACGACTATAAGGCGCATTTATGGAAAATTTGGACTTCCGAGCTACATTCGTTTAGATGCTAGCGTGCTTTCAACAGACGGACATGGCTAGATCATCTTAGAATTTTAGGACGATCAAGAATATGAATACATTATTCTGTATCAGCTCGATATTTGAAGGTGTTACAAACGAACGTAGAATACCCCCATCCTCTGGTAGAGGGTATAAAAACTGGTGGTCTTGAAATTTTAGGAGAAAACAAGTTCAGCACGATGGCATAAAGTTTCAATGCAAAATAGCTGATTTTGTCATTTATTTTTTTATTTCGATTCTTCTCACATTACGATATACCTCCTACTTTCTAGTAAGACCGCCTTAGTCCCACTTTTCCAAATTATCATTCACACCTCGTTCAGTTTATTATTTTCGGAACTCAAAGAGCTTGCACTGTGTTGTTCTGCAGTGGTATGTTCTGTTAACAAAAACAGGCGGCTTTGGAAAATTAACAAAAAAATAGCCAAAATCCTTATGGAAATCAACACTGACACTTGTACAATCGCATATACAAACACACATACCACATACACGCATACACATACCAATTTTCGACCTATTAATTGAAATGCCAGAAAAACTCTTGTTGAAAAATGCCAGCAAAAAAAAAAACGGCCAGAATGAAGGAAAAAATTGAAGTCGACATTAACAAATAGCAGGTCTCATAAAAGCTGAACCCTTTACAAGACTTTAAATTTATTTTGGTGTTGTTTTTACACCAATCGACATGTTGGACGATATCGAATATATATTTACATGTATATGTATATATATAGAATGTCATTGGCAATGAATGATTAAATGTTCTTTATGCAATTCCATGTCACGTGTGGCAATAAATATTGTAGGCTTTTTTGATAGGGATCGGACTTTAAATGTGTTATGGGAGGAAATACGCTTTAAGAAATGCTCTTGAATAGAGATGGTGTAGAGTTTCCTGAAATCGGTTTATTGGGGATTTTTTTTTAATAATAATGGGATTCACAAAAACTCTTCCAACATCGCCATGGCTGCAGAGTCCTGTATCTTAGGGTGACACTTAGTTCTCAGCTTAGGACGAGTAGATAATAAATGTGATCCTCTCTTTAGGACATCTTTCGCAGTGTCTCTTTTAATGGTTTCTCAACCGAAATAATTTGCACACTCCTAATAATTGATTAGTTGTCTATAAATTATTTATTTATTGGTTCATAGGGATAAAATGCTTGTTCTAGCTCACACACTACAACAGGACCTCAATGAAACGATAGTTTCCACGTTTGAACATAAAATGCAGAAACTTTCACGAGTTCGAACGCATCGCCGGAAGCATTCCCTCTCCTAAGAATGCCATGCATATGGACGTGCGACATGACATTCAATTAATCTCACACCATATGTTCCGGATATTTGTAATATTGACATCCTGGTAACTCTCACTTATGTCCATATATATGTCTGTATGTACATTCCCATCCACACTCACACACACGCGCATGCTATTCCTTCAAATGCAAATATGTCTCTGACACTGTGTTGTAATGCTGTAATATTGTGGGGAAGGGTGCGGGGGAAGTGATGATGGAGGTAATAATCGACATAGAAGATGCTGTGGCGTGGCATGGCGTTTGCATTGTAAATTAAATAAGACAATGGGGATCGAAAATTGAATATGTTTGTAAATTATGTTAACTTAATTAAGTGCACATTTGTGCCAGCTCATAAATTATAACATTACAATGAAGTTTGTATAGATGAATGTGTGCATGTGGTGGTGGGAATGGAGATGGAAACACAAATGCATAGACAGGCATTTTATATGCGAGGGCATGGTGGCAACTAGCAAAAAGCTTATTTTATGTGTTAGATATACCTCAAGTCCGAAATTAAAAGAAATTATAGATAAATTTTTTTCTTTTTCCGGAATTTATCATAAAACTTGTGTAAATTTATAAGATCTAGCATTGCCAGATTAGCAATGAACAAATTTAAAAATTAGTTACATAATTAAAGTCGCATTAGTCAGCAAGAGCATATGCCTCATGAATAGAGCAAAAACCTTCCAATAAGGCATAGATATAAAATTACAAATTCGTCGGTGTTCACATCAAACTCCATATGAAGCTATTTGCTATCCTACTAATACAGTAAAACATCTTCTCAATTTAATAATCGTTTTTCACTTCCAAATCCAGATTTTGGCCCAATCTGAATTTTCCTGTATGATGGTTCAGCTTATCATTACTAATCACATTTCCTTGCGCCAGCTATGTGCAATTATTGATTTCATTTATACGATATAATTTATTATCCCATTATTTCCAAGCATAGGCATATAAGAGACTTTTGTGAAGAAGAAACTAATGTTGTCTATGTTCACGTCTAAGACGAAAGATTGATTTATTTTATGTGTTCTCCCGAAATATTTCGCTTTTATCATTGACCTTTCGTGCGCTGAATAACCTCTAAACATCAGGGTTTCTTTAAATAGAATTCACGGTGAGAATGTTATTGAGAAACAACAGCTAGAAATTAAAATCTGACCCAAGCCTTATCAAAGTATATCAAAAACTTGTCATACGGCCGAGTATAAAGGACAGATTTTTACGACTTTAGTGTAATTTTTGATGCATTTTTAGTAAAACCGCAATAAGTTCCACATTTTTAGGTTGTTGGAGAGGTATCGATCACCAATTGCAATATTTAGAACTACTTAACCAATAAAGGGTTCCATTTTCTTCATACCATACTCTCAAACCCATGTAATTTTTGACAGCTGAAAACTCATATTTCTTGGAAACAGTTTGTAATAGGTGTAACGAAAAATGATGCCAAAATAATGAATACCGGACGAAAAATGGCATCACTGACTCCATTTTTGTGAAATAATTTAAAGCAGGCGATGGCTTACACAGCAAAATGTTCAAACTCCTTTTAAAAAATGAGCGCTGCGGCATCAATTTCATTTCGATGTTAATGAATTATGCATAATTCGAAAGGTATTGACTGCAACTATTTATTTTTTTATAAAGTACTAACACCAAATACGAAAAAGTTTTCAGTTGTTAATATAAAAAAACACACAAAATTACTATAATTACAAAATTACAATAATTCGACCAATAAGTTACTCTAAGACAAGAATCAAAATTTATATTTAAAGTGTTTTCAACGCTCTATCATTTCAGAAAGAAATTTTGCAAAAATGCATCACAAAACAAGTAAGGAAAGGCTAATGTCGGGCGGGGCCGACCATATGATACACTCCACTTTCTATCCGAATACAACTAAATTCGTTAAAAAAGTGAAAACGGAAAGGATTTTTGTATGTTTCCTAATCATAGGCTAATATGGCCTGACCCAATTTGTTAAATCGAGAAGAATATTTGTATCGGGGCTATATCCAAACATGGAATGAAGTGACCCACTTACACAATAGGTTCTTCCAGTACAAGTAAAGAGTGATTTTTTAGCTATTATCTTTTTGGCAACACTGGTTTAAACAGCTGAAGCACGTTTCGTGTTTTGTTTCACTGTCAAACATCTTCAGTTTGACAGTGAAACAAACATCAATGCTTGCAAATTATTGCATTTTATTATCAAAATGCGTGCTCTGTTAAGAAAGTTCATCCATTTTTTGGTCAGTTTAATCGACCCACTGAAGCGGCTATTCGGGCTATTGTGACTAAATTTCGCAACAAATTTACATTGTTGGACATTAAACCACCAACACAGCAATTGGGCCTCTGTTACTCAAAAACGTGGAAATGCCAAAATTGGACTAAGCGGATGGACCATTTGAGGCGCAGTCAAGGTCAACATTTGCATGAAATAATCTTCAAACATTAAATTATATGGACCATACTATCGATTCAAATAAAGATTTCATGCATTTTGCTGAATTTTATGCGTTTTTTTTTTTTTTGAAAAACTTTCCTATAGCTTTTAAAAAATCACCCTTTATAACGTATTATGCTCAATTTGAAGAAATCCGATGAAAATTCGTGGTCTCTGGTGCGGTAAAGTCAAGCCGGGAGTGAAATTTGTATGGGGCTATATAAAGAGTGATTTTTTTGAGGTTAGGATTTTCATGCATTAGTATTTGACAGATCACGTGGGATTTCAGACATGGTGTCAAAGAGAAAGATGCTCAGTATGCTTTGACATTTCATCATGAATCGTCTTACAAACGAACAACGCTTGCAAATTATTGAATTTTATTATCAAAATGCGTGCTCTGTTAAGAAAGTTCATTGCGCGCTTCCATTTTATGGTCAGTTTAATCGACCCACTGAAGCGGCTATTCGGGCTATTGTGACTAAATTTCGCACCAAATTTACATTGTTGGACATTAAATCACCAACACGCTTACGTAGAGTGCGAACTGAAGAAAATATCGCAGCTGTATCGGCCAGTGTTAATGATGACCACCAATTTTCGATTCGTCGCCGTTCGCACCAATTGGGTCTCTGTTACTCAAAAACGTGGAAATGCCAAAATTGGACTAAGCGGATGGACCACCTAAGACGCAGCCGCGGTCAACATTTAAATGAAATTATCTTCAAAAAGTAAATGTCATGGACCAATCTAACGTTTCAAATAAAGAACCGATGAGATTTTGCAAATTTTATGCGTTTTTTTTAAAAAAAAGTTATCAAGCTCTTAAAAAATCACCCTTTATAAATCTGAACCGATCTGACCCATTTTCATCATGGGTGTTTCTAATTGAAATATAAGATTTTTGCAAGATTATCTGTTACAAAATTTGGTTTCTAGAGCGAAAAAAATCAAATCGGGAGTGAAATTTGTGTTGGAGCTATATATAAATCTGAACCGATCTGACCCATATTCACCATGGGTATTTCTTGTTGAAATAAAAGATATGTTGCCAAATTTGAATAAGATCTGTTAAAATATGTGGTATCTAGACTGAAAAGAGTCAAATCGAGAGTGAAATTCGTATGGGGGCTATATCTAAATCTAAACCGACTTTCTTTAAATTAAATAGCGTTCGTCCTTATCCCGAAAAACTTCGTTGTGCAAAGTTTCATTTGGTTCTGTCTACAATTTCGACCTGTATAGTGATTATATAGAATATATGGACAGACAGACGGACATTGCTAAATCGATTTATGATTCTATGTCGATCGGTATAATTAACAATGGGTCTATCTCACTTCCTTTTGTGTGTTACAAACAAATGCACAAAGACATAATACTCTCGTGGAGTGTATACAAATTACACGAGATTTTTATGGGGTATTTTTTAGCGCTTAGTTCACAGACGGTTAGATCTAGGAACGAAATGTTTTGCACATCATCATTAAACAATCCACACTTTATTTTCGCGGGGTGACTGGCAACTGTTTTTCCATTTGTATGGAGCGCGACTCAGCCTAATGTATATACGTTCATAACAAAGTTGTTTATGTGATATTGATAGTTCTGTGGTTTTCACAAATAACCACTAATCTCGAAAAAAAAAACAAAATGTCCGGGAGAGTTAAAATAGTACATTTCATACTATAGTTAAAGTCTTATATGCAGAAAAGTTTTTAAAACAGATAATTTTAAAAGTACACAGAGAGAACTTGTATAATTAAAAATTTTGTATTAAAATCTCAAAATCGAAATAAGCATAGATGTGTCCCTTTACTTTAAATATAAGATTAATATCTTCATCAGAACAGAAATTTATAATAAATTCAGATTTTCCATTAATAATTGATTATAGATATGGGGATTTCCAGGGATTCTCCAAAATCAAATTCCGCATATCCTCCTTAGAATTTACCAGTAAGTATTGTTACTGCGATTATTTTGTGAAACATGAAATTGTACTACATGTACTTTTTTTATAATTGTGCAGGTATAGTACCCTATAAATGCGTAATAATGAATGAATGAATTAATTCTTAAATCAAAAACTAAAATGTCATCTTGATACAAACATCACCTCTTTCATTAATGTATAATAATAGCAACAATAGCTAAATGCCCCAACGTTACATACCACTTTTCATTACCGCTATAATCTATGTAACGTTCAAAAACAACACCTATATGCCCCCAACCCAACCCAACCCAACCCACAACAACTCTAAATCCCAACCATTCATAAAACAGCTAGAACAACAATGAAATATAGGTAGAGAAAGAGCGATCCTCAGAATTCGTTCCTTACAAAATTCCCAATGATCTATCTATGTAAACCCTTGGAGATATTTCCAAAACTATATGATCGACTTACAAATACAATCAAAACATTTATGAATGGAACTCGTCTTCGTTCATATGGCCAACGCGGGCACGTCGGCAGCGATCGATTCGTTGGTCCCTATTTTCGATGAATCGGTCAAACATTTCGGTCGTAACGGTCCCTATTTCGCGTCCAATGTTGACTCTGAGTTCTTCCAACGTCGGCAAAGAAAAAAGTCTAGAGGAGTTAAATCGCACGAACGAGGCGGCCAATTAACTGGTCCTTTTCTTGAGATAATACGCTCATGAAACTTACTCTTCAATAAATCGATTGTAACAAGGGTTTGGGGTCCGGGAATTCCCGAATCGTTTTTCCCGGGAATTCCCGGAAAAATTTGAACGGGAATTCCGGGGAAAAAATTATTAATTTCCCGGGAATACGGGAAATATTAAAAAAATAATTTATTTATTATGTTGATCAATAATTTAATGTTACTTTTTAGATATATTTCAAATGTATTTACATTACTGACAATAATAAGTATTTGTTTATATTATATTACTACAAACAAAACTTTTTAAATTCGCTAAATAGCCATTTTATGCGAAACCCAGCTAGGGGAATAAAAACTTTTTTTGAGGCTATTTGCAGGATCTTTATTGTGGAATAAAAATATCATTCCTAGAAGAATCGAGGTGAATATCTTCTTCACGAACAATTTACTTTACATATGCAGCCAGAAAGAAATGGTCTAAAACTAGGAATACAATAAAAATTGTTCGCCTGGAAGCTTTCAAGAGAAATATAATAGGAATATAAATATATGCTACGATGTATTTAAATGGCCCTTTGTAAGAATTAATGACTGGACTATTTCAATATTTTTATTTTTTATGAATTTATTAAATTAATATTAATTTTTTATGTTTCTATTGATTTTACAGTTTAGAATATTCCCCCCTGTTTCTATAAAATATTTTTGTCTCCAGACGAATGAATATTCTAAATTAAATGCGTCATAACATTCTCCGTCATATGAGTTATTTGTTTCCTTAATCGTTTTCAATTTTGAATCTAGTGTAGCTGTCAGTCACTTCTACCTGCAATATAAATGTCCAATTCTGACGATTAGTCTACAACTTTTCAAGTTTATAATGAGAAAATGTAATTTATATTCAGAATATGTAGGTTCATGATGAGAAATGTAAATTCATAATAGGAGCATGATAATTCATAATCAGCACTGTAAATTCGTAATGTGAAATGTAAATTCATATTGAGAAATATAAATTCCTAATAAGAACATACAAATTGATAATGAGATATATAAATACAAAATGAGAAAATCCAAATTGATAATGAGAAAATATGAATTCTTATTCAGGAATATATATTCATAAAATATAAATTCATAATCAGGAACTGTAAAATTTATAATCGAAGCTATGTATGTACGTTTTTCTATGGATATTTTCGTAGAAACACATATTTTATCAATGTTCTCATTATAAATTTACATTTTCTCAATATGATTTTTTATTTTCTCATTATGAATTCATATTTTCTGAATATGAAAATGTATTTTGATTTTCTGATTACAAACTTGTATATTTTATTATGAATTGGTATGTTCCTATTATGAATTAATTTTTCTCAATGAATTATGATTTATATATCTCATTACGAATTAACATGTTCCTATTATAAATTTACATTACCCATTATGAATTTATATGTCCCTAATATGAATTTACATTTCCCAATATAAATTTGTATGTAAATATTTGTAAAATGAAAAATAATTTGTAAAATATTTTGACAATAACAGTCGTTTTTAATTAGTAATATGACAGTATTGAAAAAAAACACACCAGTTATTAAATGTTGATATTTTAAACCATATTGAACATACCTATAAATAAATTACTTTTTCCGGGAATTCCCGGGATTGAACTTTTTCATTCCCGTTTCTGGTGTGGGTGTAAGTCAAGATCCTTACGCAAAATTCGCCATAAAGTGGTCTTGGCTATGCCCACCTCTTGATAACGCCGCGGAATCGACTGGTTTGGATCGTTTGCTAAGGACGCCTGAACGGCAGCGATATTTTCGTCACTTCGACCAACCCGTTGTCTCACTGGCACGGCAGCATCACACAATGAATGTGTAGACTCAAATTTTTGCACTAAACTTGTTATTGTTTGTCTACTAGGGCAAGAATAACGATCGAAAATTGGAGTTAACACTCTCTCAAAGTTGCGTTCACCGACACCGAATTTCAGTAGTACATTTTTATAATTTACATACGTTGTTCGTTCGTGTACTTTACCACTATGAAAATGTTGAGTTTACTGGAAGAAAGGAAAATGACAGTTAGATGATCAGTGAAATGGTTCGTTCACAAATTAAATTCAAAGTTGTCAAGTACCTATTGGAAAACCCTATACAATAGGCCTGTTCGATTGGGCTTACTAGCTTATTTTTTGCATGGAATTTACTCGCTTAATAAGAAAGTAGCTTGTATCTCTCTTACTGTTGCTGCCAGATTTTTCTTGTTGATTCATTTATGAAAAATCAATGACGTTGCCACCTTATCAAGTATCTTAATTATAAGCTAGAAAGCACAATCGAACAGGGCTATTATTAATGGGCTTAAGCAATCAAGAAAATTAGTAAGTAAGCACTAATGGATTTAATTCATATACATTTCTAGTCCGTCCCCTGATATTGTAGAACATAGTTTAAACATTTTAGCGAAAGCTATGCAGTAGTTTTCGATTTCATTCTCCACTATATATAGATACCCAACAAAAAGAGAGCACCCACAGAAGTGAAAAAGATGTTCATCTTGTGATTCAGAAGTAGTGAAAATTGGGATCTTCCACCATGGAGTTGTCATAGGAGCGATGTCCTTTATTTTGAAAGACTTAAAAGTTATTTTAAACTATTGTAAAGGAACCACTTTTCACTTGTTTCCATTTCTGTTTTAAAAAATCCAACGCTACCGGGGGTAGAACAGCGGACCTTCTGAGTGCTACTACGTCACTCTAACCATCTTAGCTATCCTCTGTTGTGAAACTAAAACTGACAATTGGGAACTTAACAAAATTATACAAAATTGAACATTGATTATTTATAAAAATAATAAAAAAATATAAAAATTTTTTTTCCCGAGCCAAGATTCGAACTCGAGACCTTCTGGGTGCAAAGCGGACACCTTACCTTTGTGACCCCATACTAAGAAGTCATTCCCATTCAGTTCTGAAAATGCTATTCGTAAAATGTTACAGAATATTAACATATTGTCGACTTTTTTGGTCGTTGTTTAAAAGTACTTCCGCAAAAGCAGGAAAAATGCAAATTTGGATTTAGAGATGCGATCAAAATGTGTCTCCTACGGAAGTACTTCCAATTTTTTGCTGGGTATATATTAGTCAGTCAGGATTTTTTACTAAAAGTTAACGTGTTTGGATTAAGTTAATGTGTTTACATAAATTTATAGAAAGTATTAATGAACTTATAAAAAACAATTCAATATGTTTAGAATATACTTGGATAGTAATCTAAGAAGTAAGTCTCTATTGTTTGCGAATCTAATTTCAAATTCTTCAAATATTCTAAACAACTACTGCTAAAGGGCCTGTCTAGCATTCGCAGCAATCACGGAGTAATAGCTCAACTCCTTATGGCTGAGGTATTACGAAACTTTTGAGTATTATTTCATGTTGAAGCAAAATCATTTGTTTTAATTATTTTTATTTATATTGGACTTATTTTAAGTACATTCTTTTCCTTAAATCAAGTAATAGTGTTCTCAGTATATTTACATGTTTTGATGAAAACTCATCAAATTTGGACTTGAATCTGTTCAATGAAAATTTTTAACTTGGCATTTTGCTTTAGTGCTATAGTTCATTTCATCAAAGTTTTCATCAATTTTATTGCATTTTACCCTATTATAGGTGAATGTTCGCAAACCTGTCCACCTTACCCTCGCATATACTTGCATCCACCCTTACTCGTGCGCATGAAATGTCAAACGTCATTATTTATTATTTGCACGACCTTAAATAAATATGTTGAAATCATCATTTGCAAACACATAAGATCGATAACATGTTAAAATTAATTATTTCAGACAAGACTGCAAAGTGTCATAATGTTTTATTATGGTGTGAAACAGGTGTCACAATTATTTGTACAAATACAACAATAATAGTATGACCATCACATAGAACAGTGATGGTCATTACGACAGTTATTTTAAATATAATTTAGAGATTGAGTAGAAATGTCTTGATTTTATGATTGAACAACATTTGATTTATTTTGAACAAATCTCCAATCCCATCAATCTCTCCTCTGAAATAAAAATTCTATAAATTTAATTTTTAGCTCATCCACTGAATAACAGCTCACTTAGCTCGTTGGTGCCTGGAAGGACAACGACGAATGAAATGCCTTCCGCAAACTACTGTACCAATTAGACATCCATTCATTTGGGCATGTTCGTTCGTTCGTACGTACCCAGAACGTTGTACGAAACAAACAATTTTCGGAAAAAATGCTCTCCCGTAACCTGCCAACAAACAACGTAAACAATCCCGACATTTGTTGGTGAAAACTTTTTATAATTGCTCTGGCATGTTTGCTTTTTCTTGTTGTACCTCGCTTCCAATATATATATACGTATACACGGCAACTGACGATGATGATGCACAGTGTAGCCAAACGACAAAAATTAACTGGATTGACTGGAAAATAATTATCAGAATAAATAATCGTTTATTCGATGACGGCAATTCAAATATTCAGTAAATCATGATAAATGGATAAGAAATTAAAGGGAGTCATACCCTCCACCATAGAATGTAGTACATATTAATATTGTCATTCAGTTTGCCATACTTAGAATATATTCCTTTTTTTTATATCCTCCACATCCAGGAGGGGGTGTACTAAATTTGTCATTCCGGTTGTAGTACCTTGAAATATCAACCTGAGACCCTATAAAGTTCTTTATCGTCATAAAATTCTAAAACGATCTAGCCATGTCCGTCATTCCGTCTGTTGAAAGCACTAAAATACCCATAATAACCCTTAATATTTTAGGGGTATTTTGTCAATATGTCTGCTTTTACTTACTTGATATTGGGTCTGCGCATTCCCCCTATAACAAAAACGTGTACTAACGTTGGGCAAAAAGGGATAAAAATGGTACATATTAAACGACAACAGCTAGAAACAAGAAATTCGGTGTTCTTTAAATTGTGCAAATATGGTTAGATAAAGATCGTAACAGACATTCATTTCTAGCAGGTTTTTCTAAATACCATTCTCAACGTGAATTTTATTCAAGAAAAAACAGATTTATGGAGGTTATTTTGAATGCGTCCGGCTCACCAACGGACAACGATAAAAGCGAAATATTTTGGGAGAATACATAAAACAAACCAATCTTTTATTTTAGTCGGGAACATCAACAACATTATTTCCTTCCTCACTAAAGAAGCCACTCTAATATATAGTGGTTGATATACCAATATTTATGGTTATTAAGCTTTTTGAAAATAAAAATATAAGAATATTTATTTTTTGAATTGGCTTTAAGTATTATTTCGATATGTAAACGTATTGGTAGACTTGCCTTATAAGCGTGGTTTGAAATAATAAAAATATTATATTTATTTATAAAATCATTTTTTCAGTATTTGTATTTGCATTTGTTTTGGTTTGGCAATATTAAAACAAATATATTTTCCTGTATTATTACTGCACTTCTACGAAAATCGACAGCCTCTGTGGAATGCAATCCATGGTGGAGGATATATAAAGTTCGGCCCGGTAAAAACGCCGTTTTTACTTGTTTTTTAATATGGACATTTCCCAAAAAATTAAAAATTTTCACATTTCCAAAATCTCTTTATTTTACGTGTCTACTTATTTTATTTTTTTTTTTCACTGAACCAACACTCAGGGGATGTCCCCTATAAATGCAGTACATTGCGTTGGCGAAAGGAAGTTGTTGACATCTGTTTTGAATTTCTGAGTATCGTAATTGGCGGGAAAGATATTTGCCGGAAGTCGATTCCACATACGAATAGTACATCCGAAGAACGAATTCACTCCGTAATGTGTAGTGCGGCCGGTTGTCCAATCGACAACAAATGGGTGAGAGTTCCTGGAAAGTCGCGTATCTCTACCGAACGCTCTCATGGGCGATCACGAATATCCGAAGAACAAACACCATGAAAGTATCGATAGAACAAGGACACACTATTCACATTACGACGGTGTTCAAGGGCGACAATAGAATTGAATATCCTACCATCATCTATCAACACCATCGCCCTCCTCTGGACACGGTCTAGATTATTTCTTACACCGCTTTAACCCTCTTAGTTAGTCCTATAAAATCTTTAAAATCACATATTTAGCAGGGTCACAAAGACACAATGACAAAATACCCCTGCGGAGGGTATAATTATTAATAAGTAGTTTTCTTTTTTTAGAGGGTGGAAATTATATACCCTCAATCGTGGAGTGCATTCTATTATTATTAGAAATATTTCTTTAGTGAAATTGTGAAACAAAACTACTGACGGTTGATCAAATAAAATGTTTATACCCTCCATCTAAGGATTTGTCATTCCGTTTGTAACACCTTGAAATATTCAAAGGAGACCCCATAATATATATTTTGGGTCGTGGTAAAATTCTAAGACGATTTAGACATGTCTGTCTTAGCTAAGAGGTTCAAATGTCTCCTAAATGTGTGTTATGGTTGCAGATCGGTGGGGATTGAAAGTGGGCGAAATCGGCCCAAAGCGAAAATTTTTTCCCTCACAAGGACTGAAAGGACGTAAAATAAAGATTTTTTAGAAAGTCGTACTCTTAAGGTGGTAAAATAGGAAAAAGGGGATAAAAAAAGGTACCAACCAAATGGCCGCAGCTAGAATCATGGAATTCGGTGTATATACTGCATCTGAATGACACGCATAAGAATTTTTTTTTTCCAAATTCGTACTTTTTATTTTTACGAAATAATGGGTTGAATCATGAAGTTAGGTTATTTTGCACTATGTTCGATATGTAAATTTATTGGTTGCCTTGCCTTATAAGGGTGGTTTAAAATAATAAAAATATTATATTTATTTATAAAATCATTTTTGCAATATTTGTTTTTGTTTTGGTTTGGCTATTTAAAAAATATATTTTCCAGTAATATTACAGCGCTTCTACGAAAATCGACCGCCTCTGTGGAATCCATGGTGGAGGGTATATAAATTTCGGCCCGGCCGAACTTAACACCGTTTTTACTTGTTGTAGTTCCAAAATGTGTGAATGTCTCCCAAATTTCGCCCCATTTTCAGGGTAGAAATTCCAAAGCCGCACAGTACACACGTTTAAAGCACGAATTTTGAAAAATTCCCGTGTTTTATGTGTCTATACAAGAATTTCTTTTCCCCAATTCCAATCGATAAAAATATGAATATCGCAAAAATAACAATTGAATACAATTCATAAATTAAAAAAAATTGCTGAAATGCTTTACTTTTAGCAATTAGTAAAAGTCCTTGTTATGAAACATTTTTCTCCATCTTGTCCGATTTCGCTAATTTTAATTCCAAGTTTTGGAAATTTTGAACCCTCTATCTAATTTTGTTCACAAGCTAGCCTGCTTTCAACAGAAATCGTCTTAGCATTTTATCACGACCCTGAATATAATATTATATGCTTTATGAGTCATTCCATGTTAAGCGGTACGACTCATCATTTCACCTCTTCCACACAGTTGCTTAGAAAAGACCTACGAACACTAGCTTAAATTTTAAAAAAATTGATTAATGTAATCATTTCGAAATCAGAATAAAATAAATAAAATTGTTAAAACTAAAAATCATACATTTGAATTCGTTGATAACTTAAAATCGTTTGGTGCCACTGTGCGCCGATGGCAACAATTCGAACGAACTGGGGGGAGGGCTGTTGTTTAGGTGAGCTGGAGCTGGTATTGGGTTCCTCTTGTGGTTTGTTTGCTTTTTAGGAGCTGAGAGATTTTTTCGGGGTAATTAAAACATGACACTTTACACCCAGAACAATGAGGCTGAGCGTGTTTGCCTGTGTGTGCGGCTTCATTTGTTTGTTTATGCCTTAAAAATATAATAAATGTTGAGCCCTGTTTCGAGGTTAATATACTCGTTGGTATGCACTCACGTACATGTATGCGTGTATGTATGGGTATGTGTGCATACCGAATTATGGGATTTAAAGTGAAATTAAAGTATAAAATTAATCGCAGCCGAGCATTTACCCGCCCACCAACCAACCTGCAGTTAAATATTCCGATGTTAATTGCAAGTAAAACTCTAACAACCGTCACCCAGCGACACACTGTCAACATTGAGTGACAGAGTACACAAGTCAACGCGGAGCAGCGAGCATTGAGCAGCTCCTGAATGGCGGGGGCCGGGGGGAAGATTTAATATAATTAAAATAAAATACCTGATGCCCTGGGCGTTTTTCTAGCACACGACCATTTAAGAGTGTATTTGATTATTTCAATATAACCTCTCGCACACAGTGGCATGTATGCATAAGATCATACAAACATACATACATACGTACATACATGAGTACTATGTGCCATGTGCGAGGTAAACAAACATTTATGAATGCACGAGATAAGTACGCTTTAAATTTTAACAAACCGGAAATGAATACCACTGAAGAACTTAACGCAACGCATTAATTTATTCCGCACACACACACACCTACACAGGTAAACACTTGGGGTTGGAGTTGATGCAGTGGTTTTATTTTTTTTTGGTGGGTGGGGCAGCTGTTGATGATGCTATGTTTGGATGGCAGTTGTTTGACGAAGTGGGTTCTTTCGAAATACCACAGAAAAAGTTATTTAGAAATTACTTTTTAAAAAAGGTGGATATCCCCGGGAAACAGTGATATTGGCATAGCAAAAAACTGGATTGGTTAACTTCATAAATGTAGAATGTGCAAAATATGGGGGAGAGTTTTTGAAAAGTTATTAAAGCAAATAGATCTTTAACATTGCAACCTTTCGGTACAATTGAGTGGAATTTTTAGTTTTTTTAATTTTTAATTTTCAAAACGTTCTAAAACATGACAAATTTGCTGAATAACACATGACACAAAAGTGCCCAATATTATATGCTATTATCCAATTATTCGGATTTTTGAATTATTCGATTATAGCCTTATTCGTAAAGAATGAATATAGAATTAATCGAAAATTGGTCGATTTTAATTAAGCTTCAGTCGGTTAAACCGACCATCACTCTCAGACTGCATTTGTATGGAAGTTATGGAATGACTTTATTTTCACTTAGGACCGGATTATTCGTGTGAGAAGTACTAGAAGGTTCGTGGTACAAGGATCAGCTTCCACATTTATAAAGCAACTAGCAGTACCCGCTACTTCGCACGCGAAAAAGTCAGTTATTTATTTTTAGTTTCATCTCTGTTTTGTCCCGCGCACCCCTTTAAAATTTTCGAAATATCCAATTTTACTGCGCTTCTACTTGGTCAGTTTAGTTTGTACATTTTTTATCCATTTTTGCCCCGCGCACCCCCTATAAAATACAAATTTCGAATAATCCAATTTTACTGCGCTGCCATGTAGGAATTTACACACCAAATTTCACGACTATAGCTGCAATACTTTATTTGGTACAATTTGTATCCCTTTTTATCCCGCTTTTCCGATTCTTTTAAGTAAAAAATTCGAAAAAAAAATCCATTTTGATTGCAATTCTACGTTGTCAGAAGAATTTACACACCAAATTTCACGACTATAGTTGCAATACTTAAATGTGTACCATTTTCACTGCGCTTCCATGGTTAGAGGAAGTTATATACCAAATTTCAGGATTCTAGTTGTAATACTTTAGTTGGTACCATTTTTATCCCGCCTGCCCCTTAAAAGTTTAAATTTTAAAAAATCAATTTATTTTCCAAATCTACCTTTTTTAGAGAAATGTAAATACCGTTTTTCACGAATATAAAGGGTGATTTTTAGCTATTATCTTTTTGGAAACACTGGTTTAAACAGCTGACGCACGTTTCGTGTTTTGTTTCACTGTCAAACATCTTCAGTTTGGTCTATAATTTAACCATGAATCGTCTTACAAACGAACAACGCTTGCAAATTATTGAATTTTATTATCAAAATGCGTTTTCTGTTCAGAAAGTTCATCGCGTGCTTCCATTTTATGGTCAGTTTAATCGACCCACTGAAGCGGCTATTCGGGCTATTGTGACTAAATTTCGCACCAAATTTACATTGTTGGACATTAAACCACCAACACGCTTACGTAGAGTGCGAACTAAAGAAAATATTGCAGCTGTATCGGCCAGTGTTAATGATGACCATCAATTATCGATTCGTCGCCGTTCGCAGCAATTGGGCCTCTGTTACTCAAAAACGTGGAAATGCCAAAATTGGACTAAGCGGATGGACCATTTGAAGCGCAGTCAAGGTCAACATTTGCATGAAATAATCTTCAAACATTAAATTATATGATAAAGATTTCAAGCATTTTTCTGAATTTTATGAGTTTTTTTTTAACATTCCTATAGCTTTTAAAAAATCACCCTTTACATAGCTGCAATACTTTAATTGATACTAATTTTATCCCTCCCTTCTTCCTTTCGATCAGCCGTATAGCAGTTATAACTGATTTAATTTTAGTTCGGTTAGTGTTATTTGTGTCGGAGGTACTAGAAGGGACGTGGCAAACCCGAAATATTTTGTGCTCTTAATGTGATTATAAAAACTTTGTCGAATGCCAAAATATAGCTGATTCTGAATATCCATGTGGATGTTTTATTGGTTTTAATTCAAAATCGCGTATGAGGTACCACAAGCGACGTGTTAATTTTGCCCATCTTCGAACTTAAAAACATTACCATGTGCAAAGTTTTAAAAAATGTCTTCTTTGTAAAACGGATCCATACATACTTAGAGCCTTAAGTCACTCCTTCAATGAGTTGTCCCAATTGTTCCGGAGAGCATAAAAACTGAATATATTTATTGAAATTTCAATATTCATACACATACCTATTTTTGATGAAAGCGATTTTGAGATCGTTAGACATGGAAGTTTAAAAAAATTCATTAATAATATCATTAATTAATATATCTTTGATTGTATTCATTAGATGCTGGAATATATGTTATTTCAAATGGACTAATATAGTAGTCCATCTAACTATTATCTAGTAAGCTAATTTAAAAATTTTAGGTCCATAATTGCTTAATTTGTATACCCTAAACCATAGCGTGGAATATGGTATTATATGTTAGTACCACACCAAATGTTTGTAACACCAAAATATAATCAAGCTAGACCATTAAGCTTACTATCAACGAACATATAGCAATTGTTTTGCGATCACCGTGACATTTGTCAGGAGATTTTTTCTGTTAAACTTCGGACTAGATCCACATTTTAAATTGGATCTTGATCAAATTATCCATATCATGTTACTTTTAAGCTATGGAACATGTACAGTAAAAGTGGAATATTCAATTTAGGTCCAAGTTTTGATATGAGATAAAATCGTTCCAACGCACAGGTTTCAATTTTTTGGAGTTAATTCCGTAATTTTTAAACGGATAAATATATCTCGACGAACTTTCACTTGTCCAGAGTAGAAGTATTTTCCAGATGATTTGCAAAAATTTGGATCTCTAGTGCATATGTGGCAATTGGTTAACATTCCAAGATTGGTAACCTCGACCATGCCAAACTACAATATTGCACCAATTGCAATGATATTTTGCACAGTGATCACCACTATCATAATTTTACATTTGACTCGTTGCGGAACTAGGCCACCATTGATAGTGCTCGTAAATATATCAATATCTAGTTTAAGAGATATGTATGTGAGTTATAGGAAAAAACGTCATATTTTTGGGCGAGGTTGGTTTGGTATTTTAAACCTTCAGATCTCATTATTAGTCCTATTGTTCAAATTATATTGTTAGATTGTTTATATAATTTTAAATAAACTAGATAAAAGATTGGTGCCAATGTTTTACTTCAATTTAATTATAATTGAAGTAAAACACGCTTCTAAAGACAAGACTTCCGAGAAAGGTACCATTTTAAATCGTTGGTTTCTAAAAAGGCGACAACATTATTTCGCAAGTGCAAATATATTTTATTTTTAAGTAAATATCATAATTTAGATATGGATATGTCCTTCTTGAATTATTCTGTGAGCTGACCTCTCATATAGGTCCTCTCCAAAGTTTCCAATAAAAAATATTTGCAAAAATTCTCAAAAAAATGCAAAGCAACGATTAGAAAATGAATACTTACGTTAACGAATGCCGTAATTGGGTCCCAGCTTTTTCATATAAAATAACTTTGCCGACATCAGTTTTGGTACAAAACTCTAAACTAGTAGTGCATGTTAGAATGTGTCGTAAAACATTATTAAATCGTTCAAAGTTATCCTTCAGTTTCATTCCAAACTTCAGCGAGTAAATGTTTATTTTTTCATTTGAAATTTGATCGATAAAACTTAGCTATGTGCTGGAGAACACATAGCTATTTTTGATTAGAGTTTTTATATTTGAAACACATAGCTACTTTTGCTACAATCTGAACCAATAAAGATGTCGAAAAATGCTTTGGGGGAATTAGATTTCAAACGCATCAATATTTTTTTTTTCGAAAAATTACACATAGCTACTTTTGCTGCGACTGCGACGAAGGGTATAAAAACTAAACATTTATTTACAAACACATATTTTGAAAAATGGTCTATTGAAAAATTAAAAAAAAATAGCTGGACGCTTTTAAAATAACCTATATAAATCAGTGGTGTTGAGAAGAGAAAAGCTAGAGATTTAAATGTGACTCGAGCCCCTTTTCAAGCCATATCAAAAAGTTCCAATATGATCCACTTTAAAGGCCACATTGGTAGTTTCAGTGCTATTTTAGATGAATATTTTATAAAATCAGTAGAATTTTTTTTTAAATTGTCCTTCCAGTATAATCATTCAAAGACTAAAATTTCAGATTTATTTCTGTTATTATTTTACATTTAACCCAAAAATTGCGGCACTTAATGGGCTAAAAGTTCTAGTTTCCCATCCATGGAGACTATAAATTTGAGTAAATTTTGCTAAAGCTTAGTGCTTTACACAAACAAAAAATATGTATTTTTTATTACTTTTGAAATATCCCTTGTAGTTGCTGCACAAAATTGTATTTAGTGTAGAAGTTTATCAGAAATACATTGCATCGTATATTCTGCTAATACAAATTGTTTTTTTACAAAAAAATCGCGGGAGATATGGTTAATGTGACATATATGAAGCCATTCGTTTGCAATTGCAAATATTTTAATTGGCGGGCTTCAATAATTTTTCTGTCACAAATATTCCTTATTTAGTCAGCATGCCAAAAAATATTCTGGTATTCTCGAAACAAATTTCTGGTATTCTCTTTTAGAAAATGATTTTTAAAGACATTTTTCACAATATTTGAATTTACAGCCAATGTTTATCCTTTTGATACCCTCACTCTTCTAGGGACAGAAAAAAAGTGTAACGTATTGAAGAAGTGACTTAAGGCTAGGGTTTGCATGCCGGGATATCCCGCGGGAAAAATCCCAGGAATTTGCATATTTTCAGTTTCCCGTATCCCGGGAAATTTGTACGAGATTCCTGCGGGAATTCAGCAGCAAGTTTTACCTATTTCTCGCACATTTTCACAATTTTTTTTCGCAATAAAATTGTAAAAGGTACAAAAAAATTTAAAAAAAGATAACTTTTAATTAGATATGTGTCAGCTAGGCGATATAAATCTTGTAACTTGAATATGGTAATTCAATATAATTAATATAAACTGAATATAACAGAATAGAAGGCTACAATAACGTTTTTAATATTTTGAGATAATTCAGTATCAAAATTTTTGATATCTTTATGAAAAAAGTCTTCATATGCTAATATCTGTGAGGAAATCGTACAGGTGTTATACACAACTTCACTAATAAATTAAAAAAATAAGCATACAATCTAAAGTAACAACTATGTATTAAAAAATGGCTATATTACTACTGTCTCAAAATATAAATTTAGGTTTTCGAAGCTACAGGAAAATAAACTAATAATTGACTATTTACTGACAATACAACTATCGAGTATATAATATCGCCTCTATCGCCCTTATTTTCTCCAATAAAATTAGAAATAGACTATCTTATGAGTCTTTAAATGGCTTGTCTGCTTTCAAAAATTGTATATTTCAAAAAATCTCTTAATTTCATAAATATGCCTACATTTCATACTCTATCTACATCACTTCGTGGAATAGGGTATTATAAGTTTGTTTCACGCCAAATGTTTGTAATACAGAAATATAATAATTTATTTAATTAAAGTTCGAATGTTTTATTCGGAAGAAATAAGTTTTTATATAGAAAACAATATGTTGACGATTTCCCGTCCTGTCCCGAGATCCCGGGAAATCGAATAAATAATTTCCGTTTCCCGGGAAATGCAAACCCTACTGAAGGCCCTAGTGTGTTTGGGCCGAATCCGCTTCACGACATTTTTAAGTTGTTTGAGCCATGTCCGTCCGTCCGTCTGACTGGTGTACACGATAACTCACGAAAGGTGTTATGGAATTAATTCAAACTTTGCTCATGATAATAATTTTTTCAAACTTAATTTATGTTCGAAGATGGGCAAAATTGTCACGCCCCTCTGGTACCTCCCACACAAATAGCCAATATTCCTATATAAAATTAAAACCAATGTAACTTCCACACGGATATTTGGATTCAGCTATATATTAGTATTTGATAAAGTTTGTGTAAGCACTTCAAACGTACAAAATATGGCGGCTTTTGTCACACCCCTTCTGAAATTAAAAAAAATATTAATAATGTTTAATTATATAAGTATGATCGGAATACTCTGAAATTTGACATTCGTCAATGTTTTTGCGTTCACACAGAATATGGCCGATATTGCCACACCCCTCTGGTACCTCCCTTAGAAAGTGGTATACGTTTTGGTTAAATTAAAATTGTTATAACATCTACACGGGTTGTCAACATCAGTTGAAATTTGGTATTTGAAAATGCTTTTATAATCCTCTTATACCTAAAAAATATGTATGTCCCTTCTAGAACCTTCCACACAAGTGTCTCAATCCTTGGCAAAATTAAATCCTTTACAACTTCTATAACGGTATGTGATATCCACTAAAAACTTTATATTTCGATTATATGGGAGAGCTACCTTCTAGTAGCTCCCCCACAAATAACCCGGCGCTAAAAAACTTGAGAAAGGGTATCAATAAGTCGGTTTAACCGTCTGAAACTTAATTACTTGTTATTTCAAGACACTTAACACACATGGTAACCGAATATATTGTCCCTATATGCGGTTACCTTGTTCAGAATATTTTTCCAACATTTATAAGTTGCTTCCTTTTCATCTCCACTCCAAGCTGCTTCTAATATTGGAATTAACTGTTTCTTTAAGTGTACATTGTTTCATTGATTCAAGCTTTCTTTGCTATAATAAATGATGACTGGATCTGAGGAACATGGCTTTGATTTCACATTCAGATGGATGGGATGGAGCATTACACTGTGCTACAAAAAATAATGAAGTAGACATTTCTGGTGATATTATTTTTCCTGTAGGTAGTGTCGATTAGAAGAATCTGTATTTGAAATTTGCTAAACACCGGGTAAAAAACGGCTTTTCGTACCTTTGCACATTTATAAGCCTGTAACATTTGTTGGTTGTCAACCGATTTTTACTTTCTCATCGGATTTAAAAAGAAGAAGGTTGAAGCTTTTGATATATAGATTAATTAAGAAAACTTATAAAATCTGTGTGCTTTTATCCAACCAATTTTTTCAAAAATTTTTAGTATTTTTTCTATTTTGGCAATGTTTTGTTGGTTTTTAAATAACACAATTAGTAAGGAGTAAAATGCCGCTTTGTTTTAAAAATCAGTTAGTAATTCACTGAGTATTGCAGTTTTTATTAATACTGAATTTATGCAAAAGTACAGGTTTTGGTTATTCCAGTTCACATCTCTCATAGTTTTTTGGAAAATGAGGTCCAATAAAAATTCTTAAAATTCGTCAAAATGATAGAGTCGTTGAAAAAATTGTTAATGTTTTGTATTATTGTCCAGCTTAAGTTCGCAAATAAATGAAAAAAAGATCTTGTTCGTTTATTATTTTATTTTTCAATTTTGTTCCCGATATTTCGAACGACTTCATCGATCATCCTCAGGGGCGTTACACTAAACAAATATACACAAGAATTACAAGCAATATACAAACAAATTTTAAACAATTAATAATTACATTGAAAACAAAACGATCTTTCGGTCTTTCCTATTCTTGTGTATGATATTTTTGTATAAGGGTCATTCCATGCCAAGTGGTTCGGGTTTTGACCTCGATAACTTCAGTAGAAACGTGCGTAATGTAGAACATTTCTAATGTAAAGGGTGATTTTTTAAAATCTATAGGAAAGTTTTTCAAAAAAAAAACACATAAATTTCAGAAAAATGCATGAAATCTTTATTTCATGCAAATGTTGACCTTGGCGTAGTCAAATGGTCCATCCGCTTAGTCCAATTTTGGCATTTCCACGTTTTTGAGCAACAGAGGCCCAATTGCTGCGAATGGCGACGAATCGATAATTGATGGTCATCATTAACACTGGCCGATACAGCTGCGATATTTTCTTCAGTTCGCACTCTACGTAAGCGTGTTGGTGGTTTAATGTCCTACAATGTAAATTTCGTGCGAAATTTTGTCACAATAGCCCGAATAGCCGCTTCAGTGGGACGATTAAACTGACCATAAAATGGAAGCGCGCGATGAACTTTCTTAACAGAGCACACATTTTGCTAATAAAATTCAATAATTTACAAGCGTTGTCCGTATGTAAGACGATTCATGGTTAAATTATAGAACAAACTTAAGATGTTTGACAGTGAAACAAAACACGAAACGTGCGTCAGCTGTTTAAACCAGTGTTGGCAAAAAGATAATAGCTAAAAAAACAACCTTTATATCTCCTATGGTAATTGCTCTCTTCTGTTAATCTCTAGTGGTACGGCAATTGCTTTTAGTTCAAATTTATGACCTAATTTTTTTAGTAGTACCAACATATACTTTATTTCTGCATAAGTTGAACTTGTCACCATTACATTTAATTTTGTGTACTACGCCCGCTTTGTCTTATTTTTTTGATTTTATCTTAATGAATAAATTGTTAGTAACGTTGTGAGTTTTTTCGGCTAATTCATATTTTTCTTTGTCGTATAAGTTGGAGTTTTTGAATCTTTCTGAGAATTCCGGTTTATATGTTATTGTTTTCTACAGTTTCGTTGGTTTTTATGTGGCTTTTGGGATTTCGTACATTTCTAATTGATTTTTATAGGAAAGTCATTTCTTCTTTAAATATTTTTAATTTTCTCTATGTAATTTTTGTGGAAGTCCTCATCACTTCTGTCTAGTACTCTTCTGTTGAAATTGGTCGCGGTGTTGAAAATTGTCCTTATCGGGTGTTTGGAATAAAAGTAGGTTTTTGATACCATTCTAATTTAATGATGTTGCCTTGCCTGTGTACTATAGAGTCCAGATATAGTAATTTGTTGTCCGTTTCTTCTTCCATAGTGAATTGTATTTGTCTGTTGTATCCATTTAGTATTTTAATCGTCTCATCAACTTAATTTTTTTTCAAAATTGCGAAGATATCGTCAACATATTTTGTTGGGTTGGGTTGAGTTTTTTGGACATTGTCTCAATTGCAATTACTGGTGATGCAGGGTAGCCCATTTTATTTCCAAAAAAAATATATACCAGAATTCCCAAAGTGGGGATTATTTTTATTAATTTTTGTTTACCATTTTTATGTGTTTTGATGAATTCGATGTATGAGAGATCAAATCTTAAGTGATTCAATGAAGCCTGAATGCTGTTGATGGGTAAGATATTTGGTCAGGATCTACTAAACATTTCCGAATTGGAAGATTTTGATGCACGAACCTAGTAGATTTTGATGCACGTACGAACAGGCACTGACTTGCTAGAGTAGATATTATGCGGTTAGATCTTAGAGATTCGAACATAGATCAAGTCTTCAACAAATGAGACAGTTGGTCAGAATTTACTTCCCATTAAATACTTAAAATTATTACTACGAGCTATCACAAATTATTGACCGTGTCGTCAAAGTCCAAAATTTTAAACAGTCTGTGGTAAAACAAGAGGTTGTCCACCAGTAATAGAAGTTCCTCGTCCGCACTGACTTATATTAGAATTACCGACTGTCGAAGTTAAACCGTTCTACGTTTTACTTCATCGAAATCTGTTTTATTAAAAATACACTGTGTTGCTCAGTCATTTTTCACATTATTGCATATGAAAATATTCCGAGCTAAGTGTGTACATTGTAAAATATCCATTAAAGTTTCATTCTTTCAATTTTACAAACAATTTCCTCTGGTGACGGCGTCTGTCGTTTTGTTTGGCGTCACAGCAGACGAAGTGTCTTCTGTTTTTTTTTTCTATATAATTATCATAATTGCTCAGTCATTTGCTGTAATAAAGTTACAGCAGCCTGTGGTCTGTTTCTTCTGCCATGTTCTGGCGCAAATTGCAACTTTACACCTTTAACCTCCGACAAGAAACTTTGACTCTTTGCTGGCTTGTTTGCTTGCTCTTTTGACGCATTCTACCTACCTTGAGTTGGCTCTGTCCTGCCCACAGCCTGCTGGCAGGGAATATTGGTGACATTATATTCTAGTTTCTGTGCAATGTGAGTGGATCTTTGTCGGTTTCTGTTATCCTAACACCAGAGCTGAATCTTTTTATAACACTTGCAATGCCATTAAAGTGTGTGTGTGGTTGTTTTTTTTTTTGGTATGCGAGAGGTGTGGTAGGAGTTTAGTTTACAATAAAAATCATTGGTGGTAAGTTGTTGTAAGATAAAATTGCTTAATCCTGGACTTAGAAATTTCAAGTAATTGAATAATTTTGGAGAATTGAGTAATTACAAATTAAATGAAAAAGGCATTCCCAAACTAGGAAAGTGACGAAAATTAAAAAAAAATGTATTTGATGGACAAATAAAGGGTGATTTTTTAAAAGCTATAGGAAAGTTTTTCAAAAAAGAAACACTTAAAATTCAGAAAAATGCATGAAATCTTTATTTGAATTGATAGTACGGTCCATATAATTTAATGTTTGAAGATTATTTCATGCAAATGTTGACCTTGACTGCACCTCAAATGGTCCATCCGCTTAGTCCAATTTTGGCATTTCCACGGTTTTGAGTAACAGAGGCCCAATAGCTGCGAACGGCGACGAATCGATAATTGATGGTCATCATTAACACTGGCCGATACAGCTGCGATATTTTCTTCAGTTCGCACTCTACGTAAGCGTGTTGGTGGTTTAATGTCTAACAATGTAAATTTGGTGCGAAATTTAGTCACAATAGCCCGAATAGCCGCTTCAGTGGGTCGATTAAACTGACCCTAAAATGGAAGCGCGCGATGAACTTTCTTAACAGAGCACGCATTTTGATAATAAAATTCAATAATTTGCAAGCGTTGCACAGTGGCGCCATTTGAGTTTTTTTGTTGCAAAAATCATATCTTTTGAACCGAATAATATAATTGAACAGTTATGATAGATAACTGTTCAGCCTATGAAATGAGCGTTTGGAAAGGGTGCTACGCTCTGTAGGGGCCTAATTATGGGTTATCAAAGTTAAAATTAGTAGAAAAATCAATTTTAATGTAACTAAAAAAAATTATTTTTACATTTTTAGATTGTTTTTATTCTTTTCTTTAGGGTTTTATGTTTTAAATTATTACCCAACAAATTAAAAAAAAAATATATATTTTTTTAAATTTATGTATTTATTATTATTTATTTTTTTTGTCCGGATGATCCATCGCAGCCCCATTTGCTGATCAATGTCAACTTCTCAGGAAGAATTTTCACCTCATTTTCAGGAAGACCAACAACCGTTTTGCTGTATGGCCCATGAGATCCTGCAGATTGGCTTTCGCAGAGACTTCCGTAAACTCCGTATGCAGTGGTCGTGAATATATTTTGGCTTGCGTAATATGCTTGTATCCGGGTAAAACGTCAGCGCCGTGTCGCGTTAAAGATGTCCGTAGTTTCTCATATTTCTCTTTGGAAAGTTCTAAGTCCATAAACAAGGCCAAGGCTTCTTCGGATCCATACTTTTTAATGTGTGCGTTTGTGGGCGTGGGAATGCTTTCCTTAATCCTTTTTAGTCGCAGTGGGCGTGCATCAGCAACAGATTTGGTTATCTGCGACCTAACTCTTTCACTATCCTTTGTAAATTTAATAGAATAGTCCGATAATTGCTTCGTGGTCAAGTCATTGGTGGCATCGGCAAGTTTCCTCTTCCTTGTGAAAATTGAACACTCCTCAATACTTTTTTTGGCCTTCCTTTTGCTCCTCTGGTTGATGTGGTGGGTTTATCTACTGCCAATATATCCAGGATGGTGTCTTCATTAAGCTAGTCCTCGTATTTGGAGTTGAAGTTCTGAATGGTTCGATTAGATTTCACCCATTTTGCCTTAATATTTGCATATATCAGATAAAATTTATTTTTTATAATTTCGCTTCTCTCAATATTTCCGTATAAGCTATCAAGTTCTTCTAAAGCAGCTTCCGTGAAAAAATTTGGTGTGGTTGACTTTCTAAACAGTTCAAATAATTTAAAATTGTTCAACGCCATGTTTTCAGTACTTAAATTGTTTAATGGTTTCAGTAATTGTTGCGCCAACTTTCAGTCGTAGAGTAATCCAGGCATTATCCTTATTTTGCAATATATAGGCTTATGCTATCATGCCTAAAAATAAATAATAAAAATAGGGACCATAAGTAAATATTGTTCTTGACCATTTGCAATATATAGGCTTATGCTACCATGCCGAAAAATTTACCTGTTCCCTGCATACATATGGATTTAGGCTGAATAATGCAATTTTGATATTATGCACGTGTACCTGTACCTATGGTACCTGTAGGGACCATAAGTCAATATTGTTCTTGACCATTTGTACGCCAAAGTATTGTTTAAGTGAGGTACGTACCTGCTAATTTCAATGAGTAGTTTTTTTCAAACTATTAGATCAAACTACTGCCAGTCAAAACATATAAGGGATGGACGCCATACAATTTCTGCAACCATGTCTTTTTAAACTTTTTTACCTCTAGAAGCCAAACGGGCACATACGGGCAGCTAAAATTTTTGAATTATGTAAAGAAATAATCAATGAACAGGTTTTGCAAATATGGCATATGGATTTTTGCAACCTCGTTTGCTCTACGGGCGCTACTGTGCGTTGTTCGTTTGTAAGACGATTCATGGTTAAATTATAGACCAAACTGAAGATGTTTGACAGTGAAACAAAACATGAAACGTGCGTCAGCTGTTAAAACCAGTGTTGCCAAAAAGATAATAGCTAAAAAATCACCCTTTACAATCACCCTTTATATGTAAACTTATATCGTTCGGATGGTCCAAGTTTCTTCTTTTTAAAGTCTTCTTTTACTCATGAATGACATAAACAAGTAAAAACGGCGTTAAGTTCGGCCGGGGTCGATCTTTGTGGATTGCTTTCCACAGAGGCTGTCGATTTTCGTAGAATTACAATAATATTACATAATTTTTTTTTTATATAGCCGGACCAAAACAATTCGAATTTCATCATTCTAGCTTTATTTGTTTAGTTGGTACAATTTTTTATCCCTCTGCGAAAATGGGAAAACCCTTTTATGTTTCCTACCTACGCCATCAGAATGTATACAAACGGTACAATTTTTGTTCCCTTTTTTCATTTTAACCCCAAAAGTACGAATTTCAAAAAATCTGTTTATTTTACGTGTCTACGCAATCAGCGGAATGTGTACACCGAATTCCATGCGGTCATTTGGTTGGTACAATTTTTATCCCCTGTTTTCCTATTTGACGCCGTTAAAAGTACGACTTTCTAAAATCTCTTTATTTTACGTGTCTACGCAATTAGAGGGATGTACACACCGAATTTTATCATTCTAGCTGTAGCCGTATAGTTGGTACTATTTTTATCCCTCTGTACTCATTGTATCCCTTGAAAGTACGAATTTGGAAAAAAACTTTTATTTTTCGTGTCAACGCAGTCAGAGGAATGTATACTCCGAATTTCATGACTCTAGCTGCTGTCATTTCGATGGTACTATTTTTATCCCCTTTTTTCATTTAAAGCCCAAAAAATACGAATTTCAAAAAATTTGTTTATTTTATGTGTCTACGCAATCAGAGGAATGTGTACACCGAATTCCATGCTGTCATTTGGTTGGTACAATTTTTATCCCCCTTTTCCAATTTACACCCTAAAGAGTACGACTATCTAAAATCTCTTTATTTTACGTGTCTACGCAATTAGAGGGATGTACACACCGAATTTCATCATTCTAGCTGTATCCGTTTAGTTGGTACTATTTGTATCCCTCTGTACTCATTGTATCCCTTGAAAGTACGAATTTGGAAAAAACCTTTTATTTTTCGTGTCAACGCAGTCAGAGGAATGTATACTCCGAATTTCATGACTCTAGCTGCTGTCATTTCGATGGTACTATTTTTATCCCATTTTAACCCCAAAAAGTACGAATTTCGAAAAATTCGTTTATTTTACGTGTCTACGCAATCAGAGGAATGTATACATCGAATTTCATTATTCTAGGTGCAGCCGTTTGGTTGGTACCATTTTTATCCCTCTATTTCCTTTTACCCCTTAGAAGTACGAATTTGGAAAAAATACTTTTATATTATGTATCTACTCAATTAGAGGAATGCACACACCGAATTTCGTGTTTCTAGCTGTTGTCGTTTAATATGTACCATTTTTATCCCTTTTTGTCCCATTTCACCCCCTAAAAATAAAAATCACATTTTTGTTATAGGGGGAATGCGTATATCCAATATCAAGTAAGTACAAGTAGACATATTAAAAAAACATGTTTAAATACTCTAAAATTTAGGGGTTATTATGGGTATTTTTAGTCCTTGTGAGGGAAAATTTTTTCCCTTTGGCCCAATTTCGCTCAGTTTCAATCCGAACCGATCTACTACTATAAGACGCATTTGTGGAAAATTTGGACGTCCTAGCTCCTTTCGTGTAGATGCTAGCGTGCTTTTAACAGACGGATGGACGGACATGGCCACATCGTCTCAGGTCGATATTTCAAGGTGTTACAAACGGAATGACAAAGTTAGTAAACCCCCATCCTGGAGGTGGAGGGTATACAAAAAGTATCTCTTCCCAGAGTTTTTGGAACGTATCGTTATCGTAGAGAACTTTGTGCAAACCCTTCGACTGTGGCTGTTCTAGCCACAGTCTCTGACATCGAATCTCAGTTCATTCGTTTCATTCCTTCCAGGCGTTATCTCGTACATACATATATATACTTTTTTATGTACGTACCTACCTACATATACCTACGTATAACCATATTTAGTATATGCATACAAAATATTGTAAATGCATACTTTCTACTTGCAACAAAATATTTATATATACGTATGGATCTGTATATTTTTGGTCTCGTGCCGTCGTGTGATGGAAATGGGAAAGCTGTAAATGTTATGCTTGATAATTTGTTGCAGGGTAGTATGGATAGATGAAATTGTTGCCGAGTGTCTGTCGGGGTACATGTCGTGGGTGTATGTGGCAATGCACTGCGGATGACTGACTCGTGGTTATGATGTTATGTGGCGGTATCATCATATTCCGTCTGTAAATTATGGCTATTAATTCCGCCTGAATGCGCTAACAAGGCAACTGCTGCTGCTGCTGCATCTTGTTGTCGCTATCGTTAATTTGAGTGGTTAATCCCGCAGACAATGCTTGAAGTCACAGCACTTCACAGGCCAACAGATTTAAGCATCTGCAAGAAAATGTTTGCTATTTCCAAAGAGTGTATGTGTGTGTGTGACAGAGTGGCCGTGGATTGGCCTTAGAAGAAAGTTTAGGTGTCAGAAAATGACTGGAAAATGCAATGCCATGCCAATGCCAATTATCAACATTTGTGGCTGCAAATGATGAGTACGTTTGCGTATGATAGCAAACTAAAGAAATGGTATTGTATCAGATTTTGATATAGCACCCATAAGATGTACCGATTTGGCATTTTGCGCTCTCGAACAATCACGTTATAACCTTCCAGGTTTTAATATATCCCATGCAAATGTCGATCCTTTTTTAACTTTTCTCTCGCTAAAAAGGACATGCCTTTACATGACTAGATGAACTAATTTGGCTGAACACCTTATATTTCACCTGAAAACACCATTGAATTGTACTGGGTGAAAAGTGAAGGGGGAGTCGATGCAAAATTGCTCGACTCCGGTTCCGACTCAATAACTATACTATACAATACACTGCGAAATAAGGTAGGATGTAACGAATGTTACTTTAGCGAAAGCAAATGTTTAATTTTTTTGCGAATGCGAAAGAGAATGCAGAAAATTTATTTACCAATGTTCAAAAAATTGTTTTTATGAAAACTAATAATTGCTTTTCTGCGAAAAGTCATCCTCTTGCCTTTTGTTAAAATATCATATTTTCGATTTCGTTATTTCCCAAATAAAGGTTAGGTTTATACCTAAGAAATAATTTTTCTGCTAGAACGCTAACGAATATTAAGAAAACCTCTTCATATTTCGATACATCCCCTATACAAATGTCCCTACCGATTTACTGATCTATAATTCACAACTCTTCTTTACATCATTACGTTTGAAAAATAACATTGTATTTCACATAAGAATGTCAGCCAATATCCGATTCAGTGCTTACGTCTTTATAACATCTGCATATTACTGGTAACATATACACTAAAGCAAATCACATTTTCCAAGATTTGATATAGCTCCACACACAATTTTCCATCCGATATAACTTTTTAACGCTCTGGAATCCACATTTTACAACAGGTCGATTTTAATACTTGACTAAATATAAAATACTTCACTAAACATAAAATTGCTTTAAACTGGACGCCCAATGTAAAACATCAATGTTTTATATTGAAAACCATAAACGAGCGTAGAGGCTGGTGTGGAGTATAATACTTCAGCCTTTATTTAATTGTTTTTAATTAAATAACCCAATAACTATATTAAGAGTCTTGCAAATTTTATTAACAATACATTTTTTATAAAAAACAATTAAAAACGGCGATAAGTTCAGCCGTTCACTTTATATACACTCCACCATGGACTGCATTCCACAGAGGTTGTCGGTTTTCGTAGAAGTGCAGTAAAATTACAGGAAAATATAATTTTTTAATATAGCCAAACCAAAACAAATACAAATATTAAAAAAATAATTTTATAAATAAATATAATATTTTAATTATTTCAAACCATTATTTATTTCAAATCAAAAAATAAATATTCATATATACTTATATTTTCAAAAAGCCTAAATACCATAAATATTGGTAGATAGTGGGTGCTACAGTTGGTTGTATTTCCATTTTATTTTAATTCCAAAAGTAAAAATTTGGAAAATCCATTATCAGACGTACATAGTGCAAAATAACCTAACTTCATGATTCAACCAATTTTTGCCGTAAAAGAAAGAGTACGAATTTGGAAAAAAATACTTTTTATTTTGGGTGTCTAAGCAGTCAGAGGAATGTATACACCGAATTCCATGATTCCAGCTGCGCCCATTTGGTTGGTACCATTTTTACCCCTTGACGTTTCTACGCAATTAGAATTTCATCATTCTGGCTGTAGTCGTTTAGTTGGTACTATTTTTATCCCTCTGTTCCATTGTATCCCTTGAAAGAACGAATTTCGATAAATCCGTTTATTTTCCGTGTCTACGCAATCAGAGGAATGTATAATCCGAATTGCATGACTCTAGCTGCGGTCATTTGGTTGGTACTATTTGTATCCCATTTTCCATTTTAACAAAAAAAGTACGAATTTCGAAAAATTCGTATATTTTCCGTGTCTACGCAGTCAGAGGAATGTATACACCGAATTTCATTATTCTAGGTACAGCCGTTTGGTTGGTACCATTTTTATCCCTCTATTCCCATTTTGATCCCTTAAAAGTACGAATTTGGAAAAAATACTTTTATATTATGTATCTACTCAATTAGAGGAATTTACACCCCGAATTTCGTGTTTCTAGCTGTTGTCGTTTAATATGTACCATTTTTATCCCTTTTTTGTCCCATTTCACCCCCTAAAAATAAGAATCACTTTATGATGAACGATCTTGCTATAAAGGGGAATGCGCATATCAAATATAAAGCAAATATAAACAGACATATTCAAAAAACATGCGTAAATACGCTAAAATATTAAGGATTATTATGGGTATTTTTAGTCCTTGTGAGGGAAAAATTTTTCCCTTTGGGCCGATTTCGCCCCATTTCAATCCCAACCGATCAACGAATATAAGACGCATTTATAGAAAATTTGAACGTTCTATCTCCTTTCGTTTAGATGCTAGCGTGCTTTCAACAGACGGGCGGACGGACATGGCTAGGTCGTCTCAGAATTTTATGACGATCAAGAATATATATACTTTATAGGGTCTCAGGTCGATATTTCGAGGTGTTACAAACGGAATGACAAAGTTCATTCAAAATCAATCCATTTAAAACAAGATTTTACAAATTTTCTAATTCTGTCTGAACAACAGAACCGGCCACATATGTATATTTAGATTTATTTTCTTTACGTAAAATAATTTATATGAGTTTTGAATGTAATAAATTCGAATTCCAGTTATTTTCAGTCAGGAATCAATTTTAATTTCTCGACTTCAACTCCTGTAAATTTCTCAGGCTCCAACTCCGTATCTATGGTGAGGGTATCATATAGTTGACCCCGTCTGACTTTAGCCTTTCCTTAATTGTTTTATCGTATTTTATACGTATTTCAAGAAAAAAATCAGGAATTATGACTATTAAACTTTGGTGATATTACGATTTTTTCATATAGGTGTGTTCATAAGATCCCCTCTATATACCTGAAATACTTTACTGATTTACTTTTACAATATGACGCCATTATATTTTTTTAACGATTCATTTCAATGATTTTATTTTAATTTTCAAAAGGAATACATTATTTGCTTTTTTTAACTTTTAAAACTACAAGACCTTCCGTGAAAATAGAACATACGAGTCCATGTTTTCATGTAGTCCCCATACAACAACTCCGGATTTCTTTATTGCCGCTTCGGAGGTCAAATATTAATTGTATCTTGCTCAAAATTGCCAGATGACAAAAACCTATATGAAAGGTTGAGCAGACTGGACTCCTCAGGACTCCTCCTGTACATGCTTCCTATTATTTGCAGTAATACAGTATGAACTCATACTATACGGAACAGGTTCATGATATGGGCTGGGATGAGGGAGGGTATCGTATAATCGACACGTCCAATTTTAGCCTTTTCTTATTTGCTTTTCTTTAAGTACGTATAAAATAATTTGAAGAGAAGAACAGTTTTTGGAATGAGTCCAATCTTGTGGAGTGGAATGACTCTAAGAAAAGTAAACACAAATTGTTTGTATGTTGTTGGGATAAATTAGTTATCATTACAACAATACATACTTACTTGTTGTTTATAGAAAACAGGTAAGTTTGTTTCAGTACGTTAAACCGACTCACTCTCAGAACTTGGTAGTTATAAAGTCTTTAATTTTGCTCTTTACTCTTTATAATGGCAGGTAATCCACAAAACTATTCTTAATAAACCCAGTTATTATTATTCTTTATTTATGATTTGAACTGGGCTATGCTCCTTCTCAATTTTGCCGCTTCAATCTCTGCTGTGATTTGTTCTAAATTGTTAATACGTTCAATAAATTTCCTAATTAAAATAACTTCCCTTTAAAACTAATATATAACAGGATATAACAAAATTAATTGAAGAATTTTCATTAGTTATCGACCACAGATTTAGTTTCCAACCACACGTACAACTCTTTTTCGACTCATACAAAATAGTTCCTATAAATCAATGCGGTTAGAGTGGGGGGGGGGATATTGACAATTGTTCATTGTTGCACCGAGAATGAGCCGGCCCAATTGAATGTCAGAAACGGAAATTAAACATTTGCTCCCGAACAACAAATCAATGAACTTATGCTAAAATTTATGCACTCTTATAAACCCTAATCAGAGGCAAAAGCCATGGGTTGGGCTGGGTCGGGCAACAGCCAGCCAGACAGGCGGCCAAAAGGACGGACGGACGGACGGACAGACATGATGATCCTTTAAACTACATTTCCATGTATTTCCTCTCTTCACACCGGAAGTGTGAGTGCTCCTGAGTGTGACTGTGTGCCGTTCACCTGGGTGTATTTGTCTGTGTGTGTGTGTCTGTGACCAACAATGTCTCAGGTGTTTGTCGAGTATGTCCTTTGGCCTTTTGTCGCAGCCAGATATGTGTGCATGCAAGTCTTTAATTTATTATATCCAAATCTTAGATAATTTTCTGTTAAAGATCATAAATTTCCTTTTCAAAACATTCCCTTTGCTGGGAAATTATTGTTTTCCAATTATACACTACAAAGCCGCACACATGTATGTAGGTGCACAGTCTCTGGTCATGGCATTATTGTTGCAAGTAAAATGTGATGTTTTATTAAATAAGACCACTCCCACTTATAGGCAGATGCTAACGCAGTTTGTATACAACGTTGTTGTCTTTTCATTGGTACCAGTTTTATTCCTATTCTCCCACTTCATCCCAAATTTCGAATTATCCAGTTATTTTGCAAGTCTAGCAAAGCGAGATTTCTGTTTCGGTATAAAATTTGTATAAAAGTTTCATAATATATTAAATATTAATGGATATTTAAAAAAATCCCTCTGGATCGATTCCACCTATTTTCAATACCTACCGATCTTGAACCCTTAGTCATACATGTGGGAAATTTGAAATTTCGTTTGCAAACTGGCGTTATTTCAAGAGACAGACGGACTGACATGGCTAGGTTTTATAACCACTTTAAGCGTACGAAATATGACGGTTATTGGCACCCGCGTTCTTCTACCTCCTACACCCTAACGTACGTAAAATTAAAGCTGTTATAACTTCTATAAAGATGATCGGAATACTATGACATTTGATATTTGGCAATACTTTTATATATGTTGCATTCGTGTGGAATATGGGCGATATTCTGGTACCTCCCAAAGTGGAATAAGCCTTGGTTAAAATAAAACCGATATAACATCCATACGGGTAGTCAAAATAATTTAATATTTGAAAATGTTTTCATAATCACTTTAAACTAAACAAGTAAGAAGGCGTTAAGTTCGGTCGGGCCGAATCTTATATACCCTCCACCGCGGAGTGCATTCCACAGTATTACCAGCAGATTAAAATGTATTACCAAATGATTAAAATGCTGAAATTGTGAAAGTGAACATGCCTAAATATTAGGCGATTGTCAGTCGCCATTAGAAAGAAGCATTTTCAGATACAGACAAAGTGATAAGAAAAGTATAAATTTTAAAGATATCCCCATTCTCCGCCCAAATATACAAATTTCGAAAAAACCCTTTTTGGAGTCTTCATAGTCAGAATGTATACACCGAATTTCATGATTTAAACTTCAGCGGTTTGGCAGGTCCCATTTTTATACCTTTTTTAATTATATCCCTTAAAAGTACGAATTTCGAAAAATCCCTCTATTTTACGTGTCTATGCAATTAGAGGGATGATTCTAGCTGTTGTAGTATCATTGGTACCATATTTTATCCCTTTTTGTCCCACTTCGCCCGCTAAAACTTTTATTTTCTTTGTGGCTCTTCCAAACTACAAATTTTAACTGTATGAAACTAAGAAATTAAATTAATAAGCCAAGGCTACCAATATTTGTATACTATATATATAATGGATATAATACTTCAATTCATAAATAAATATGAGGGAGCAATCATAAATACCCTCAATATTGGGGGATAGAGAGTGTATTTTCAGCTACAGTCGTTTGGTTGGTTGTATTTCCATCCTATTTTAATTTCAAAAGTATAAATTTTGAAAATACCTTATCTCTCACGTACGCAGTATAAGACAACTTCATGATTCTACCATTTTTTGTCGTAAAAGCAACAAAATAAAGTACGAATTTGGAAAAAAATATTTTACGTGGCTATGCAGTCAGACGAATGTATACACCGAATTCCATGATTCTATCAGCGGCCATTTTGTTAGTACCATTTTTATCCCCTTTTTCCAATTTTGCCCCCTCAAGAGTACGACTATCTAAACTCTGTTTATTTTACGTATCTACACAATTAGAGGGATGTACACACTGAATTTCATCATTCTAGCTGTATTCGTTTAGTTGGTACTATTTTTATCCCCTGTAGCCATTGTATCCCTTGAAAGTATGAATTTTGAAAAACGTTTTATTGTTCGTGTCTACGCAGTCAGAGGTAGGTACTATTTTTATCCCCGTTTTTCCATTGTACACCCTAAAAGTACGAATTTCGAAAAATTCTTTTATTTTATGTGTCTACGCAATCAGAAGAATATATACACAGAATTGCATTATTCTAGGTGCAGCCGTTAGGTTGGTACTATTTTTATCCCTCTATCCCCATTTAAGCCCGTAAAAGTACGAATTTAGAAAAAATACTTTTATATTATTTATCTACTCTATTAGAGGAATGTACACGCCAAATTTCTTGTGTTTCTATCTGTTGTCGTTTGATAGGTACCATTTTTTATCCCTTTTTGTCCCATTTTGCCCCCTACAAATAAAAATCACTCTATGGTGCCCTTTTATGCTATAAAGGTAATGCGCATTGCAAATATCAAGTAAATACAAGCTAATATGTTCAAAAAACATGCCGAAATACTCTAAATATTAGGGGTATTTTCAGACCTTGTGAGGGAAATATTTTTCCCTCTGGGCCGGTTTCGTCCACTTTCAATCCCAACCGATCTGCAACCATAAGACATATTTAGGAAAAATTTGAACCTCCTAGCTGCTTTCGTTCGGCCGCTATCGCGCTTTTAACAGACAGACAGACGGACATGGCTATATCGTCTTAGAATTTTACCACGACCCAGAATATATATACTTTATGGGGTCTCCGATGAATATTTCAAGGTGTTACAAACGGAATGACAAAGTGAATATACCCCCATCCTGGAGGTGGAGGGTATAAAATATTTACGATTTAGTCACGCCCCTTCTTGAACCTCCCAAACAATTGTCTATGTCATAGGTAAAATAAATTCTATACTGGTGGATGTAAGCCACTATGACTTGATATTTGATTATGTTTTTGCAATTGGTTTATAACTGTGGAAGCTAGAACCAAATGCCATGAACCTCCTAGTACCTTCCACACAAATCATGCGGCCCTACGTAACATTTAAGTTTATTGCCGCTCAACGTTATTAAAGGGTAGTGCACCATTTTTATCCCTTTTTGTCCCCCTCATCCCTAAAAAGTACAAATTTCACAAAATCTATTTATGCTGCGCGTCTACGTGGTCAGGGTGATGTACGCGCAGAATGTTTGGATTCTAGCTACAATACTTTCGTTGGTACCATTTTTATCCCATTTTCCTGAAACGTACAAACTTCGAAAAATCCATTTATGTTGCAAGTCTACGTTGACAAAGGAAATTACGTACCAAATTTTACGAATATAGTTGCAATATTTAAATTGTTGCCATTTAAATCCCTTTTTGTCTCGTATATATATGGCGGTACACACTTAAAGAAATATTGTGGAAGAATTAGATACAAACATGTTGTTAAACAATCAAACATCAAAGAAATTTCATTGGATTGTTCACTAAAAATTAAGAAAAAATAAAAAATAGGTGTGGTCTAACGGCCATGAACATGTAACTTTTCGACTTTATATAGGCGGTTTTATTCGGAATTATATTTCCAGAAAATAAATTTAATAAATTAAAAATTAGCTCCCAACAAAAAGAGAGCACCCGTAGAGTATTTCAGCATGTTTTTTGAACATATTAGCTTGTATTTACTTGCTATTTTCAATGCGCATTCCCTTTATAGCATAAAAGGTCACCATAGAGTGATTTTATTTGTAGGGAGCGAAATGGGACAAAAAGGGATAAAAATGGTACCTATCAAACGACAACAGATAGAAGCACGAAATTTGGCGTGTACATTCCTCTTATAGAGTAGATACATAATATAAAAGTATTTTTTCTAAATTTCTACTTTTAAGGGGTTCAATGGGAATAGAGGGATAAAAATAGTACCAACTTAACGGCTGCACCTAGAATAATGAAATTTGATATATACATTCCTCTGATTGCGTAGATACGAAAAATAAAACGTTTTTTTTTTTCAAAATAGTACTTTCAAGGGATACAATGGCTACAGGGGATAAAAATAGTACCAACTAAAAAAAATTGGGGCAAAATTGGAAAAAGGGGATAAAAATGGTACTAACAAAATGGCCGCTGATAGAATCATGGAATTCGGTGTATACATTCCTCTGACTGCATAGCCACGTAAAATATTTTTTTTTCCCAAATTCGTACTTTATTTTGTTGATTTTACGACAAAAAATGGTAGAATCATGTAGTTGTCTTATACTGCGTACGTGAGGGATAAGGTATTTTCAAAATGTATACTTTTGAAATTAAAATAGGATGGAAATACAACCAACCAAACGACTGTAGCTGAAAATACACTCTCTATCCCCCAATATTTAGGGTATTTATGATTGCTCCCTTATATTTACTTTATGAATTGAAGTATTATATCCATTATATATAGTATACAAATATTGGTAGCCTTGGCTTATTAATTAAATTTCTTATTTTCATACAGTTAAAATTTGTTGCGGACATTCCTCTTGTAGCTTGGAAGCACCACAAAAAATAAAAGTTTTAGCGGGCGAAATGGGACAAAAAGAGATAAAATATGGTACCAATGATACGACAACAGCTAGAATCATGAAATTCCGTGTATACATCCCTCTAATTGCATAGACACGTAAAATAGAGGGATTTTTCGAAATTCGTACTTTTAAGGGATATAATTAAAAAGAAGGATAAAAATGGGACCTACCAGACCGCTGAAGTTGAAATCATGAAATTCGGTGTATACATTCTGACTATGAATACTCGAAAAAGAGTTTTTTCGAAATTTGTACATTTTGCGGAGAATGGGCCGAATGGGGATATCTTTAAACTTTATACTTTTCTTATCACTTTGTATCTGAAAATGCTTCTTTCCAATGGCGCATAAGTATACATTATAGTTTGAAATAGTAAATAATTATAGTGATGTGCATAAAAAGATCACAATTTTCGTAATATGGTACTGTACTTCTATGTAAAGTCGACATCCTTTAATCTTCTGGTAATACTGTGGAATGCACTCCGTGGTGGAGGGTATATAAGATTCGGCCAGACCGAACTTAACGCCTTCTTACTTGTTTTGATTTGAAATGATTACAATAATCCATATTTATGAAATTATATAGTAGTTTGGAAGTTATGAAATGATGGCTTCTATTTTTTACGATTTTTTCCTATTGTATGTTTGTAAAATCAACTATATTTTCTGTGAAAAATCTTCTGAATTATGATTATACCCTCCACTAAGGAATTATGTTTTTTGTGAATTTATTTCTAACATCCAAAAGGACTCGAGATAGACCCATTGTTAAGTATACCGATAGTCTTAGATTCAACCTTTGAACCAATTGAGCCATTGTCCGATCTCAAGGAAAACTGGCACGAGTTAGTTTTGCCGCCCTAGGGCGAACCCTATTTTATTTCAAGAAAATCGGTTCAGATTTAGATGTAACCCCCCTACAAATGTCGCTCCAGATGTGACTTTTTCCGCTCTAGAAACCACATATTTTTCTCGATTTGCTTTAAATTTGGCACAGTACCTTGTAATTCAACTAGAAATATCTATGGTGAAATTGGGTCAGATCGATTCAGATTTAGATATAGCTCCCATCCTAATTTTGTTCTCCATTTAACTTTTTGCGCCATATAAGTCACATATTTTAACCAATTTTCAAATTTAGCACAACATCTTATAACGTAATTTACAAATGACGCACCCGATATGACTTTTTCGATCTAGAAACCACATCGTTTACGTGATATTCCTCAAATTTGGCACACCAAAGTATAATCCAGCTAGCATTATCTGTGGTGAAAGCGGGTAATATCGGTTCAGATTTAGATATAGCCCACCTACATATGTCGCTCGCGATTTAGATATAGCTCCCAGACAAATTTTGCTCCCGATTTGACTTTTCCGCTCTTCAGACCACGCTGTGTCATATTTTTCGAAATTTGTTGCAATGCCTTATATTTCAATTGGAAACATCCATGGCGAAAGTGAGTCAGATCAGTTCAGATTTATATATAGCGCCAATACAATTTTTGCTCCGGATTTGACTTTTCCACTCTATACTTCACATATATAGCCAATATAAAAATCGTTGCGAATTCAGTTGTAGTGGGGTAGAAAGTGGAGAGTCGGCCCCGCCAGACTTTAGCCTTTTCTTACTGGTTTCTTCATTTGTTTCTTAAAACAAGGTATAAAAACAAAGAAAACTCCAGGAAAAAGTGGGTATACACGATTCTATCTACAGTCCCAAGCAAACGTCTGTTTACAAGTTTTTTTCTCTTTTACCCCATTTGAAGAAAGACTTTTGTTTTGCGCGTCTACGAAGTCAAAGAAATTTATAAATAGATTTTCATGATTCTAGCTGCAGCCGTTTGATTGATACGATTTTTGTCACATTTTGCTCCGTTTCCCCTGAAAGTACAAGTTTCCAAAAAAGTCTTTATGTTGCGCGTTTATACAAACAGAGGAATGTACACGCCGATCTTTATCATTATCTGTCTGCAGTCTGAACTAATAGTATCCCTTTTTGTCCTAAAATTACGAGTAATGAAAGATCGCATTATATTTCAAATCGAGGCAACCTGCGCCAAATATACACCGATTTTCATTATTCTAGCTACAGCTGTTTGATCCCTCTTCTCACCGCTGCCCCATAAAAGTAAAATTTTTGAAAATTTCCTTGTTTTTGCACGCCATGTACAAAATGAATTTCATTATTCTAGCTGAAGCCATTTGGCCGGTACCAATTGTTTTTTTCCATATTCCCCCCCGTAAAAGTACGAAAATCGCTCTGTGTTAGAGGGATGTACACACCGAATTTCATTAATTTAGCTGCAGTCGTTTTGTTAATAATCCCTCCATTCCCATTTTACCCCCTTAAAAGTGCAAATGTGAAAAACGAATTATTTAACGTGTCTACTCAATGAGAGGAATGTACACACCGAGTTTTGTATTTCTAGCAAAAAAAAAACAAAAAAAAGATTTTCCCCGAGCCACGATTCAAACTCGAGATCTTCTGGGCACCAGGCGGCCACCTCACATCAGAGACTCCATACGAAAACAGGTAAGGAAAGGCTAAAGTCGGCCGGGCCCGATTATATGAAACACTCCACTTTCTATCCGAATAAATTCAATTCGGTAAATAAAGTGAAAACTGGAAGAATTTTTGAATGTTTCCTAATCATAGGCTAATATGGCCTAACCCAATTTGTCAAATCGAGAACAATATTTGTATCGGGGCTATATCCAAACATGCAATCAAGTGACCCACTTACACAATAGGTTCTTCCAGTACAAGTATAACGTGTTATGTTCAACATGAGGAAATTCGGTGAAAATACGTGGATTCTGGGGCGGAAAAAATCAAGCCGGGAGCGAAATTTGTATGGGAGCTATATATAAATCTGAACCGATCTGACTCATTTTCAACCTGGGTGTTTCTACTGGAAATATAAGACATAATGTCGAATTTGAAGAAAATCTGTTAAAATATGTGGTATCCAGTGAAAAGAGTCAAATCGGGACTGAACTTCGTATAGGGACTATATCTAAATCTGAACAGATCTGACCTATTTTCACCATGGGTGTTTCTAGTTAAATATAAGATGTAAATTTCGAAGAAAATCTGTTAAAATATGTGGTATCTAGAGTGAAAAGAGTCAAATCGAGAGTGAAATTCATATGGGGGCTATATCTAAATCTGAACCGATTTCGATCTTCAAATAAAATAGGGTCCGTCCTTATCCCGATAAACTTCGTTGTACAAAGTTTCGTTTGTTTCTGTCTACAATTGCGACCTGAATTTTGATTACAAGAATATATGGACAGACAGACGGACATTGATAAACCGATTCAAATAGTGAAGAGTCGATCGGTATAATTAACAATGGGTCTATCTCGCTTCCTTTTGGGTGTTACAAACAAATGCACAAAGACATAATACTCTCGTGGAGTGTATAAATAGGTTACCACTCTGTTGTGAAAATGCTTAAAAGGTTACGGGTTGTTCAAAAGAACTTCCTCAAATCCAATTGAAATGCAAATTGGGAAATTAGGATTTTTGTAGTGCTTCCAATTTTTTGCTGGGCTGTTAGGCGGGAGAATATATTAGTTGGAAATAAAATACGACTATTATAACTATCGATTTAGTATAGCTTTTTTGATTAACGATTTCAAATATTTCCAATATTTTAAAGCCTAGTAGACTTTAGTCTTTCCCTACTCATTTTATTTGTTTAAGGAATTTCAGAAATCTGGCTATAGGTCTTAACTCACTGACCAAGATCCCTATCGCATGTGTGTGTGTTGATGTGGCATGTGAATATATCCTGTGTGTTATATGTGGTTCAACGAGTATGTGTGTGTTTCTAGCCATAAACCCAAAAGCAGCCACAACATTTGATTGTCAAGACAGTCTGTCTTCTGAGGTCCTCTTTCTCCGACTGGTTTTCATTCTCGCCCTCGTGCTTCGCCCCTTTTTCTTGCCACCACTGGGCTTGTGTATGTTTCTTCCTAATGTCCTGAGCGTTTTTGCTCGTGCTGTGGCTGTTGCCAGTGGTGCTGTTGTCATGGCATTCATGGTATCTACGAGTTTCGTCTTTCACCTATAAATCTTTCGTTTGAATTATTAGTTTGTCATTTATTAAGTTTTATTCGAATAGGAGAGAGAGATAGCACAAAGCACAAAATGTGTGCGTAATAAATGGCAAGACGAGACAGTTTGACAATTAAGAAAGCACCGAAATGAGACACTAAAATAAACACAATAATTTGTAAAGCGATATGGATGGCAAACTATAGTGATGGAAAGAATGGACGGATGGAAGTAAGAGGGAATAATTAAAGTTGGAAGATGTAATTTCAAGGAAAAATCAATTAAAGAGTAAAGATCTCTCTTTCAAGACTATTTCATACAAATTGGTATAGTGTTCAGGGAGATAGGAGGTGGCGGTATAAACTCTGGCCCAGTTGATGGAAGTGTGTTTACGCTTAACACTTCGCCAATGATGTTTGGATGGATTGGAGCCTGGGGCCAGGACATGAAGTTGGCAACTTTTCTTTGCGATACCCAGAAAAGTTATTAATTTGCTGCAAATTCACTGAAGCGTAATTAACAAATAAAGGTAAAGCCAAGACCGTCTCTACACTTTTCAATATTTTTGAGAGAATGGACAGTGTGAAAATTCAAATATTTAAATTCTCTTATTAACCATATATCTTTAATTTTGCCATGGAATACCACATATCTCAATGTATGCATGTATATTGAAATTATTTCGTTTAATTTTTTTCGCCATAGCAACAAATATCAACATGTATGTAGCTCTATTATCCTTCATCATAAATATGTATTATAATTCGCCCCCGCAACTCGAAACAATTTAAAAAATGCATATTCCAATCAAAAGTCCGCCATTGTTATGCCAACTAAACGCAGCGTGAAATGTTAATGTAGCAGAGAAATAATAAAAAAAAAAAAAAAACAATAAATTACATAGTTTTACGTCCATCATCGGCTAAACGACCAACAACGACAAAGCGTCCGTCCCATAATGCAACAAATTTAAATTGGATTTTGACGCAAACACATCAACTGACTGGCTGACAACGACAAAGACTGCAAACTTTTTTAACAATGGGACAAGTTACAAAAGCGAAATTTGTTTTCAACACAAGCACAAAACTTAAACAAATTCTCACAGCGCATAAATGCAGGAGTAGTTGTTGTTAAATCGCAATGCAAAAATAGCTGAAAGCTAGCTAACTTTAGCATAACAAAGCGGCAAGAACGTTCATTCGTTCATTGTGGTCAAATGTTAAATGAAAACAAAAATAACGCCAAGTATTAAGAAATTTCTAAAGTTGCTGCCGCTGGTGGTGCCCCAAAAGGCAAATAGGATTAACTTCACTCTATTGTTGCAGCATTGTATACGCGTGAAGTTAACCAAGTCTATGTTTGAGTTTAAAAGAATGGGGGGAGGGGCTGGAATGAAGTAATGTAAATGAGAATGAATCCTTAAAACTGCAAGTATCCCCTAGGCATACCATAAAGAACCAGGCGGCGGGGAACATAGCACAAGCTCAGATATATAAGGTTTATATTTTAGCTGTATTATAATAATTTATTTAGTTTTATTGTTTGCATAAATAAAGTAATTTATAAAAATGTGTGAATGTCATTGCAACAGATTTTTTAAATAATTCCCCGGATTTCACTCACTAAAAATCGTTTGACATGGTTTATTTTAGGCCAGCTTTTATATGGACCTACTCCAGTACGGAAATCCGTACACCATTACGAAATGGTTTTTTGACGTTGGAAAAATACAAGCCATTTTTAAAAGATTTTCTATTGCCTGTTCAACATTCCTTTTGCCGATCGCAAATTTTTAAAAGTTGTAAAAAACTAATTTTTCCTTTTTTTCTTCAAAGGAAATAAAAAAAAAATCTAAATTTTCTTGAATTTTAGTCAATAATGAGTTTTATACCCTCCACCTCCAGGATGGGGGTATACTAACTTTGTCATTCCGTTTGTAACACTTTGAAATATTGACCTGAGACCCTATAAAGTATATATATTCTTGATCGTCATAAAATTCTAAGACGATCTAGCCATGTCCGTCCGTCTGTCCGTCTGTTGAAAGCACGCTAGCATCTAAACGAAAGGAGCTAGGACGTCCAAATTTTCCATAAATGCGTCTTATAGTCGTAGATCGGTTGGGATTGAAATGGGGCGAAATCGGCCCAGAGGGAAAAATTTTTCCCTCACAAGGACTAAAAATACCCATAATAATCCCTACTATTTTAGCGTATTTAAGCATGTTTTTTGAATATGTCTGTTTATATTTGCTTGATATTTGGTATGCGTATTACCCTTATAGCAAAAAACTGCACCATAAAGTGATTCTTATTTGTAGGGGGTGAAATGGGGCAAAAAAGGGATAAAAATGGCACATATTAAACGACAACAGCTAGAAACACGAAATTCGGTGTGTACATTCCTCTAATTGAGTAGATACATGATATAAAAGTATTTTTTTCAAATTCGTACTTTTAAGGGGTAAAATGGGAAAAGAGGGATAAAAATGGTACCAACCTAACGGCTGTTCCTAGAATAATGAAATTCGGTGTATACATTCCTCTGATTGCATAGACAAGTAAAATACACGGATTTTTCAAAATTCGTACTTTTTGGGGTTAATATGAAAAAAGGGGATAAAAATAGTACCAATCAAATGACCGCAGCTAGAGTCATGAAATTCGGAGTATACATTCCTCTGACTGTGTACCCACGGAAAATAAACTGATTTTTCGAAATTCGTACTTTCTGGGGACAAAATAGAAAAAGGGGATAAAAATAGTACCAACCAAATGACCGCAGCTAGAGTCATGAAATTCGAAGTATACATTCCTTTGACTACGTAGACATGACTGTGTATACACGGAAAATAAACGGATTTTTCGAAATTCGTTCTTTTTGGGGACAAAATAGAAAAAGGGGATAAAAATAGTACCAACCAAATGACCGCAGCTAGAGTATACATTCCTCTGATTGAGTAGGAATCGGAAAATAAACGAATTTTTCGAAATTCTTACTTTCAAGGGATACAATGGTACTGAGGGATAAAAATAGTACCAACTAAATGACTACAGCTAGAATGATGAAATTCTAATTGCGTAGAAACGTCAAGGGGGTAAAAATGGTACCAACCACATGGTCGCAGCTGGAATTATGTAATTCGGTGTATACATTCCTCTGCCTGCATAGACACGCAAAATAAAAAGTTTTTTTTTCAAATTTGTACCTTTTCTATTATGGCAAAAATTGGTTGAATCATGAAGTTAGGTTATTTTGCACTATGTACGTCTGATAATGGATTTTTTTGTACTATTTCATAGAATGAAAATACAACCAACTGTAGCTCCCACTATCTACCAATATTTATGGTATTTAAGCTTTTTGAAAATATAAATATAAGAATATTTATTTTTTGATTTGAAATAAATAATGGTTTGAAATAATTAAAATATTATATTTATTTATAAAAATATTTTTTCAATATTTGTTTTGGTTTGCCTATATTAAAAAAATTATATTTTCCTGTAATATTACTGCACTTCTACGAAAACTGACAACCTCTGTGGAATGCAATCCATGGTGGAGGGTATATAAAGTTCGGATCGGCCGAACTTAACGCCGTTTTAACTTGTTATATATAAACTAGCTAAACCCCCGCCCGCTTCGCAAGGCAGAAAAACAGGCGGAAATTAAAATCAGGTTTCATATTGTTTTTTCTTGTGATCGGTAATATATGTACCACTTATAATATAGATACTTCCCTGAGATACTAAAAAAATGGATATGTTCCATGGAGAATATTGAAGATCAGAACTTTAGTTTACGGCGAAAAAAGGAAGAATTGTCAAAAATCAAATTAATTTTAGGTGAGTGTTATTCTCCTCCTTTCCATTGCCAAAACAAAAAACTTCCTAAACTGGAATTCGAATGTACTACATTCAAAACACATAGAAAGTCAATCAAATTTTTCACTAATCAGACAACACAAAAACTAAAAAATTAATATAATTTCCGTTCTCTTGACTTAAGTCGGCTTTTGACGAATGAATATTTATTTTTTGTAAACCTTCTTTACTATTGTGCTAAAAAAACACAAAAAACGTGTAATTTTACAAAATTTAAATAAAAAATTGTGTGCAGCGTGCAAAATGGTTTTCCACATATGAAGGTCCAACTTATACAGGTTCGACTGTAATGCACCTTAATAATAACAACAACATTAAACGGTGGAATTAAATAAAATGAAGAAATCAGGCACAATAAAGCTGGAAGTGCATTAGGAAACCTCGGAAATACACATAGGTCGCGCACTGCAAATCACGATGACTATCAACTTCCGCATTTTCAACGCATGTGTCAAATAGATACTTTTATACGGGAGATATGACCTTGTAGTGAAGCGAGCAGACAGAGATTTAAAATCTTCACTTTATAATATGTGCAGTATTCTGGCCTAACACCATAACCAACTAAAACCTCTAGTGTTTGGTCAGCATTCAGAATTGATGGAAGTTATTGCGCTTTTCCAAGGTCATAAATATTCACTTTGAGCTCCTCAACATTTCCCCTTAGTAGTCCTGTAGCAAAATAAATAATGCAAAGTATTGTATTTGTTTAGAGATTTACAACATTTCGAATGATTAAGCAACGAATGGATAAAATCGGACATTATACCCCCCATTATCAATCCCAATACAAGGTTTTTATAAACAAAACTGAATAAGTAAACATATTATTGGGGCAAATTTGATCCAAAAAGTTTAAATAAGTGGCTTCTTAAGCGACACGAAATCCGACCGAAGAAGACATTTTTATGAATTTGTATGGTTATATAAAAATATGGCCCAATGTGGTCCATCTGATCTGCAAAACTGACTATCATCGCTTCAACTGTTTGATTTCTAGAGGGGAAAAATTATTATTAATGATATTTCTATAAGGGCTACATTCAAGAACAAAATCGGACAAAAAGAGAGATCTGTCATACAATACTAAAGGGTGATTTTTTAAGAGCTTGATAACTTTTTTTTAAAAAAAACGCATAAAATTTGCAAAATCTCATCGGTTCTTTATTTGAAACGTTAGATTGGTCCATGACATTTACTTTTTGAAGATAATTTCATTTAAATGTTGACCGCGGCTGCGTCTTAGGTGGTCCATTCGGAAAGTCCAATTTTGGGCAACTTTTTCGAGCATTTCGGCCGGAATAGCCCGAATTTCTTCGGAAATGTTGTCTTCCAAAGCTGGAATAGTTGCTGGCTTATTTCTGTAGACTTTAGACTTGACGTAGCCCCACAAAAAATAGTCTAAAGGCGTCAAATCGCATGATCTTGGTGGCCAACTTACCGGTCCATTTCTTGAGATGAATTGTTCTCCGAAGTTTTCCCTCAAAATGGCCATAGAATCGCGAGCTGTGTGGCATGTAGCGCCATCTTGTTGAAACCACATGTCAACCAAGTTCAGTTCTTCCATTTTGGGCAAAAAAAAAGTTGGATATCATCTCACGGTAGCGCTCACCATTCACAGTTACGTTACGATTCGCATCATCTTTGAAGAAGTACGGTCCAATGATGCCACCAGCCCATAAACCGCACCAAACTGTGACTTTTTCTGGATGCATTGGTAGCTCTTGCAATGCTTCTGGCTGATATTCACTCCAAAATCAACAATTCTGCCTATTTACGTACCCATTGAGCCAAAAATGAGCTTCGTCGCTGAACACAATTTCTTTCTTTCTGAACTTTCTTAACAGAGCACGCATTTTGATAATAAAATTCAATGATTTGCAAGCGTTGCTCGTTAGTAAGTCTATTCATGATGAAATGTCAAAGCATACTGAGCATCTTTCTCTTTGACACCATGTCTGAAATCCCACGTGATCTGTCAAATACTAATGCATGAAAATCCTAACCTCAAAAAATCACTCTTTAGATGGATGGACAGGAGAATTGATAGATGGATGGACAGGATAATGGGAAATAGGGTAGATGGAAACAGCTAAGTCGACTAAGTTAGTGATTCTAATCCGATCAGTATAATAAAAGATGGATCAATCCATATTTCCTGTTGTGAGTTGCAACTTCCAAACAAATGTACAAAATCATAGTACCCTGGTGCAGGGTATACAAATATCTTCATATTTTCTGACCCTCAGTGGAGATTCCTCTCCATTATCTCAATACATAAAACCCATCGATAAACACTGACAATTTGCATTCCTCAAGAGCTATGAAGTCACAAATCCCAAAACTGAATCCTTCCTTACCCCACTTCAGTTGCTCTCGCTCTGGCAGCAGCAACAACAATACCAGTGTTGCATTGGACGACTTATTGTAAGCGACTTACAGCGCACCGCACACAGTGTTCCCCATTGCAACGGCATCAATAATGAAGGGGCCGGGCCGAACATCGTGAAAGTGCTTCTCTGCTGCATTATGGAAAACATCATCATAATAACAATGATTCGCTTGCAAAGTTCCTCTTTACTTTTGGGCATTAAACTTTCTCTTCTTCTCTCTTTTATTTTGCCCCTTCTCCTTTGGACAACATTCTCGGGAACCTTCATCTGCATCAGCATCATCCACTATCCGCCATCCACCATTTTACTCAATTTGTATCTGTAAATGCAACAATTGTTTATTGAGCTCTGGGGCTAAAAACTTAAAGAAACATAAAATTGCGGAATACGATGTTGTTCCTTGTATTCCTGTGCTATGTATGGACGACGGTGTTGTTGGCATTTACCCGCATTGTTGTGATGTGGTGTTTGTGTGTAAGTGTTTGCGCTGCTTAATGGCGAAGGTATGTACCACGATGATTTTCTGTACACATACCTGGCACGGTCTTTTCTGTTCAGGGGCCAGTAAACAAAACAGAATAAAGTTTTCCCTCTGATGTTTCTTACTCTGTTGTTGTTCACTCGAAGGAAAAACTATGGCGTAACGAAAATCAAAAATACGGGGAAATTTTTTGAATTTAACAGAAATTCAACAATTATTTTATATATTGTATATATTTATATTTATATACCCTCCAGCACAGGATGGGTGGAGGGTATACAAACTTTGTCATTCCGTTTGTAACACCTTGAAATAGCGACCTGATACCCTAAGTTATCAGGCTAAAATAGGATAAATAGTGGTTGTAAAGTCAAAAATTGAAAAGTATACTTAGAATAACCCTCGTAAATTTTTTTATATTATGAATACCAAAATATTTCGTTGGCATGTGATTGCTGACTTCGTGGGGAATATTTGCGACAGAAAAGTTTCAGGATCATGGATGAAGAAAGTTAAAATATAAGCAACTGCAACAGCGAATTCTGGATTTTTCAACAACTGCAGCGATTTTCGCGACTGACTATATATATGTAACAAGTGACATTGGTTCTTAGTAAATAACCAAAAATTCAGCCGGATCCGTAGGCTAGATCGCGATAAAATCAAAAAAAAATGTCACGCATGAAAATCATTTTAGTCATATTTCCCGCGAAAATTACAACATTCCAAGAATATCGAATTTGTATTTTTTGTTTACCGTGCCCTAACGCAATATACACTTTTAGTAAAATATTTGGAAAAATCGATAAAAAAATGGTACCAATCTGACTGATGAAGCTGGATTCTTTAAATTCGTTGTGTACATCTCAGAAAATGCGTTTTCTACACAACATTGCCAACATTTCATTAAAAACGTTAACGAGTTGACAATAAATCTTATTTATATAGTTGGGCATTAATGGCGATGTGCTTATTTCAACATTCATAGTGCTCAATTTTAAAAGTGCAAAAGTGGCTATGAACCATAAAACCGCGAATAATAGTAGCAATTAGTAATCGTTTTTAGATAAAACTGTAGAAAAAGATTAATAATTACTCTTAAAATTAAGGAGAACCTCAATTTTTTCGATCTCCTGAAAAGTTATGTTTTTGTTCATAGCCACTTATGAATATAAGCCCTCGATATACATTCTTGCTCGTCATAAAATTCTAAGACGATCTAACCATGTCCTTCTGTCTGTCCGACTAGCATATAAACGAAAGAAGCTAGAAGGTCCAAATTTTCCATAAATGCGTCATGTAGTCGTAGATCGGTTGGGATTGGAACTGGGCGAATTCGGTCGAAAGGAAAAAATATTTTTTCCTCACAAGGACTGAAAATAATCCCTAATATTTAAGGTATTTTAGCATGCGTTTTCAATATGTCTGCTTGATATTGGGCATGCGCATTTCCCTTATATCAGAAACGTTCACCGTAAAGTGATTCTTATTCGTAGGGGGTGAAATGGGCAAAAAGGGAGTGAAATGGAAAAATTCGGTGTATACATTCCTCTGACTGCGTAGATACGAAAAATAAAAAGGTTGTCACAAATTCGTACTTTCACGGGATACAATGGGAACAGAGGGATATAAGGGAGGGAGAGATAAAGGATTTTTATTTATTTATTTATTATGAATTACAATACAAAGTAAATTTATATTCTTATTTTGGGTCCAGGGATTGAACCGGGGTGACTAAGACCATTGTAGCTAGTTATTGCAGCGACAGACCAGAGCCCCTGGTGGGAATCGAACCCACGACCCCTACGCTGATAAACGAGCTTGCTACCAACTCGACTACCCGGGCGCTCATAATGGATTTTCAAAATTTGTACTTTTGGAATTAAACTAGAATGGAAATACAACCAACCAAACGGATGTAGCTGAAAATTCAACCAGTCCCCTAGAAGATTGAAGATTGTTCGAGAATTTCAAAAAGGGAAGTTTCAAAGAAAACTTTTATAAATCTTCGTCGTTCATGATCAACAATAGCACGTGTAATTCAAAAGAGTGACTCTATATATAAGGATTAATTTGAATGACAAGGTAAATTGAAAATATTAAAAAAATCCGAATTCTCTGAAATGGAAGATCGTTGGTTGCAAGGATAAAAGTTTGTCATAGGTAAAATATTCCAATAGGCGAAAATTACAGATTACTACATCTTTAGGCTTCTCTCAAAACTTCACTATCTTTACCTCTTTAAGTGGGACAACAGACAAATTACCAGGATAAATGGGAAATTGGGTTAATGGGAAACATCTTTAAGTGGTAATAAATGGCCTGTCCCTTGAGCTCCCATTTATCCAGGTTTTGCTTTGCATTCAAGCTTCCCTTTTGACTGATTGATTGATTTTTTCTTTTCAACATGATTACATCCAGTCAATGAAAAGTTTTTTCGATCTATTAATGACACTGTAAATATTATTAAACAATGTTTAGTGAAATATTTCTTTACGGTAAAGAAACATTCCATTGCATCCAATAAGCTTTTCTATACATCAATGCAAACAAATGAATGAAACTGTTTCATTGATATAATGCAGCCCAGTCATATCGTTAAGCGAACAGCGGCAATAGAGCACTGTTTGAGAATTTAGATGTGTAATGGCAGCCTAACGACTGTCCGAGTAAATGACATCGCCAAGGTATTTTGTGAACTATATGAAAACTATAGTCTTTTCAGCGTTATCCGAAGCCTACCATCTGGTCAAGCTTCGAATCATCATAAGCATAAGCGGAGATAGTTTTTATTCCCATTCCTCTCTTGTACCGTGGTTCTGTAGTCCACTTCTATATCAAGAAAGGTCACCATAGTGAATTGCTTGATAATTAGGGACAAATCAAGTTCGTGTAGGACCGATTCTGTAGACATACCCATGTTGTAAGCTTGTTGGTTTCCGGGCAGGAGTTTTGTGTCTTGGTTTTCTCTACTGAAATCATCTTTCAGCAGATACGAGGCTTACCACTCTCGGCTCAGCCTTAATTTTTCTTCGAGTGTTTCGCAAAACAAAATCCATTTTTACAGGAAAAGTTAAGTGTTGCCTCCGTCCCGCCCCCACTGTGTTTCGTCTACTTATTGTTATTACATGTTTTTTTAACATTATCTTTTCTTTTTTTTGTTTGGCTGAAATACTGGCATTACTAGTTAAATGATTATGTGCAAAGTTGGTTGTTTCATTTCGTTCTTCGTTCTCTCAATTCCGCTGCCATTCAGTTTTGCAAAATATTTTTTCGCTTTTGTTGTTGAAAACTTTTGCCTTCTCCGTTTGCTCTAATGTGGTTTATTTTTCTTTAGTGCATTTATATACAATAACAACAACGCCAACGCCAAGGAATATAACAACAATGATAGCAATAATAATAACAATAGTAAATTAATTATAATTATTATTAAAAGCAATTTATTACAAGTTATGCCAACGTATACCACCCACACCACCCCCTCCCCCACACACGTGTGCTGGGGCAAAATACAACTTTTTGTTATCTCCCGTAAGGGCCGAGTGAGTAGTAAGTGTTTTAAGTAATTGGTAAATTGACCCCAGACGGACGGACAAGGAACTGGAGACGAGAAATCCATTTTAGACATCATGTCTGCACACAAATCAATTAAATGACTTTTGAAAATGTTTCATCAAAGTCAGCAGTCATTCTGCTTTTGACAGTAGCCAATAAACGAAGATTGAAAAATTAATTGATGTTTGCCTTGCCGTCCTGGTATTTATTACCTGCAGGTATCGCAATCATGAGGACTACAGTAAAAGTTATCTGAAAGGAGATTCACATTAAAAGAAGACGGACGACTTTGTTCGTCATCATCAACAATGCCAAAGAATTTAATTATTCTGTTGCCAATAAACGGTTCGTAATCGGGTCAGAGTTTTAACAATGAATAGTGGTTTTATTTATGTCCACTAGAGTCAATAGAGTAAATTGCAAATTTTATGTCTGCAGCGACTTAGATTGTTTGTGATGTCAACCAAACCACAATTTGCTATGAAAAATTAGGACCACTTGCTGGAAAAATGGTTGTATTCGGGTTAAAGGTAAAGTTTGAGGTGAATTTAAGTTTTAGTATTTTTTGCTTTTATGTAGATAATAACCTCATACATGTATCGTCATTGAGAACCTGCTTCTTAGGTTACAATGAACAAGAATAACGTTATTTGTTTACTATTAATTATGTCTACTGTTTTAAATAACTTGTGATGTTTCATTCGTGAAATACTTGAAAAAAAAAAATAAGAAGAGTCTACCAAAATTTGTATACAGCATTATAGCCTTAACGTATACAAATTGCAATAATATAGGGGTTTTCAACAAGAGGTGTTATTTTGAATCACCCGGTATTTCGGTAGCTGTCACTTTTGAAGTTTTTATTCTTTGACATTTGACAAGTAGAAACTACGCCATTACTAAAAATGGAACGATATACGCTTCAACAACGCATTGAAATTATTAAAATTCACGAATGAAAGTGATCCGGAATTCCATCGAATTCCATCTTGACTGATGAGGCCCATTTCCATCTCGGTGGCTACGTCAACAAGCAAAATTGTCGCATCTGGGGCTCGGAAAACTCAAGAGTTATTGTTGTTACTATTAATAAAAAAAGTTACTATTTAATAAATACTTGATAAAGCTTATGGAAAATAATAAATTGACGAATAAAATAGCTACTGCCCCAAGAATATACGGACTCCCAAAAATTCACAAGGAAGGTACTCCTCTGAGACCAATCTGCTCCTCAATTAACTGACCTTTTCTATGGACTATGCAGATATATTGTTGACGTACTCAAGAACTTAACGATGGACTCTATATACAATGTCAAAGATGCGAGTGAATTTAAAAAGAAAATTAACAACACACATATTGATGACGACGAAATAATAATATCATTTGACGTTGTGTCCCTTTTTCCAAGTATACCAATCAACCTCGCCATAAGGACAATTAAAGAAAAATGGGACATAATAGAAGAATTCACCACGATACCAAAGGATTTATTCATAGAGATATTGACTTTCTGCATCAAAGACACAAGATATTTTAAGTACGACGACAAATTCTATGAGCAAAGAAAATGAATGTCAATGAGCTTCCCTACATCACCAATAATTGCGGACATAATTATGAAACAACTTCTTGACACAGCAATTGAGAAAATGACCAGAAAACCTAGGTACTTGACGATCTCTTCGCAATTTTGAGGAAAAATTATGTTGATGAGACGATCGAAATACTAAATGGATACAGCAGAGAGCTTCAATTCACGAAGTAATAAGAACAAGGCAACATCATAAAACTAGACTGGTATCAAAAACCCACATCTTCAGGCCGATTAATTAACTTTTATTCGAAACACCCAAGAAGGACAAATTTCAACACCGCGACCAATTTTATCAGAAGAGTACTAGACATAAGTGATGAGGACTTCCACAAAAATAACATAGAGAAAAAAGCCACATAGAAAAACCATCAAAGCTGTACAAGACTATAACATATATACCCGGATTCTCGGAAAGATTCAAAACTCAGACTTATACGACAAAGAAAAATATGAATTAGCCCAAAAATCTCACAACACGGTCAATAATTTATTCAGCAAGACAAAATCAAAAATAACTAGTAAATCTATTGGGCCTAGAAATTCTTTTTTAGTTATCTTTTGTAGAAGGAAAAATTACTGCAAAATTTCAGTTTTTTATCTGCCATAGAACGGCATATATTCGAAAATGGGTTTTAACTTCGTATGGGAGGTGCCACGCCCACATTTCCATTACCGCCCATTTTTGTCACAACTACGCACATTAATGCTAGATGCACTTACACAAAATTACAGTAGGTGTAATTTTGGTTTTAACTTCATATGGGAGGTGCCACGCCCACTTTTGCATTACCGCCCATTTTAGGCGCAACTACGCACATTGATGCTAGATGCACTTACACAAAATTTGAGCACTATACGTGTCATAGAACTGACACTATTCGATAATATGTTTTAACTTCGTATGGGAGGTGGTACGCCCACTATTCCAATACCGCCCATTTTTGGCAGAACTACGCACATTGATGGTAGATGCACTTACACAAAATTTCAGCACTCTAGGTGTCATAGAACTGACAATATTCAATAATAGGTTTTAACTTCGTATGGGAGGTGCCACGCCCACTTTTCCAATACCGCCCATTTTTGGCACAACTATGCACATTGATGCTAGATGCACTTACACAAAATTACAGCACTCTAGGTGTCATAGAACTGACTATATTCAATAATAGGTTTTAACTTCGTATGGGAGGTGCCACGCCCACTTTTCCAATACCGCCCATTTTTGGCACAACTATGCGAATTGATGCTAGATGCACTTACACAAAATTTCAGCACTCTAGGTGTCATAGAACTGACAATATTCAATAATAGGTTTTAACTTCGTATGGGAGGTGCCACGCCCACTTTTCCAATACCGCCCCTTTTTGGCACAACTATGCGAATTGATGCTAGATGCACTTACACAAAATTTCAGCACTCTAGGTGTCATAGAACTGACAATATTCAATAATAGGTTTTAACTTCGTATGGGAGATGCCACGCCCACTTTTCCAATACCGCCCATTTTTGGCACAACTAGGCGAATTAATGCTAGATGCACTTACACAAAATTTCAGCACTCTAGGTGTCATAGAACTGACAATATTCAATAATAGGTTTTAACTTCGTATGGGAGGTTCCACGCCCACTTTTCCAATACCGCCCATTTTTGGCACAACTATGCACATTGATGCTAGATGCACTTACACAAAATTACAGCACTCTAGGTGTCATAGAACTGACAATATTCGATAATAGGTTTTAACTTCGTATGGGAGGTGCCACGCCCACTTTTCCAATACCGCCTCTTTTTGGCACAACTATGCACATTGATGCTAGATGCACTTACACAAAATTACAGCACTCTAGGTGTCATAGAACTGACAATATTCGATAATAGGTTTTAACTTCGTATGGGAGGTGTCACGCCCACTTTTCCAATACCGCCCCTTTTTGGCACAACTATGCACATTGATGGTATATGCACTTACACAAAATTTCAGCACTCTAGGTGTCATAGAACTGACAATATTCAATAATAGGTTTTAACTTCGTATGGGAGGTGCCACGCCCCTTTGTCCAATTGGTCAAATTTTTCCATTTCCTTGTATTGTCATCGAAAATGATTAAGTGTGCAAAATTTGAGCAAAATTGGTTGAGAAAAAAGCTTTCAAAAATTGATTTCAAATTTTGTGGCACACAAACATATATAGAAAGTAACCTTATATAAAGCATGGAAAAAAGAAGACAGAACGGACGTAGTGTATAAAATTAAGTGTAATGGTGACACGTCCAACTTATGCAATAAAGTATTGTTGGTACTACAAAGACAAAATTAAAAACTAGACTTTCTTCTCATAAATCTGACCTAAAAGCACTTGACAAACCATTAGAGCAAAAAAGTGCACTTGCAGCCCACTGTGCACTGACTACACACATACCCAACTTTGACGACGTAGACATAGTAACTAGAATTAGATATACATTAGAAATACTCTACATTACGGACGTTCCTATTGAAAAGAGACTAAATTACAAGGCAGACACAGACAAATGCGCACACATATACAGAAATATCATACACATGAATAGGAAAGTCGGACAGTAGTTGACAAAAACTTGTGAAAGTGGAAGGATCGTTTTGTTTCTTAAAATGCAATTATATTAATTGTTTAAACATTGTTTGTAAAGGGTGATTTTTTAAAAGCTATAGGAAAGTTTTTCAAAAAAAACACATAAAATTCAGAAAAATGCATGAAATCTTTGTTTGAATCGATAGTACGGTCCATATAATTTAATTTTTGAAGATTATTTCATGCAAATGTTGACATTGACTGCGCCTCAAATGGTCCATCCGCTTAGTCCAATTTTGGCATTTCCACGTTTTTGAGTAACATAGGCCCAATTGCTGCGAACGGCGACGAATCGATAATTGATGGTCATCATTAACACTGGCCGATACAGCTGCGATATTTTCTTCAGTTCGCACTCCACGTTAACGTGTTGGTGGTTTAATGTCCAACAATGTAAATTTGGTGCGAAATTTAGTCACAATAGCCCGAATAGCCGCTTCAGTGGGTCCATTAAATGGAAGAAGCGCACGATGAACTTTCTTAACAGAGCACGCATTTTGATAATAAAATTCATTAATTTGCAAGTGTTGTTCGTTTGTAAGACGATTCATGGTTAAATTGTAGACCAAACTGAAGATGTTTGACAGTGAAACAAAACACGAAACGTGCGCCAGCTGTTCAAACCAGTGTTGCCAAAAAGATAAAAGCTAAAAAATCACCCTTTATATTGAGTTAGAGTAACGCCCCGGAGGATGATCCACGAAGTCGTTCGAAATATCGGGAACAAAAATGAAAAATAAAATAATTAACAAACAACATCTTGTTTTCATTTACTTGAGACCTTAAGCCGGACAATAATACAAACCATTAAAATCAAACAGGTCAACTATACACATCATAACAAGCCTCTCCACCCTCATCGTATGACTGTTTGTTGCTGTTTATGGTCCGGCGGGGTCATTGGACCTTACTTTTTCGAAAATGAGGTTGGTTCAACAGTTACAGTGAATGGATTGCGCTATCGAGAGATGTTTAATGATTTTTATACACTCCACGAGAGTAGTATGTCTTTGTGCATTTGTTTGTAACACCCAAAAGGAAGCGAGTTAGACCCATCGTTTATTAAACAGATCGGCTTAGAATCACTTTCTGAGTCGATTTAGCAATGTCCGTCTGTCCATCTATTGTTGTAATCAAATTACAGGTCGCAATTATAGTACGATCTTAACAAAAATTGTCACAATTAGTTCAGATTTAGATATAGCCCCCTTACAAATGAAAGTGGGCAAGATCAGTTCAGATTTAGATATAAATTTATTTATATATACAAATGTTGTTCCCAAATGTTTAACCGATTTTGGTCAAACTTTACATATTATATTTCACCTATAAACATACAATGTACACCCATACAGATGTCCTTCCCGATTTCACTTTTTTACCGAATTCAATTGTATTCGGATAGAAAGTGGAGTGTATCATATAGTCGGCCCCGACCGACTTTAGCCTTTCCTTACTTGTTGATGGTCGGAGTTGGATGGTATTGATCTGGACAACGTTTACTTTTAACAAGACGGCGCTACGTGCCACACAAGCAACGAAACGATTGCTCTTTTACGGGAAAAGTTTCCGGACCGTGTTATCTCTCGAAGAGGTGATCACAATTGGCCACCGAGATCTTGTGATTTAACACCTTGCGACTTCTTCCTTTGGGGTCACGTGAAAGATAAGGTCTACGCTAATGGCCCAGCGTCGATTCAAAACCTCAAAGATAGAATTAGTGAGGCTATCGAGGACATTTGGTTATGGAAAATTTCATGAAAAGGATATGGTCCTGTAAGCGTGGTCGTGATGGCCATTTGGCTGATGTTGTTTTTCATTATTAACAGCATACCATCCTCTTTATTATGAAATAAACATCCGATCATTTATCTGGAAAAATTGAATTTTTCTTTGATTGCCAAAATAGCACCTCTTGTTGGAAAACCCTGTACTTCAGCGTATTCAAAAACGGGATATATGACAGCAATATTGAAAACAAGCATAAATGCGTTAATTTCGGCCGGACCTAATCTTATATACCCTCCACCACAGTATTATCAGTAGATTAGCGGCTGTCGACATTACACAGAAGTGCACTACCATATTTGGAAAGTTGTGATTCTTTATTATTATAATATAAATAGTCGTCTACAATAATATTAATATAATTGTTGTCATTTATTTTGGTTTAAGACCAAAGGTTGTGCTGAAGTCTTTAGCAGAACCCAAAATTAGCAAAAAGGCAAAGTGAGACCTTTATTGTTGCAGCTAAAAGTTGACTGCGCAGTTTCGATGGGCGCTACCCCATCTCGTCAGAACTTTCGCAACGAATGTATGTCTTTGATTTAAATCAGGGTTCATATATATTAATATATTATATATTAATATAGATATTAGTCGGAAATCTTCAAATATTATTGGGTAGAAACAATTTCCCTCAAGTGCGATTATCCACCATTTGCAATTTCTTGATTCCATGTTCTAAAACGCGATCCAAAGTTATGATATCGATAATGAAGCCATCTCTTCCAAAAAAAAACCCCGAGATAGCCAACTTTGGACCACTGTAAAACTTATGCCACATACTATTTTGAGCTACCGTAAAAATTTTATTGCCCGCAAACACTAGTAGAATGTATGTGCCAAATTTCATCAAAATCGATGATGGTTGAAATCCATGTTGGGTCGAAATCTTGTGCAATTACCCTATAACCAATCGAACATTGGGAAAATTATAAAAATGGCTAGGTAGGAACATTGAAAATGGTTTTAGAGGTAATTGCAACTGATTTTCACTGGATGATTTGAATGTTTGACGCTACAGAACAAATATTTATATTTTCGCTTTTCATGATTCATGATGCAGCCCTTAGGATGGATGGTAACATTTCAACCCCCTCTTGGCCCCTTTTCCCACTTAATTAAAATTTTGGAATGATTCAATTGTATCCCTTTTTGTCCCATTTCCTCCGTTTAAACTTTTATTTATTTTTTGGTGCATATAAAGCAGAAAATTAGAAATTAGTTGTTAGGGCCGATATTGCCCACTTTCAATGTCAACCGTTATAATCAATCGAACATTGGGAAAATTATAAAAATGGCTAGGTAGGAACATTGACAATGGTTTTAGAGGTAATTGCAAGTGATATTCACTCGAGGAATTGGATGTTTGACGCTACATATCAAATATTTATATTTTCGCTTTTCATGATTCATGTTGCAGCCGTTACAATTTTCGAACGAATTCATTTATATTGAGCGTCCACACATTCAGAGAAATGTACTGCACAGAATTTCTTGATTTCAACTAGCTGTATGTTCCGTTTCTATTCCACTTTTCCATTGTATCCCTTAGAGATACGAATTTCGAAAAGCCTTTTATTTTACTTGCTTATGCAATTATAGGGAAGTGCATTCCAAATTTCATGTCTCTTGTTGATGCCGGTTGATTTATTATTTTTATATTTTTTATCCCTCATTGGTTCGCATTCGCGCTATAAATTCAGTTCTTGTGTGGAAAAAGTGTACCCTTCTTGACCGATTTTGCCCATCTCTGGACCCAACCAATCTGCAACTTAATTTAATTCTTGTACCAGCAGGATCTGATAAGAATGAGTCTTTAAGCAAAATTTATCATAAAGTGATTAACCATAATGATAGACACAACTCCAATTGCTGCTCGCCATGGAGACTCGACTCATTTGTGTCCTTCTCCTGCTATGCTCTACAAAAGCTTTGTAATGCTGTACCATCCTTGACTCATAATTCATAAATTCGTGTTGACACTTCTTAACCTCCCCCTTACTTTGCAGTATTTTCCATTCTTTACAGATGCCCAATTTCCCTTTTTACCATTTCACCATTGAGTCGATTATGGAACTTCCGGCTTGTTTTATTAGTTTCGAATATTAACGAGTTAATATTTAAAAAAAATCACCTTTTGACTGACCACAGCATTAATCTTTTAAGTGAAGAGTGGAGGAATTACGTGCGGATAAAATTAACAACAAATAATGATAAATTATCGCGCACATTATGAATGCATGTTAAGCATGTTAATATGAGCGTGAAACAACTCAATTTAATTAAATTAAAATATTTAGTTAATCTTCATCACTCTGCATTATTAAATTCTCCACAAAATCGCCGGACATACAAAAATGACGAGGGAAAAAGTTAATGTTTTGCGGTTAATTTACATGAAGAGTCTTTAAACCACTACAGGCGGCTGTGGTTTGGATGATGCAGTTGTACATCAATGCCACCGTGGTGGTGGTGGTGGTGGCCTCCACCGCGGAAACTGCTGCAACATCTGTTTTTCTGATTTTTGTTTTGTTTTTGGTGCGGGCGTACTGCTGGCCATGCGTTGATAAGAGGCGGTGATATATGCCAAGGATACATGTGTCTGTCTTTTATGAATCTCATGTGTGTGTGTGTGGGTTGTTGTGAAAGGAACGAACAAAAGGGGGAAATGTGTGTTTAAAAGCGAGTCCACATAGCAGCGTTTACATTACACGCGGCCAGTGAAAAGAGGTAATTAGTATTGAGATGTTGGGGTTAAGTCCTGCATGCTCAAACATAAATTTTTGAAAGGTTACCACCGTGGTTTTGAAATTTTAATGTGAAGGTTATCACAAGTTTGTGTTTAATTAATAAATGTATGTGGGGCAATGTTGCGAGTTATGTTGAATTATTTTGTCGGTTTTCTGTTGTCGCTCTTGCCATTTCATGGGGGGGTTGTTCGGTTCTCTCTTGAGACTTACCTTGAAGAGTTTTGGGAATTTTGTCACAACAGGTGGCATTATTATTTATGCCGTACACCACACGGAAGTTTAGGTGGCGTACATGTTTGGCGCATTAAGAAGATACTCAGCGGTCAGTCTATCAGTGGACAACAAGTGGTAAATATAATAAAAAATCTGAATAAGTTTAATGGAAAGGATACAAATTGTTTGCTACTGCGATTGCGACAAAAAATCTGAAAATTTTATCTTTTATAAATGTAAAATGTTAAAGTCATTTTTACTTTATTTGTTTGAGTGTATAGTCGTGAAGTAAAGATTTTTCAATTTCTCGTTGATTTTTGAGTTGAATTTTGGCCCAATTTGAAAGCGCTCCATCGATATCCATAGATGTTGTATGAAAATCTTTTGACAGAGAGACGACAAAAACTGACATCAGAAAACCAAAAAAGAACATACACGATTGTTTGCCGCAACAGTTTTGATGAAAATGATTGTTAAGAATGAGAGTTTTTAAAAAAGTTAGGGGGTTAGGTTCCCCCGTGCCCAATCTGAGTACATTCCACATTATTAATGACAGTTTAGATACTGTCAACTGTACGTAGAATTTCAATAACACATTAGGAATATGATATGATATTTTGTGTGCAAATATTGCACGGCCCTAAAGGTACGAATTTAAAGGGTGATTTTTTAGCTATTTTTCTTTTCTTTGGCAACACTGGATTAAACAGCTGACGCACGTTTCGTGTTTTGTTTCACTGTCAAACATCTTCAGTTTGGTCTATAATTTAACCATGAATCGTCTTACAAACGAACAACGCTTGCAAATTATTGAATTTTATTATCAAAATGCGTGCTCCGTTAAGAAAGTTCATCGCGCGCTTCCATTTTGTGGTCAGTTTAATCGACCCACTGAAGCGGCTATTCGGGCTATTGTGACTAAATTTCGCACCAAATTTACATTGTTGGGCATTAAACCACCAACACGCTTACGTAGAGTGCGAACTGAAGAAAATATCGCAGCTGTATCGGTCAGTGTTAATGATGACCACCAATTATCGATTCGTCGCCGTTCGCAGCAATTGGGTCTCTGTTACTCAAAAACGTGGAAATACCAAAATTGGACTAAGCGGATGGACCATTCGAGGCGCAATCAAGGTCAACATTTGCATGAAATAATCTTCAAACATTAAATTATATGGACCATACCATCGATTCAAATAAAGATTTCATGTATTTTTCTGTATTTTATGTGTTTTTTTTTTTGAAAACTTACCTATAGCTTTTAAAAAATCACCCTTTAGAATAAATTATTTTCGCATCTACATAGGAATATATCGAAGGGTTATATTCAAAAGTGGCGGGGCTAGGAACAAAGCCCCGCACAACTTTTCAGGAGAGCGAAAAAACTGATTTTTTAATAGTAATTTTTAATTTTAATAGTAATTTTTAATCATTCTTCTACAGTTTAATCTAAATAAGATTACTAATTGCAACGATTAAAATGTTTTCAAAATTTCCTATTATTCGCGGTTTTATGATTCATAACCACTTTTTCATATTTAAAAATTAAGCACTATGAATGTTGAACTAAGCACATAGCCATTAATGCCCAAATATATAAATAAGATTTATTGGATTTAATTTTCTTTTTCTTTTGTTCGGCTGTAAGCTTTATTTGAAAAACAGGTGTTGTTGTTTTTGATAAATTATTTATTCATTCCCATTATTTCGATTGAAATCTTCAATCATATTCAGAGGTGTCTATACACAAATAAGAAATGCACATATACATTAAAATTTTTCTCAGAAAGTTAAACAAATTTATGGCTAGTTAGTACACTTCACATGTGTTTTTTATAATAGCAAATAATTTGTTCTGGTAATGAACTCTGATCAAAACATTTGTTTGTTAGTGTTGCTTATGGTGTGATCAGTAAGTCCAATAATTTCAATAAATAAAAAATATCCAATAAATATCGGCTGGATTGGCGAATCGAACACATGTCGGTTCGGAAAATTAATGGAGGTCGGTCTTACACTTAACCCCTCTGGGGCGACTCCGAGGCAGTTTTGGGACACAGAATAGGGGGTTCTAGCATACCAAAATCCAAAAGTCGTGCACTATGCCACCCCTACTGAGCAATAACTAAATTAACCCTTTATGGCCAATCTTGAATTTTATTGATATTTGGCGTTTGTGTTAAGTTTTGGGTTTTGGTCTGATCTGACATATATAGTAAAATTTTATGGCAAACATTTTTGTAGAACATTTCATCCCCGCCCTTCCCCATTTTCGGGGTGTTTTATTACAGTTTGTTAAAATGAAGCCAAAAATGCCGTTATGAGGGGTGGTTAGAGGGTTAATATGTTCTACAAAAATATTCACCATATCATTATCTACAAAGTTCCTGAACATACCCTATGCCTATGTTTTCTTTACAACATAGTTTCATAGACCGATATGCTGCAAGAAGAGGCCAGAGTTGGGAAACTTTAATCGTCTTTAAAATGAAATTCTGATGTGATCTGTCAAAACGCCGACATACCTTTTTTTGTATCCTCTTTCAGAATCCATTGTCAGAACCCCGTAATTTTTTTTGTGTTGTACAGTGTTATTATTAAGGGATGGTTAAATTGTAAGGGCCGATGTTGAATAAAACACAATTTATTTAGGAAATTATTGTCATTTCTTTTTATTATGATAATATTTGTATTGTTCATTTATGTAGGGAACAAATTATCGGCCAAATGGGCGCCGCGACGTCGGCGGCAAATCTCCATCCGATGTTTCAAATTTTCGATGACGCTGAGACATAATTGAGGTTCTATGCCATTAATGTGCCGAATTATTTCATCTTTTAGCTCTGGAATTTTTGCTGGCTTATCGACGTACACCTTTTCTTTTAAATAACCCCAAAGATAGAAGTCCAACGGTGTCAAATCACTTGATCGTGGCGGTCAATTGACATCGCCGCCACGTGAGATAACACGGCCATTGAATTTGTCGTAAAAGAGCCATTGTTTCGTTAGCTGTGTGGCAAGTGACACCGTCCTGTTGAAACCACATATCGCCCGAATTGGACCATAAAAAGTCCGTTATCATCTCACGATAGCGAAAACCATTCACAGTAACTGCCTGACCGGCCTCATTTTGGAAAAAAGTACGGCCCGATGAAGCCGCCAGCCCATAAACCGCACTAAACAATCACTATTTGTGGGTGCATTGGTTTTTCGACAATCACTCTTGGATTATCATTCGCCCAAATACGGCAATTCTGCTTATTGACGAATCCACTGAGGTGACAATATGTCTCATCATGAAGATGATTTTCTTCGAAAATTGATCATCCACTGTTGCCACCCATTCTGACCATTGACGACGTTTGGAATGGTCAAGAGGCTTTAGTTCTTGAGTCAATTGCACCTTGTAAGCGTATGAATGCAAGTATTTATGCATAATGTTCATCAACGACGAGCGCGAGTGGTCAATTGTTGGGCACGACGACAAGTTGAGGTGGGCTCTTCAGTCACACTTATGAGAGACTTGTGAGAGCCAGTAGAATAGGATGGATTGTAGGGCAATCACTTATCAACTCTATCGCCTTCTTTTGAACACGACCAAGTATCTCCAAGGAAGATCATGGAGCACATGACCACATATGGAAATTGTATTCCATCTTAAGCCTGATGTAGGTAGTGTAGATATTGAGAAGATCAGATGGATGGATGTATTTCATACATCTTTCGACACATCAAATATATCACATTGTATCTTCATAGATCATAGAAATTCCATACAAAATTGGGTCGGTGAATCACTGAGTCATACTTGCATTTCTCCCTACTCTATTGACTCCACCCCATTCGGAAGTGGCTTTTTGTCCTCACTTTCTTGAAGACTTGGTCTGTGATCGAGTGTATGAGAGACAGAGGGTGCTGTCATCTGCAAATGAGAAGATTGGATTCAAAGTCTGTGAAATGAAGTAAGAAAAACGAGAGAAAAAGAACATAGGCAGAGACATAGACTGACGTAAACCGTGACGTATGTGACATACGCATACAAAGTCATAAATATAATGTACTTTGCGACGTTTAAAAATAAATGCAATTAAACTTTATTTTATATACTAACAAGTAAAGTCTAACTACAAATTTTAAGTTTTGTTATTTTTTAGTCTATATAAATAACTTTTTACTGTATTCGATATCTTTGATATCAAAACACACTGAGTTCAAATAAGATGTACATGAGACCAATTGTTGGGATTATCAAAAATTTTTAATATCACTTAATTTTATGGACCTTCGTTGGTCAAAATTATGATGGAATTTCATCAATATAATTTGAAATCTTTAGCTTATAATGTTGTAAGAAATAATCGGAATTTATATGGGACTGTCTATAAATCCCAGATACTCTTTTCTCATATTTAAAAACGTACGTTCAGTATACATGCCGACCCCACTGCATGCTTCTGCACGAGCCGCACCGCCACCGATTTCATCGGCTCACATCGACTACAACCACACCGTCGATAATTTTTTAGATCTCACAGAGTTCTAACTCCGCCAAAACTCACTACCAAAATATACAACCCACTTAAAATTACAAAAGAAAATATAACTGTCGACTTAGACAACTTACTACTGTGAATTATATGGGTCTTTCTTTGCATTTGGTATCCCACTATATGATAATGTCTTTAGTAAGTTGAATGGTATAAATTTTGATTTGAAAGTCCCATTTAGTCAATTCCAGTATGCGTGGCCATATCTAAAAAAACTATAAATTGGAAGGCTTTACCGTCATGGTGCACTCATGTTTCCTTTCATGGTTATATTTAAACTGAAGTTGTTTCTCTTTGGCCACTCTTGTGAAGGACACAAATCTCGCAACGATGATCTCTGTCGGCATATACATGTGTTTTTAGGACATGAAGTTTAAAAAGTTTAAGAAACGTCTCAGACATTAACTTACAACACTTTTTGGCTTCGACCAAAAAATGAAATCTTTGGCCCGCTATAAAAATAAACTCAGACAAGCTGGACTATAAGTTTATTCTGCAAAAATGGTCTACTCAACATACCTTTTCAGAATAGGGTCGCTATTCGGTTCCAATCAAAAAGTTGTAATTTGTTGGACAGTGTTATTAGAACATCTATTTCCTGTGGAATGTCCTGTCAAAGAGAGGAAATATCACCAAATAAGAAACTGAGTACAATGTTTTTCTAGTTCCATATGTAAATTGTCTCACGGTGTAACAAATTTTTGATTTGAATTGAATCAACACAATTTCCGAATATCCGTTTAAAAAATCACAGCAATCACACATGTCACCATACAAGCATCTCGTTGAGTTGCATATGAAACTTTTTCATAAAATTAATGAAGTTGCTTCAAAAATTATGTTATAAAAACAAAGAACTTGTGTGACAGAAGTTCATTGAATGAAAAACTGTATTTCATAGTTGCTAAGAAATGTTTCAGAAATTCTATGACATTATTTATTGATGTGTTTTTTTATGAAACATGATTCCTACATTTTATGAGGTCGTTCATTGACAACTTGTTAATGAATTTTTTTCGCTGAGATTGTGACAAAATCCTTAATATTAGGAAGGTAATTCTTTCAGTGTAGGACGCAGAAACAGTCGATTTAGCTTCTACGGGCTTAAATGATTCAATTATGAGTCGTACATTGTGGAACATGCTTATTAATGCAGGAAGGATTAGTATTAAAAAATACTATTTATTTTAATTTTTGAATTTTTCAGCATTTATTTTATTTATTTATTATATAAAATAATTATTTTCTTGCTTTTTTGGTCTTACTAAACATTCGAACTTAAGTTTAGGAATAAACACTTTTATGGTTTAAATTTCCAAATGTAATTTTTTCCCAAAATAAGAAATTTCTTCATTTTTTCTTTCTTCTAAATATAGGGGTTTTTCTCAATAAATGTATGAATGATTGTTTTTGTTTGTTTTATTTTTGTCTGTAATCAATCAAATTAATTTGGGCTGGGATATTGTCCTGGCTATATATAGAATCGAAAATTATTTACAAGTGACATGGTGACATTTACTACTTGGCTGTCCACTCACTATCTTCATCATGATGAATGTGTACAAATTTATTTTTTCTTGATTCAAAGAAATTTGTCTGCATATTTTTCATAAAAAAACATATTAAATGAATAATTTTAAATTAATAATTCAAGTTATAAACCTGTGATAAATGTTTTTAGTACGACCTAAAATTAAGAGGAAAATACTGATACTTGTTATTTACTATTTTTAAATTTCTTATGGAAATATGACCTAGCTTTTTCTGAAGTATAAACTGATATTGCACTGATTTTTGTTGCATCTTGGAGTTCAACTTTTATCAAATCATCAAACTATTTGTCAACTGCTACAATTTACATTGTCCGTTGCTCTTATATTTTTATATTGCATTTTCATGACCCGTTTCCATGACATCATGACACCGTGTCATGGCATAGCAGCGATTCATTCATGTTTGCTTGGCCATCGCAGTAATTTCAATTTGATTACCTTTTCACCTGGAAAAATTCCATTCTCCAACTCTTGGCAGCTTCCAGTGCAAAACCATTAAACTTATTTGTACTTATTTGTTTATAAAACAAAATAACGCGAAAAACACTAATTGCACTTTATTGTTGACTGATAAACTTTTGGCTGCCACGCTAAACTTCTGGCTGGCGCAAAAAGATCCTCCAAAAAAGGAAAGCGGAAACGGAACGGAAAACAAGTCAAACAAAATCACAATCAAAAAATGTTTACAAAACTTTATGAAAATCATTGAAGCGACATCTTCAAAAGGGCAAACACAATTACGTAAAATTTGTTATTACTTCGCGACAAACGAAAGGGCAGGACAAATAAAACATCACTTCACAACTACAAACTTCAAACGAACACAATTGCGTAAATAGTTTCTGGACATAGTTTTGTGTGCTGTGAGCAATGTAAAAGTAATGTAGCAATTAATTTGTTTTGTAATTGGTACGTGCGTCATACGGAAAGACGCGAATGAAAATCAATTACGAGGACAGTGAGAAGAAGTGATTTTAGTTTGGAAACTAAAACAATAAATTGATTTTTACCTGTGCAATCAATTGATTTATAGTATATAATTCTCATTATTTATTTATGTCATGATGTTTGGCCTTCAGCAATTAAGTGTTTTTTCTTAATTGAAGATGACAATTAATATCTGATAGTTAAGACAAATACAGATTTCTCCAAATGATTTGCCAATACACACTGTCATTACCATTAAAGGTAGAGACCATGTCCAAAACTACGTTCATATGCTAGAAAAGTTCCTCCAAAAATTTATATTGAATTTTTCGTTTAAATGTACAACCATGTTTTCATTAATATTTATGACAATATTATCACTTTAATGTTTATATTACTTGAAATTAACATAATATGTAGTTGGACTACATATACAGAAGGCTGAATCGTTAGTACACAGCAAAAGTTTCACTTCGAAATGAAATTCGGGAAACTATTTCAATCCCACTGAGGCAATAATAATATTCCTACAACGTGGAAAATAAATACAAAAAATAGATTTTTAGTGTTCTTAGATATACTTTTTAACGACTGTGTGATTTAGGAAATGGTGTTTTCTAAGTTTTACGGATTTTTTTCAAAATATTTTTTTTTGCAAAATCGTCGAAAATCGAACACTTTCGTGCAGAAATTGGGCAGAATTTCATACAGGTGTCTTTCATGGTTTGCGCCGTTTCCAATGGAAGAGGTAAATTTTATTATAATTCTAGAAAAGTTGTATCATTTTGGAAATGACGGAACAAGGCTTTAGCTATATAGTAATAATGAAATGAAATGATATATTTTATGCACTTTTGACAGAACTGACGATAGGAACGACATATTCTGTTGATTAATTTTTAATTGGTTCTTAATTCCAGTTCGTAATCGGTTATCAAATAAACAGGAAAATCCAGTTACACGTATTTCATGTTTCATTTATTTTTTTATTTCATGTTTCATTTATTTTCACCTATTCGTGAACCAAAAACAATGTGAATACGATGCATTGCGAGATTAAGATGCTCACAGAACAAGTGACTTATGAACGACTAGCAGTACCCGCAGCTTCGCACGCGAAAAAGCCAGGTATTTGTTTTTATCCGTCTCTGTTTTAGGATAGTATTTATTTGATTTTCTTTTCTAAAATAGTAAATTGGAAACATAGCACTCATATACAGTCAAAGGAATTTGCTTGTAGATGTGCACTGTTTTAATTGAACTCCCTTCGTATATATATTTTTTATCATTTTCTACCCAGTTTTTAACAAAAAATCACAACCACAGAGCCTTTTATTCGAAAAATAATAGCGAAAAAAAAAATCGAAAAAATCCATTACAGAGGAATTTACATTGACGGAGGAATTTACACACCAAATTTCACGACTATAGCTGCAATACTTAAATTAGTACAATTATTATTCCTTTTTGTCCTTCGTAATCCTTAAAAGTACAAATTTCGAAAAATCCAATTTTTCTGCGCTTCTACATGGTCAGAAGAACTTACACATCAAACTTCAAGATTCTAGCTGCAAAACTTTATTTAGTGCCATATTTATCCCTTTTTGTCCGGCGCAACCCTTAAAAGTACAAAATGCATTTATATTCCGTTTATATGTGGTGAGAGGAATTTACTTTCAAAATTTCACGACTATAGCTGCAATACTTTAGTTGGTACAATTTTTATCCCTTTTTGTCCCGCAAACTTCTTATAACTATAAATTTCGAAAAATCCAATTTTACTGCACTTCTACATGATCAGAAGAACTTACATATCAAATTTCAAGATTCTAGCTGCAATGCTTTAGTTGGTACTACTTTTATCCCTTTTTGTTCCGCGCAACCCTTAAAAGTACAAAATGCATTTATATTCCGCTACTATGCGGTGAGAGGAATTTACACACCAAATTTCGACGACTATAGCTGCAATACCTAAATTAGTATCATTTTCATCCCTTTTTGTCCCTCGAAACCCTTAAAAGTAAAATTTTTGAAAAATCCAATTTTAACGCGCTTCTACATGGTCAGAGAAATTTACATACCAAATTTCACGATTCTAACTACAATACTTTAGTTGGTACCATTTGTATCCCTTTTTGTCCCGCTCACCCCTTATAAGTAAAATCAATTTATAATGCAAGTCTACGTTGTCAGAGGAATGTAAATACAGATTTTCACGATTCTAGCTACAATTCTTAAATTGGTACCATTTTTATCCCTTTTTGTCTCTTTCCTCACTTAAAAGTACAAATTTCGAAAAATCCCTATTTGTAGCTCTTCTGCATGGTCAGTGCAAGGAACACACCGAATTTCATGTTTCTAGCTACTGCCGTTTAGTCAGGACGATGGTTCGATGTTTATCCCTTTTTGTTCCATTTTACCCCCTAAAAGTACGAATTTCGTAAAACCCTTTCTTAGTCGACGTCTATGTCATATTTGGGAACTACCCTGAAAATGAGCCTGGCTTCAGCCGTGTGGTCTGTGGGCTGGTCAATGATAAGTCAGTCAGTCAGTAACGCAACTATTTTATATATATAGATTGAATTATAGTGATTTTCTTCTTGGGCGCTCTCGGTGAAACCGGAAAATTCTTTTTGACAGTACCAATTTTGGCAAAAATTCGCTCGCAAAATTAAAGCGATGCTTGCTTCATGAGGAATTTCAGCTGCGTTCTTTGATGACTGCCGAAATGCATTCAGGTTGCGATGAGTAGGAAATTAAAGAAAAATCCATTTGATCAGTCCTGTGAAGTGGCGCACTGTTCGTTCAATGATTCTATTGGAAGATGATTTTCGATTTACATTACGGGCGATTCCACGGCAATATACAGCTGACAAACAGAATCATGTGTCGTGGAACAGCCAATATGGAGTACATTCAAAACAATTGCTGGACATTTGCACCACAAAAATTCTGTTGATATTGCGAATATTGATACCATTTTTATCCCTCTATTCCCATTTTTTTCCTTTAAAAGTACGAATTTGGAAAAAAATAATTTCATATTATGTACCTACTCAATTAGAGGAATGTAAACAGCGAATTTCGTGTTTCTGGCTGTTGTCGTTTGATATGTACCACTTTTATCCCTTTTTGCAGCATTTCACCCTCTACGAATAAAACTCGTTTTATGGTGCACGTTTTTGTTATCGGGGGAATGCGCATACCCAATATCAAGTAAGTACAAGCAGACATATTGAAAAAAATATGCTTAAATGCTCTAAAATATTAGGGGTTATTATGGGTTTTTACAGTCCTTGTGAGGGAAAAAATTTTCCCTTTAGGCCGATTTCGTCCAGTTTCAATCTCAACGGATCTACGACAATGAGACGTATTTATGCGAAATTTGGACCTCCTAGCTCCTTTCCTTTCAACAGACGGACGGACATGGCTTAGAATTTTATGACGATCAAGAATATATATACTTTATAGGGTCTCAGGTCGATATTTCATGGTGTTACAAACGGAATGACAAAGTTAGTATACCCCCATCCTGGAGGTGGAGGGTATAAAAGGGAACTATGAAGGTTTCCCATCGAGAAATTGAATTTTAAAATTTCAAAACAAATTAAAAAATTTGAAGATTTTGAATTCAAACACTGTAACTTTTTTCTCATAAAATATATTTTCGTAATATCTTGTTCTCTAGAATTTTATTTAAATACTCCCAGTATTTTAAATTTTAATATATTTCTACCAACGCACTATGTATACAAACATTTTTTCTTAAAGATCTATAAATAAATATTTGATGGCAGACAAGTCGCTTCGTTTTGGACATTCTGACTTAAGATCAGAAGTACTCAAAGTAGTTTATGCTCGCAATATGTGACATTTAATCACAATGTTTTTTTTTTCAAATGTTACAATTTGTTATTTGTTTAAATGTTATAGTTTGTTATTGGCGATTTAAACAAGTAAGATTCAATCTGCATTCTAACTGAAGAACAAATAAAAAACTAAAGATTTGATTTTCGATACGTCCATCGTATGTACTTATACGATGTATGCCACCATGGCGTATGTGTGTCATTTGAATTAAAATAGCATGTAAATCATACGGCCCGGTCCATAAATATGAGATACTAAATATTCTTTAAAATAAATATACAGTGTTCTAAGTCTGTTGTTGTGGCAAATTTAAACATAAAAACAAAAAAACAAAACATTAAGAATAGCTATTATTTGTGAACCAATTACCCCAAAAACCCCATTTTGAAATTTTGATGTATTGTAGGAAATTATATAGGTAAATTTAAATGAATAAAAAAAGAAAATAAAACATATATTTTTTAGGATATTCTGGGATTGAGTATATTAATGTTCGGAGTCGGAACTACAGGGACATACGAATTTACTCTTATTATATTCTTAACGAGGAGATGCAAATCTGGAAACACCTAAAGTTTTTAAAAAGTCTGTTAATGAAGCTATCTCTTACAAAAACATTAAATTATTTCAAGACAATAAGTAAAAAGCATTTCAATCATTTCATCATTTAGACCACTGACAAATCCAAAGTTCAATATTTAGTGGAAGAAGAACGTTTGCTAAACACTATGCACTGTAAATATATGCGAAATATTCGTAATACGTTTACATTAAAACCTCAGTGATTTTGTATGTTTAACATTTTTTTGTTTTTTTTTTTTTTTGTTAATTTACTACTCACATTTATTATTATTATTATTTCTAACAACAAAATCCAAAATAATAACAATTGCTGTGTAAAATATTAGAATATTTTAGCGTTGTAGTCGACGTCGCCGCCGCCATCTCCCACAGCATAACCACATTATGTTTCTAACTAAACACAACAACAAAAATCTGAATTACTAAAACAATAAATTCTAATTAAAATAAATGTTTAACACACATTAAATAAAACCCAAAACTAGCACATGAGAATAAATGATTATAAATATTATGCCACATAAAATTAAGGACGATTTAAATAGATATTCGGTGGCAATGTCCCCTGTTGTATAATGGTGGCACATATTTCACCGTAATTAGAAAGGTGGCACACTAAACTCAAAGGATTGGTTAGTGCAAGGGGACCTTTAAAAGCATAATTTAAAAGCAACTGCATTTTTATATTTACAGAGAAACTGCATCAGTTTCCACTTCCAAAAAATTAGCGCGAAGAAGTGTGGAGATTAAAAACAAAAAAATATTACTTTCTAAAATAGTTTTTCTTAAATGAGTAAAACTCAAAAGGTATTAATTTAATACTTATGTTTGATATGTACCAGCGGATATTTCTAGCGCAAAGTTTGTTTAATTGAACGTGTTTGCCATTGTGGGGTTTGTAGTTATTTGAAAGTCTTGTATAAAAAATGGAATAAACCCGCGAAAGTGTTCGCATGATGATTAATAACGATTTTAGATTAGGATTATTACAATTATTATTATTATTGGGCCACCCTTTCCTTATGAGCTACTGTTGTTCGGGAATTGTGGGGTAACACAGTTAGGTTTCCAGGAAGAGTACAACTCCCACCCTTCGTGTGTGTCAGATCAGTGGCCTTGGGCTATAGACATTATAGGTGATATCTGGTCGGGTGCCAAACTCAATGTAGCCGAAAAAGACGACAAGGACACCGGTCTCTGGCAGAAAACCACTAGACTTGGGAGGCTTGCGTGAAATTATCAAGGTTTGCAATGGTTAGTGTCAGCTTCAGCTGTCTTTGAAGGCCTGAGCGACTTGGCCAGAGTAGTAAATATTAACTTTTGTGTGAGTAGCGCATTATAGTTCCAATGGACGTATTCTGGTCTAAGTGGAACCAAAACCTTATCTAAACTTAATGCGAATTTTAGGTCATCATAATCGACAACTAGAACTAAGATTAATGATAACGAACTTCTTTTGACTCAAACTGAGCACTTTGAATTATGTTTGTGGTACACGAATTCGAGAAAATTCCCGAGAAACTTCAAATATTTCGAGAAAATTAGAAGTTTAGGAAAATACTTAACCCTTCTGCTGTGTTCCAATTTATACCAAACATATAGTGTTTTGGGTAAATTTGACCCAACCATGCTAAAACTGTGATATATCAAATAATATGTTAACAAAATGTATATTATATGTAGCTCAGTTTTATTTATTAGACAAGAAATTAATAATATGTAAGAAATTTTGAACTAAAGCTTTATTTAATCTTTCATTGGCAAACTTTACACTGATCACTTGTGATGCTGTGTTCTTTGTTAAATTTCATAAATTGGGTCATTTAGACCCAAAACACTGCAGAAGGGTTAATGATTATTTTTAGCACTAAGTTTTACTTTATAAATATTTCAAATTTATATATTTACATTTCTTATAATAATAATATATATTTGTCAACGATTTAAAGGGTTTTTTATTTTTTTTTGTTACAAAAAGAAACTAGTTTATGTAACTGTTTTTCGGGTTTTCAATAGCTACCACCATTTATTTTACTATTTACTTGAGAAACTCTATCATGAAAGAAATCTATCAATCAATGATAGACAAATATTTTTCCATTCCATTTCAATTAACATTATTTTTTATTGTGAAACAAAAATATCAGACTGACAGTACTACGGCCGGTTTAAATTTAAATTTTATTATTTACCCCGAATAATAAAAACGCCATCACATATTCTTTGCTCCCTTTCCCTTCAATGTTGTCCCAACATTAATACAAGTATTTTCATATTTGAGCTTGAGAGCTTGAGACCTTAAAATGATTTTTTATAAAAATCTAGTAAATAATGTCATGACATTTATTTGTATACCCTCCACCTCCAGGACGATCATGTCCGTCCGTCTGTTGAAAGCACGCTAGCATCTAAACGAAAGGAGCTAGGAGGCCCAAAATTTGCATAAATATGTCTTCTATTCGTAGATCGGTTGGGATCCAAAAGGGAAAAAATTCCCTCACAAGGATTAAAAAACCCAAATTATTTAATATTTTAGAGTATTTAAACATATTTTTTCAATATGTCTGCTTGTACTTATTTGATATTGTGTATGCGCATTCCCCCTATAATAAAACCGTGCTCTATAGAGTGATTTTTTTCGTAGAGGGTGAAATGGGGAAAAAATTTTACCTATCAAACGACAACAGCTGGAAACACGGAATTCTGTGTGTACATTCCTCTAGTTGAGTAGATACATAATATGGAATTAGTTTTTCCAAATTCGTACTTCTAAGGGATAAAATGGGAATAGAGGGATAAAAATGGTATTAACAAAACGGCTGCGCCTAGAATAATGAAATTCGGTGTATATATTCCTTTGGTTACGAAGACATGTTAAATAGAAGAAGTTCAAAGGGATAAAAATAGTACCAGCCAAATGACTGCAGCTAGAGTTATGAAATTTGGAGTATACATTCCTCTGACGGCGTAGACACGAAAAATAAAAGTTTTTTTTTCCAAATTCGTACTATTTAGGGATATAATGGGTACAGAGGGATAAAAATTGTATCAACTAAACGAATACAGCTAGAATGATGAAATTCGGTTTTAGACCAGGACCAAAATATTTTTATAGGCCCCCTTTTGAAATGTCGGTCCGATTCATCCTATTACTACTGTATAATTTGTATTTGTCTGTCGGATAATTGGATCAATTACCATATTATTTACCGTGTTCGTTAAATATGACTAAAGATGTATTGATAGTAACTGTATAATTTATATGAACTACATAAAATTGATCCCATGTAATACCTGGGTTTAGTAATCAAAGCGAGGAACATACACAGGGAGTTGGTAGGGTATTATATAGTCCGCCCCGCCCGACTTTAACCTTTCCTTACTTGTTTTTATTTGTTTTGGCTATATTACAAAAAATTTAAAATTTATATTGATCCCATACAATTGCCTCGCCAGATTAGGGGGCAGAAAATGAAACTTGTTTTAATATTTGTATTGTTCAAAGCATTCACAAAAGTCAATTTGTTGTGGCGGAAGGATGCTCTTGTCTGCAATAAAAAGTTTTCAGGTTTTCAAATGGCTACAACTTTAGATTTTTCCCAGTCAATAGGGAAAAAGTCATCCTTAGTAAATGCATTGAAATTTGACGATAAAAAAGTATTCTAGTTGGTAGTAATCTCTACAAGCTTCTTCTATTTACTTTTTCCGTTTTCCATTACAACGCTCTATCGCCAGCGGATGTTGGTTGAACCAAAATAGTTTAAGAATAATCATGAAATACACTTTCATTTTCAATATGCTAACCTTCCAATTTTTTCCGCAAGTAGCTTCAGTTATTTCATTGAATCATTTATTTTGTATTGAACAATTGTTCCGACATAATTGCCCTCATGTTGGAACAATTGTATATTTACAACAACGGATTATGGATTATCCAATGTATGAATGTTTTTTTGCCCTCCCCAACAAATAAATAATGTAATGCCATAATTGTCGAATACATTTGATTTTGTAGGCCACAGAGGTAACGACCCAAAAAAAGCAGAAACATCACTCCTAGGATTGTGTGCCGATTCAATGTTTTCTGCTTTTCCATTCTCCTTTTCGTTGTTCGGGGATTGTAAATAATTTGTTTATTTAGTGGCTTAAATAATTTATTGCCTAAATAGTACACACATATGTTGTGTTTTTGCTATTGAACGAACATCTGTTCTACGACAAAAAAAGAAAAACATTTTCAAAAAATGCTACTAATTTTCAGCCACTCATTTGGAATTTATTACTCTGACTCATATTAGTGAGTGCAGCAGTAGTGATTAGTGATTTTTAGGATAAGTTGACAATTGTTTGAATTTTCATTAAACTGCTGGTAATTTAGCTTGTTAGAGAGCGCCTCAATGGGAATTTGCATCTGTATTAATATAAATTAATTAATGTTTAAATTAAGCCACAAACTTGTTATAAACTCGGTTATATCTATGGTTTTGTTCGTTTTTTTTTTTTGTTTTGCTTTTTTAGTTTCTGTTGTAGTTGTTGATGATTTGGTGGAATCATTTAATTAACTTCTGTGTGTACTTGTATTACGCTAGAAAAACGTTTATTACATTTTGAATTATTTAAACAGAGGCATTCATTCGCAATGTATTTTTATTAACTAGTTTTTTGTTCTCCCTCTTTATTCTTTATTCTACACATATAAAATGCAATTATAATTGCAATTTTATTTGTCATTGAATTGTATAATTGTGTAATATAAATAGACAATCACGAAATTATTACAGTTTAACAGCTGCCGCGGAACAGTGGGGCAAAAGAAGATTAGACTTTTATTGCGGCTAAATATGATCAGGGATGGGAGACTGAGGTGTTGTTACGCTCATAAAATGTATTTTATGACAACATTATCTTAAGATCTTGGGTATGTTGAACCAAATCCAATTCAATCCGTCTGGAATACACTATAACTTTCGGAAGAAGTAAACCAATGTGGACAACCTTATTAATGTTTTCCTTAAACAACCCTTCTTGTATTTCCCACATAATTAGACAAAGTGCTGGTTTAAAAAACGAAAGATAATTCCATACAGATATTCGAAATCCATATTATATAATATTATTTTCAATGCCCCTACCAACAAGAGGTGTTATTTGGTATTTCGGTAGCTTTCACTTTTGAAGCTTTTATTATTTGACTTTTGACAAGTAGAAACTACGACATTACTAACAAGTAAAAACGGCGTTAAGTTCGGCCGGGCCGAACTTTATATACCCTCCACCATGGATTGCATTCCAAAGATGTTGTCGGTTTTCGTAGAAGTGCAGTAATATTACAGGAAAATATAAATTTTTTAATATAGCCAAACCAAAACAAATACAAATATTGAAAAAAAAATAATTTTATAAATAAATATAATATTTTAATTATTTCAAACCATTATTTATTTCAAATCAAAAAATAAACAATCTTATATTTTCAAAAAGCTTAAATACCATAAATATTGATACATAGTGGATGCTACAGTTGGTTGTATTTCCATTCTATTTTAATTCCAAAAGTACAAATTTATAAAATCCATTATCTCACGTACATTGTGCAAAATAACCTAACTTAATGATTCAACCAATTTTTGCCTTAAAAGAAAAATTAGGAATTTGGAAAAAAACTTTTTATTTTGCGTGTTTATGCAGCCAGAGGAATGTATACACCGAATTCCATGATTCCAGCTGCGCCCATTTGGTTGGTACCATTTTTACCCCCTTGACGTAGTCGTTTAGTTGGTACTATTTTTATCCCTCTGTACCATTGTATCCCTTGAAAGTACGAATTTCGAAAAATTCGTCTATTTTACGTGTCTACGCAGTCAGAGGAATGTATACTCCGAATTTCATGACTCTAGCTGCGGTCATTTGGTTGGTACTATTTTTATCCCCTTTTTCTATTTTAACACAAAAAAGTACGAATTTCGAGAAATCAGTTTATTTTCCGTGTCTACGCAGTCAGAGGAATGTATACTCCGAATTCCATGACTCTAGCTGCGGTCATTTGATTGGTACTATTTGTATCCCCTTTTTTCATTTTAACCCCAAAAAGTACAAATTTTGAAAAATCCGTGTATTTTACTTGTCTATGCAATCAGAGGAATGTATTCACCAAATTTCATTATTCTAGGTACAGTAGTTTGGTTTGTACCATTTTTATCTCTCTATTCCCATTTTACCCCTTAAAAGTACGAATTTGGAAAAAATACTTTTATATTATGTATCTACTCAATTAGATGAATGTACACACCGAATTTCGTGTTTCTAACTGTTATCGTTTAATATGTACCATTTTTATCCCTTTTTTGCCCCATTTCACCCCCTTTAAGGGGAATGCGCATACCAAATATCAAGCAAATAGAAACAGACATATTCAAGAGACATGCTTAAATACGCTAAAATATTAGGGATTATTATGGGTATTTTTAGTCCTTGTGAGGGAAAAAATTTCCCTTTGGTCCGATTTCGTCTCGTTTCGATCCCAATCGATCTACGACTATAAGATGCATTTATGGAAATTTTGAATGTTCAATCTCCTTTCGTTTAGAAGCTAGCGTGCTTTCAACAGAAGGATGGACATGACTAGATCATCTTAGAATTTTATGACGATCAAGAATATATATGCTTTATAGGGTCTCAGGTCGATATTTCAAGGTGTTACAAACGGAATGACAAAGTTAGTATACCCCCATCCTGGAGGTGGAGGGTATACAAATGGAACGATACACGCTTCAACAATGCATTGAAATTATTAAAATTCATGAATAAAAATGATCCGGACTTCCAGCGTAAAATCATCTTGACTGATGAGGCCAATTTCCACCTAGGTGGCTACGTCAACGAACAAAATTGTCGTTTCTGGGGGTCGGATAACCCAAGATCTATTGTTTAGAAGCCTCTCCATCCTCATCGTGTGACTGTTTGGTGCGGTTTATGGTCCGGCTTGGTCATTGGACCTTACTTTTTCGAAAATGAGGTTGGATCAACAGTTGGGGTGAATGGAGAGAGATTATTAATGATTTTTTATGCTCGGAGTTGGATGGTATTGATCTGGACAACGTTTACTTTCAACAAGACGGCGCTACGTGCCACACAAGCAACGCAACTATTGCTCGTTTACGGGAAAAGTTTCCGGACCGTGTTATCTCTTGAAGAGGTGATCACAATTGGCCACCGAGATCTTGTGATTTAACACCTTGCGGCTTCTTCCTTTGGGACCACGTGAAAGATAAGATATATGCCAGCATCCCAGCGTCGATTCAAGACCGCAAAGATAGAATTCGTGAGGCTATCGAGGACATAGGGCAGCCACTTTGCGATTTGGTTATGGAAAATTTCATGAAAAGGATATGGTCCTGTAAGCGTGGTCGTGGTGGCTATTTGGCTGATGTTGCTTTTCATTATTAACGGCATACCTTCCTCTTTATTACGAAATATCTCAAAAAATGGCATTTTTCTTTGAATACGAAAATAACATCTCTTGTTGGAAAACCCTGTAGTAGCTCACGAACAACCTGGCAAAAATTTAAATCATTATAAACTCTTTATTATTATTCCGGGAATTCTTTCGATTCGGTAATGTATTTACATACAGCTTTAGGCGTATGGTTATTGGAAGTTCTACTTTAGTACCATCCACGCGCACTACCCTTTCCTAGTTAAAAACTAAATACATAATTTATAGCTTCTCTAAGAATGTTCGTGATTTGATGTTGAAAATGTTGTTATAATGAATTTGCAAAATCAATAACGACTACAAAATCTCAGTATTCAAAACAAAATCTGTAAAAATTGTATAAGTATAAATGGCTCTATTTAAAGGATGGAATTTAACACATTATTATTATTCGTTTTTATACCCTCCACCCAGGGTTGTCACATTAGAGGTACAAAACTATATCGCCAAATTAATTGTCAGAAATCGCTAACAATTTAAACAACTTAAATTTTTATTAAAAAATCGACAAATTCCACTTGATATTTAGTTCTTGTAAAAAATGTATGGAATTCAGATATTAAATTTGAATTGAATATTTCCAACATTTCATAATAAAGAATTAAAGCATATTTTATTGGTTTTTATTTCTTGTCATTTATTTTGGTTCAAGACCATAGGTTGTGCCGAAGTTTTCAGCAGAACCCAAAATTAGCAAAGAAGGCAAAGTGAGACCTTTATTGTTGCAGCTGAAAGTTGACTGCGCAGTTTCGATGGGCGCTACACCATCTCATCAGAACTTTCGCAACGAATGTATGTCTTTGACTTAAATCAGGGTTCATATTAGTACCAGCGGTCACATATTTCTAATGAGAAACGCTGATAAACAAAATATTCCACCGAACTAAGTCGACACACTAAAAATCTCACTTTGCCAATTCAATGTTGTGCATGTGCTCGCATCGCTCGCAATAATGCAAAGGTTGTTGTTGTACGGTATGTCCCGTCTTCACTGTACCTCGTGTGTATTGTTGTTGTTTGTATGTATAGTTGGTCTGTTCTGTTGTATGTCTTGTCATTTATTTTGGTTCAAGACCATAGGTTGTGCCGAAGTTTTCAGCATTTATTATTATTAAAAGTTTATTATTATAAAAGTTAAAAATGTTCTTATACCGTGACCTAGTTTAGACAATTCATAATGCAGAATACACTTTCAACGGTTATAAAAACAATTAACATTAAAAAATATACTTTTTCTCCTCTATGAAGAAGTTTCTAATATTGAGTTGATCTCTTTCTCCCGTTTTCATTAGAGTTTGCATCCCGGGATTTCCCGCGGGAACATTCCCTGGAATTCGCACATTTTTCATTTCCCGTATTCCAGGAAATTCGTACGGAAATCCCGCGGGAATTCAGTAGAAGATATTACATATAAATCTTCGCATCTTTTTTTTCATCATTTCCACAATAAAATTAAAAATGTTGTATAAAAATTTAGATCACATAGTTGATCAGTTGGATTACAAAATACTTTTAAGCTGCGTTCGAATGTAGACTCAAAATCCAATTTTTCGGATTTTTCCTGAGATGAAAAAAAAAATCTACGAAAAATAGATTTTGGGCGTGTATCCGAACGCCACAAATAAAGAATTTAAAGTTTTCGAAGCGACAGGACAAAGAACAAACATTTCATTTAATGCTCTACTCACTATTAATATGAACGATCGTTCTCCGTCGCGTCCACATTTTCCAATACAAAAATATATATCTGATCTTTAATTAATTTTGAAAAGATGCGTGCAGTGATCTCATATTGCGCTTTATTATATGAACTCTGTAACAGGTTCGTTGTGAAATATATATTTATTTTACTTTAATAAAATGTGAATGTTTCATTGGAAAAAATAAGCTTAACTCATGTTGACGATTTCCCGTGCTGTCCCGGGATCCGGGGAAATTTAGAAAAATAATTTCCGTTTCCCGGGAAATAAGAAGTACTGGAAAATGCAAACCCTAGTTTTCATGGACCAATATCTCCTAAATATCATTTCAGGTATTTTAAATGGAACGAAAAAGACACAAATCTCAATAAAATGAGCATTTTGAAAAATCTGTTTTAGTAGAAAAGTCAATGCATACATTCGTTCAAAAATAGCGTTTTTGGTCGTCTACATTTATCACAGTTTTTCAATTATTATTACTTCTCAATTCTAAAATGTACATGGTTTGTTTATAATCGACGAGAATACGCCTATTTTTTGACTTTTTAAGAAAATCACAAAAGATAACAAAATACAATTTACACAATACCATTTTCAAGGTTCCTACCTCGAAACTTTTATCTTGATTTTACTAATTCTCAATTGGTCATATCTTTTTTCGTCCTCTATAAATCAAATATTTTATAGAGTACAGCTCCTGCTAAGTTGCAAAGAAATCGGAAATGGTATTTAAAAAGTCTTTTGTTTGACATGAGCACATATATATGACTTGCATACAAATATATTTCTCTACAAAGTACCGCCAATATATTAAAATCGGAGGATAGATTTAAAATTTTCTAAAATTAGGCAAGAATCGCTATGTCGCCAAACGTATTTAAAATTCGCCACATTTGGCGAGAAATCGCCATATGTGACAACCCTGCCTCCACCTCCAGGATGGTTGTATACTAACTTTGTCATTCCGTTTGTAACACATTGAAATATCGACCTGAGATCCTATAAAGTCTATATATTCTTGATCGTCATAAAATTCTAAGACAATCTAGCCATGTACGTCCGTCTGTTGAAAGCACGCTAGCCTATAATCGAAAGGGGCTAGGATATCCAAATTTTCCATCCGTCTGTCCATCTATTCTTGTAATCACGATACAGGTCGCAATTGTAGACATAACTAAATGAAACTTTGCACAATGAAGTTTTTCGGCACAAGGACGAACGCTATTTAATTTGAAGAAAATCGGTTCAGATTTAGATATAGCCCCCATACGAATTTCACTCCCGATTTGACTCTTTTCACTCTATATACCACATATTACAACAGATTTTCTTTAAAATTGGCAAAACATCTTTCATTTTCAACTAGAAACACCTGTGGTAAAAACTGTTAGATCGGTTCGGATCATTTTCCGCTCTAGAAACCACATATTGTATCAGATTGTCTTCAGATTTGGCAAAACATCTTATATTTAAACTAGGAACATCTACGGTGAAAATAGGTCAAATCGGTTCAGATTTAGATATAGCCCCCATACAAATGTCGCTCCCGATTTTACATTTGCCGCTCTAGAAACCACATATTGTACTCGATTTTCTTTAAATTTGGCACAACATCTTATAATCCAACTAGAAACACTTATGCTGAAATTGGGTAAGATTGGTTCAGATTTAGATATAGCCCCCATATAAATGTCGCTCCCGATTTGACTTTTGCCGCTTTAAAAGCCACATATTGTGCTCGATTTTCTTTAAATTTGGCACAACATCTTATAATCTAACTAGAAACACCTGTGGCTAAAGCGGGCTAGATCGGTTCAGTTTTAAATATAGCCCAAACACAAATGTTGCTCCTAAAAGTTTAACCGATTTTGGCCAAACTATACACTTTATATGTCATATATTTCGTTCCAGGTTTCAATATATCCTCATACCAATGTCCTTTCCGATTTAACATTTTTTGTGAAACACATACATTTACAGGAAACAAAAAACCTTCCCGTTTTTAAAGGGTGATTTTTTAAGAGCTTGATAACTTTAAAAAAAAAAAAACGCATAAAATTTGCAAAATCTCATCGGTTCTTTATTTGAAACGTTAGATTGGTCCATGACATTTACTTTTTGAAGATAATTTCATTTAAATGTTGACCGCGGCTGCGTCTTAGGTGGTCCATTCGGAAAGTCCAATTTTGGGCAACTTTTTCGAGCATTTCGGCCGGAATAGCCCGAATTTCTTCGGAAATGTTGTCTTCCAAAGCTGGAATAGTTGCTGGCTTATTTCTGTAGACTTTAGACTTGACGTAGCCCCACAAAAAATAGTCTAAAGGCGTCAAATCGCATGATCTTGGTGGCCAACTTACCGGTCCATTTCTTGAGATGAATTGTTCTCCAAAGTTTTCCCTCAAAATGGCCATAGAATCGCGAGCTGTGTGGCATGTAGCGCCATCTTGTTGAAACCACATGTCAACCAAGTTCAGTTCTTCCATTTTTGGCAACAAAAAGTTTGTTAGCATCGAACGATAGCGATCGCCATTCACCGTAACGTTGCGTCCAACAGCATCTTTGAAAAAATACGGTCCAATGATTCCACCAGCGTACAAACCACACCAAACAGTGCATTTTTCGGGATGCATGGGCAGTTCTTGAACGGCTTCTGGTTGCTCTTCACTCCAAATGCGGCAATTTTGTTTATTTACGTAGCCATTCAACCAGAAATGAGCCTCATCGCTGAACAAAATTTGTCGATAAAAAAGCGCGAAACACATTTCGAACCGAACACTGATTTTGGTAATAAAATTCAATGATTTGCAAGCGTTGCTCGTTAGTAAGTCTATTCATGATGAAATGTCAAGGCATACAGAGCATCTTTCTCTTTGACACCATGTCTGAAATCCCACGTGATCTGTCAAATACTAATGCATGAAAATCCTAACCTCAAAAAAATCACTCTTTACTTTTTCACCGAATTGAATTGTATTCGGATAGAAAGTGGAGCGTATCATAGAGTCGGCCCCGCCCGACTTTACCCTTTCCTTACTTGTTTTTCAATATGTCTGTCTGTACTTATTTGATATTCCCCCTATAACAGAAACGTGCACTATAAAGTGATTCTCATTCGTAATGGGTGAAATGGGGGCAAAAAGGAATAAAAATGGTACATATCAAACGACAACAGCTAGAAACATGAAATTGGATGTGTACTTTCCTCTAATTAAGTAGATATATAATATTAAAGTGTTTTTTCCAAATTCGTACTTTTAAGGGATAAAATGGCAATAGGGGGATAAAAATGGTACCAACCAAACGTTTGCACCTAGAATAATGAAATTCGGTGTATACATTCCTCTGATTGCGTAGACATGTAAAATAAACGGATTTCTAAATTCGTAAAAGGAAAAAGGGGATAAAAATAGTACCAACCAAATGACCGCAGCTAGAGTCATGAAATTCAGAGTATACATTCCTCGGAATGCGTATTTACAAAAAATAAAAGTTTTTTTTTCAAAATTCGTACTTTCCAGGGATATAATGGGTACAGAGGGATAAAAATAGTACCAACTAAACGAAAATTGAATGATGAAATTCGGTGTGTACATCCATCTAATTGTGTAGACACGTAAAATAAAGAGATTTTAGAAATAAATAAGTTTTTAAAATAATTATATCCTTTGGAACTTTCAAGTCCTGTGAAGGGGCAACAGGATGGGGAAAAAACTAAAAACGGCAACTAAATCCAGCTTGCCTATATATGTATGTATAATATCTGGTTCAAGTGTAACAACTTTTTTTTAAAAATTGTCGTACGGTGTAATCGGTCGTAATAAACACAGGTGTATTTTGGATTTCAACAAAAAATACACACATTTTTTTTTTAAATTTCCTTACTTTTACAATGATTGTTTTCTTCGTTAAGATCATAGCTACTATAATAAAAAAAACTAAATGTTCTATTAACTAATTTGTGAAGGAGGTTTCCCGCTATTAAAAAAAATAAAAAATAATGATTTGAAGAAAATTTTTTGAGTCTGGAAAGAGTGTCATAGTTTATACATTTATCCATAGTTATTTTACATAAATATTTTGTTTATTTTGGTAGAATATTAGTTACTAAAAATATTTGTATATTTGTACGTTTTTTCGTACTCGAAAAACGGATTTAAAAAAATATCTGAATTTTCAGAGACTATTCCTAAACCACTGTTTCTAAACTAATGTGGTATTGGCAGCATTTGTAGCCGTCATAAGTACTTTTAATTGAATGATCTCACCTACATTTCCAAAGTACAAATATTATTAAAGGTACCTTGGACAATAACAAATTTGTATGAAACAAAACTTTTATAAACACTCGTGTTATTTTTAATTGAAATTGCTTCAATTATGGAAAAATTATTTCGTCGTCTCTTAACATTTTGTGCTGCACTGTCTCCATTCGTTGTAATTATGTCAACACTATACTTCCACTACAATTATATAATAAAATTTACATAATATTATTAAAGTGTTTGTCAATATTAAATTGTCCCATTGTTTTATTACTTCCGCTTCGAAGCGTTTTGTGTTGTTTTTTTTTGAGTTTTCGACAGGAACGGTATTATTTGTCTGCTGGTGTTTTTCCCTCAAGCAAAAACAAATTAAAAAAATACAAGCCATAATTAAATATTTAATATAATTTAAAATTGAATTAAAAACAAGGTTTAATGGGAAATTTAATAAATGTAAATACCGAAAAGTGACCTAATTGGGGAAAAGTTGTTTGCATATATGATTAAATCCTTTAATCCTACCACTTTATCCATTTACCGCCCATCAGTATGTAGCTGCGACAGGACTAACATGTAGTTGAACAGTACAAATTATACACAAAGTGTAGTTTACAAATGAATAAGACCAAATCGGACTGTTACGAGTAAATATTTCGCCTCTATTTTGTTTATTTTTCGAGAAAATCCTATGTGAGATAAGACTTAAGCCGATGTTTAATTTTTCTGCATAAAAAACAAGTTTTAGAACCTAAATAAAAGCCGTTATTGTCGGCTACAATTTGTCTCCAAACTGGACGATTATTTGTCATAATTAATTTCCCTAAAACTTCAAAGAGTTACCCATCGTGGCTGTATTTCCAGAAGAAATCACCATTTTCCCAATTTTCAGTTTACTTTTTTTGGATAATATTTATTTACCTTGGCGATTTATTAAATATGATTTCCCCAGCCAACCATCATATCACAAAAACTAATTTAACACAAAACATTTAAACATTTGTTTATGTAAAAAACACAAATCTTCTAGCAAAGAAAACCAAAAAAGATCTTAAGTTATACATAAGTATTTGTTAAAAGTTAACCATGGGGAAAGAGACAAATTACAATAAAATTTTCTTTGAAAAACTATTTCTCAAAAACTTGAGGAAAAAACAAAGAAACCCTGAGAATTGAATAATACACGTGTTCGAAACTTAAGTCGGAGAAAAACTATTCTGACATACATGCATACAGAGCGAGCCAAAAGCATATTACCACCACCGAGCAGAGACACAAAAGTGTAACCAAATTTCCAACAAACAAATTATCCTCCATGAAAAGGACAAACACAGCCAGCAACGCCAAAAGGCAACATAGCACCAGCCAGCGAGGGGTAAACTTTCTGGTGAAATATTTCGCACTTTGTTCTTAACTTGAAATTCCTTCGCTCGTCCTATCTCAACAATTTAAACGTGGAAAACCGAAGAAAACATACCATGCTAAGCTGACAATGCAATTATTTGTGGCATTGGAGAACACTCAGAGAAAATCTGATGGAAACACTAAAAATTGTATTAAAATTTTACTCAAATTTAGCTAAAATGGTTTTCAAAATTCAACTCGAAAAATGAATTGGAAAAAGCGTCAGATTCACATATTATTTCGAGTTGGAAAATGAGTTCGACAAAAAATAATTCACTTAAACTCTTTTAGAATTAAGGTATCGATATGTCTTAAAAATGTTGGCAAGGAAATTAAATCTGGGGTACTGTCCTTGCTGAAGACCTTTTTGCTATCTATATTTTATAGAATGCAAATTTATACATTTCAGCTTTTCATTGCCTTTCCATATAAGAATACAAACGGTAGAAAGTAGAGAGAACCAAGAGATAGCAAGAACAAAATTAATATCACTCATGGACGATCACTTACACAAACACAAACTTAACAGGAGAGACAAACTTATATATATATATTATACTTGACACAGTGGGACAATCGAGAAAGATTTTGAATGAAAATGATGACATCCTTATATTGAACGCGGACAAAGGGGGGGAAACAGTGGCAATGTACAAGGACGAACATCAATCAAAAATGAAAGTAATTTTGAGGGACATATGTACATACAGACGCTTAAAAAGAGATCCCACTTCGAGTCTACAAACAAAAAAAAAAACAACAGATTAGTAGATAAACTATTTAATAAAAACTTGATAAGCCTCATGGAAAAGAACAAATTGACGAATAAAATTGCTACTGCCCCAAGAATATACGGACTCCCCAAAATTCACTAGGAAGGTACCCCTCTGAGACCAATCTGCTCCTCAATTAACTCACCTTATTATGGACTATGCAGATATATTGTTGACGTACTCCAGAACTTAACAAAGGACTCTATATACAATATCAAAGACGCGAGTGAATTTAAAAAGAAAATTAACAACACACATATTGATGACGATGAAATAATAATATCATTTGACGTTGTGTCCCTTTTTCCAAGTATACCAATCAACCTCGACATAAGGACAATTGAACAAAAATGGGACATAATAGAAGAATTCACCACTATACCAAAGGATTTATTTATAGAGATATTGACTTTCTGCATCACAGACACAAGATATTTTAAGTACGACGATAAATTCTATGAGCAAAGAAAAGGTATGCCAATGAGCTCGCCTGCATCACCAATAATTGTGGACATAATTATGGAACAACTTCTTGACACAGCAATTGAGAAAATTACCAGAAAACCTAGGTTCTTGACAAAATACGTTGACGATCTCTTCGCAATTTTGAGGAAAAATGATGTTGATGAGACGATCAAAATACTAAATGGATACAACACACAGGTTCAATTCACGATGGAAGAAGAAAAGGACAACAAATTACCATATCTGGATTCTATAGTACACAGACAAGGCAACATCATAAACAACATCAAAAACCATCACATCATCGAAAACGTTAATTAAAATTTAATTTTTTGCTCAAAATAAAAAAATTTTCACCAACTACAATATAAATATAAGTATCAAAAGAAATTTTCAAAAAAATATTTTGTGTCGTTTTTTTGGACTTAGCCTCGATATCCATCATTTTAACGCTAAGTCAAAAATTTTTAACACAAAATTATTTTTTCAAAATTTGTTTTCACACACACATTGATATTGCTATTGGCCACAATTTTAAAAAAAGAATTTTTTATTTTGAGTGAAATTTTAACATTTTTTAGATTTTTGTTATCGCAGCTTAGTTATCCAGTCTTAAAGAAAAACAGCCATATTATTGTTATTCATCATAGAACGCTAGGTCGAATGATTATTAGTGATTATCATACATACGCTCCCAGTTACCAATAACATTTACATATCGCTATTTAATATCACTATGCGACACCATTGGCGTAGGACGGGTGGTCCTGGGGTTGGATAAGCCCACCCCAGAAAAATTTTAGCCCCCCCAAAGAATTTCAAATAAATATAAGACAATTTGTACTATTTGTCTGCGTCACACAAAAATCTTATTTTTTTAAGTATGTACTTAATTTGTTCGGTCTTGGAAAAAGTAAAAATCATTTTCAACACAAAATGAAAAAAATGAACGTGAAAAATGTTAAATTTAATTAAAATTGTTTCATCAGTTTCGAAAATAAGGGCAATAGCGGCTGCCAAGATATTTTTGCACTTATATTTATTTACCAAAATTTTATTAAAAATTAAAGTATCAAACATCTAGCTTCATGTGAATAAATAAATACAAAACATATTCGTGTGTAAACACCCCTAATGTTTCAAATCGTTGTAGGAACATTCGTTAATGGTAGTGATTTATTTAACTATAATATTAACACAAACAACTTTAAACCGTTTTCAGTGTACTGAGCAGAACAGGGGTACAGTGCACACTGGTCCCAAATCCATTTTTTATGGCATAAAGTCGAAAAATAAACATACTGTCTTGTAATTTTGCACATTTGCTAGACATATCATAAAATCAAAAATAAAATTGTAAAACAGCTTTATATCAAAATTAATCTCACTTTTTTGAACCGCAAAGTTTAAGTAACATTCAGGCTTGTGGTGTTGCCACCTATTTTTCTCCAGTATATTTTCTTGATTGCTTGGAGTGTTGCCATAAAGAAAATATATACACATTTACCACTTTCCAATTTTAATTTTTATGTTTCTTTAATCCATTATTGCCTGGTACCCGATCCTGTTGGAATTTTTTCTTGATTTTTTGAGTACTAACTCATTTTGGCCCAATTATGAATATTTTAGACACCAAAAATTGATGTCTATATTGGTCTTCAAGATATGGCTGGGGTAGTTTTCTACCCCTTGTGCCGTTGCATGTTTACTTTATTAATAATAATGAAACAATCGTGTCAATAGTAAATTGAATATGTCTTCAATTTACATTCTAAATATTTGTTATTCTAAATATTTGACAAATATCAAGACATAGTTGTAACTCCGTCTAGTTTCGTAGAAATCTAATTTTAAGTTCAGGAGTAGAAAACTACCCGTCTGGCCATTAATGAGTTAAGCCGGGCTAACAAGCTGCGATAACAGAAACGATAATAAAAATTTATTTTTTTGCTCAAAAGACAAAAAAAAATGTTTTATTTTTACATTGTCGCCATCAACAATATAAATATTAGTATCCAAACAAATTTTCAAAAAAAAATATTTTCTGTTAACTTTTTTGGACTTAGCATCGATAACCATAAATTTGAGTTACTCTGGATAATTATCCAGGCTAAGTCTGAAATTTTTAATATAAAATTATTTTTCAAAGTTTGTTTTCATACACACATTGATATTGCTGCTGGCGGAAATTTTAAGATATATATTTTTTTAATTTGAGTGAAATTTTATCATTTTTTTGTTATCACAGGTTAGGTATACAGTCTAAAAGAACAGCCTTATTATCCGTGTGGCTATAAATATTTTTTTTGACTTTTTAACAATTGTGGCGAGCTATAGCCACCTCCAGAAGAATATCCCTCCTACGCCAATGTGCGACAGTCTAAAAACTTTGTGAATTTATATTATTTATCTGGTTGCTATTATCGAGTTAAACAAGATTCTGTAGTTAAAATTCGCCAGACACTCCCATAATCTTGAGTTAGGTTAAGCCTGCAACTTAGGTGATTATCCACCGATTTTTACTTTTTCATTGGATTTGAAAGGAAGAAACCTGGATATATCAATAGATATATAGCTTAAAGAATTCGTCTGCCTTTGTCCAGCAAACAAGATTCTTAAATTAATTTTTAACAATTTTTAAACTTTAGCTATGTTTTGCACATTATTTAGCTTGGTACCTCTTCTAAGTTTATTTAAATAACGCAGCAGTTGTTTGTTTTTATAACTTCAACGTCCAGTTTGCCATTCCGTTTGTAACACCTTGAAATATCGATCTGGGGCCCACTAAAATGATGATCATCCGCCCCTCCTTTCGTCTGTTGAAAGCACGCTAGCGTCAAAACGAAATGAGCTAGTACGTCCAAATTTGACTTAAATGTGTGTTATAGTTGTAAGTCAGTTGGGATTTGCCACAGGGAACAATTTTTCTCTTACAGGGACTGAAAATACCCCCAATAACCTTTAATATTTAGAGCATTAAGCATATTTTTTGAATATGTCTGCTTATATTTACTTGATATTTGGTATAAAAGTTCCTCTTGTAGCGTAAACGTGCACCATAAAACGATTATTTTACCAAATGGCTGCAGGTAGAATAATGAAATTCGGTACGCACATTCTTCCGACTGTATAGATGTGCAAAATCTAGGAAGTTTTCACAAATTTAATTTTATGATAATTTAGTAACGGTGAGAAAGATGATACAATTGGTACCTATTAAACAGCTGCAGCTAGAATAATGAAAATCGGCGTAGATTCGAAATATAGGGTCCGCCATCTAACGTTTTTTTTTTCAACTATTCTACCATTGGACTATTATTTGTGGAGTGCCCGAGGAAGCCATTTGAATGAAATTATTTTCCATTATTAACCGGAAGGATTGTACTTTCAAATAAAAAAATAAATTTGAGAAAATATTCAGTAGTTTTTTTATAGCATTTTCAAAAAAAAGTTATTTGGCGGACCCTATACAATGCGATTTCTCCATACTCGTACTTTTAAGCCAAAATCCGATAAAATTGGTACCGAACAAATGACAGATAATCACAAAGTTCGTCGTATACATTCCTCTGATTGCGTAGCGCAATATAAAGAATTTTTCGGAAATTTTTACTTTTTGTGAAAACGGGGCAGAAGGGTATAAAAATGGTACCAATCAAACGACTATTCTATTTATAATTTACTCAGACTTCGTAGACGAACAAAACAAAAGTCTTTCTCCAAATTCGTACTTTTAGCTATAAAATAGAGTAAAAGAGATAAAACTGGTACCAAGCAAACGGCTGTAGCTAGAATCTTAAAATTATATGTACACATTCCATTGTGAACCCGAACGATTTATAAAAACGCCACATAAGTGAGCGTGGTCTTTAAATAAATTAATTCATTTTATTTTAAAACAAGTAAGGAAAGGCTAAAGTCGGGCGGGGTCGACTATATGATACACTCCACTTTCTATCGGAATTCAATTCAATTCAGTAAAAAAGTGAAAATGGGAAAATTTTTTGTATGTTTCCTAATCACAGGCTAATATGACCTGGTCCAATTTGTCAAATCGAGAATAATATTTGTATCGGGGCTATATCCAAACATTGAATGAAGTGACTAACTTTCACAATAAGTTCTTCTAGTTGAAGTATAACGTGATATGCTCAATTTTAAGAAATTCTCTGAAAATACGCGGTTTCTGGGGGAACGAAATTTGTATGAGAGCTATATGTAAATCTGAACCGATCTAACACGTTTTTACCACAGGTGTTTCCAGTTGAAATATAAGGTGTTTTGCCAATTTTGAAGAAAATCTGGTGAAATATGTGGATTCTAGAGCGGAAAAATTGCCAATTTTGAAGAAAATCTGGTGAAATATGTGGATTCTAGAGCGGATAAATTCAAATCAGGAGCGAAATTTGTATGGGAGCTATATATAAATCTGAACCGATCTAACACATTTTTACCACAGGTGTTTCTAGTGGAACTATAAGATGTTTTGCCAATTTTGAAGAAAATTTTTGAAATATGTGGTATCTAGAGTGAATAGGGTCAAATCGGGAGTGAAATTCGTATGGGGGATATATCTAAATCTGAACCGATTTTCTTCAAATTAAATAGCGTCCCGAAAAACTTCGTTGTGCAAAGTTTCGTTTGGTTCTGGCTACAATTGCGACCTGTATCGTGATTACAACAATAGATGGACAGACGGACATTGCTAAATCGATTCAGAAAGTGATTCTAAGTCGATCGGTATAATTAACAATGGGTCTATCTCTCTTCCTTTTGGGTGTTACAAACAAATGCACAAAGCCATAATACTCTCGAGGAGTGTATAATTATAATAATGAAACATCAAAATTTATTTAACAAATATCGCTGTCAGCACAAAATCATAGTTTTCCTAATATTTTATTGCACTTATACATGAAGTCGAAGCCTCTACTATGCCGGTAATACTGAGAAATTCAGTCCATGGTGGATGGTATGTAGGTTTCGGCCCGGCCGAATTTAATGCATTTTACTTGTTCGTTTCACCCTGCTCCTTCATATTCATCATTGTACACTGGGTCGAATGATTATTAATAATTATCACACATACGCCCCCAGTTACCAATAACTAGGCCTGGCCTGGTTGTCAGATATGGCAATTTCTCACGAAACGTGGCGATTTTTAAATATGTTTGGCGCTTTATTGTCGATTGGGCGACATGGCGATTTTTTTGGCGATTTATAAAAAAGTTGGTGATTTTCTTGGCTAATTTTAGAAAATTTTAAATCTGTACTCCGATTTTATTATATTGGCATTACTTTGTAGAGAAATATATTACAACTAGCAAATACCCGCTACTTCGTACGCGGAAAAATGGTATGGTATTGACAGTAGTTTGTATCGGTATTCAAACTGTTTTTTTATATTTTGAAATTGCCTTAGTGTAAGGATATTGCTTTCAGCGTTTATACGTAGTTAATAGTTTAATTTATAGGCACAAAATGAAAACAATTTTTCTACAAAAAATCATATAAAGTAGACAATTATTTGCACGTTTCTTTCTTAAGCTGTGAAAATTATACTCTCACTACAGAGTAGGAGCGTATATATCATTAGGGATAGAAAAAAAGTGTAACGCATTGAAGAAGAGATTTAAAACCATAAGTATGTCCCAAGTCCCTTTCACGTCCGTCTGACTCGTTGGTATACACGATATCTCTGGAAGGGACTTAAAGAATTTATTCAAACTCTGCACATAGTACTATTTTCCCAAATTCGGAAATAGGGGAAATTGATATACATCTTATGGTACCCACACACGTATAGTCCATATTCCAAAACAAACGACCCGTACGTAAAATTAAACCTAATATAACTTCTATACTTTCCACGCAAATTGACATAAGCTTTGGTCAAAATAAAACTGATATAACTTCCATACGTATGGTTGAAATTAGTTGCAATTCGTGATTTTAAAATGTTTTTATAACCACTTTAAACCTATAAAATATTTATGCTTTTCCGCGTCCTTTGAAGTCCCTATCCAAGTGACATTTTGTATCTATCTTTTATTTTGCCGGGGATAATGAATATAATAATCACACATAACTCTTTCTGTGCCGCTTGTGCCCTTAAACATACAAAAGAATTTATGACTCGGTGAAATGTACACACCGAATTTCTTTTCATATTCTAGCTGAAAACTTTGGTTGGTACTATCTGTATCCCAAATCGCCAATTTTAGTTGGTACCCTTTGCACCACTTTGGATCCGCTTCCCCCTTTAAAGTATACATTTGATACAATCCAATTGTATTGCAGTATCCATAAGCGATTATGTCCAAGTTCAACTTAAAAGTATAAATATTGAAAATCTGTCAATGTTTCGCGTCTACACTGTCGGAGGAATATACCCACCGTATTTCAGGATTCTAGTTTCAGTCGTGTTGTTGGTACCATAGGAATATAAAAAGGTAAGAATTTCGAAAAATATATTAATTTTGTGTTTCTATGCATGTACAAACCGAATTTCATAATTGGTACCGCTGTTATCCGTTTTTACCCAATTTCACAAGCTAATATTTACGAATTTCGAAAAATTCCTTCAATTTACATTTTCAGGGATGTACACGCCGAATTTCATGACTCCAGCTTCGTCTGTTTGATTGGTACCATTTTGTTTCCCTTTCTACTCAATTTCACTCACCAAAAGTTCGAATTTTGAAAAATATTTTCTTAGTCGCATTCGTGCTGTAAAAGTAATGCCAGTTCCGAATCATGATTCTATGCCCAGTTGTTTGGTCTGGGCTGTGGTACAATTTTTATCCCATTTAATCCCTTAAAATTACAAATTTTGAAAAATGCCTTCTTATCAGTGATGTGCGCTGTAAAACGAATATACATACCGAATTTCATTATTGTAGCGTCATCCGTGTTGTTGGTACCTTTTTATTCCCTTTTCCGCGTTGACCTGTTAAAAGTACGAATTTAAAAAGATTCGGTCATTTTGCGTTTCTAAGGATTTTGAGGTATGTACACACCGAATTTTATTATTCCAGCTCCATCCGTTTGATTGGTACCATTTTTATATTATATTCGTGCTATAAAAGTAAAGCCCGTTCCAAATTTCAAGATTCTAGGCCCTGCCGTTTGGTCAGGGTGATGGTACAATTTGTATCCCATTTATCCCTTAAAAGTACAAATTTCGAAAAATGCTTTCTTATTAGTGATCTGCGCTGTAAAACGAATATACACACCGAATTTCATTACTGTAGCGTCATCCGTGTTGTTGGTACCTTTTTTATTCCCTTTACCCTTTAAAAGTACAAATTTCGAAAAATTCCTTCATTTTGCGTTTATAAACATTTTGAGAGATGTACACACCGAATGTTATGGTTTCATCTCCATCCATTTTATTGGTACTATTTTTATCCCTTTTTACCCGACTTCACCCCTTAAAAGTACGAATTTTGAAAAATATTTTCTTTTGCGCGATGAAGCTATACGAGAAATTTTTGTACCAAATTTCAAGATTCTAGTCCCAGCCGTTTGGTCATTGCGGTGGTACAATTTTTATCCCTCTTTACCCCATTTTACCCCTTAAAAGTACGAATTACGAAAAACTCCCTTCAAATCCGACCTCTTCGCTGTAGATAAATGTACATATCAAATTTCATGATTCTAGCTTCAGCCATGTTGTTGGTATAATTTTTGTCCCATTTAACCCCCCAAAAGTACGAATTTTTAAAATGTCACTTTTTGGAATGTCTTCATGCCGCAAGAGGAATATCCATACCAAATTTCAAGATTCTAGGTTCAGCCGTTTGGTCATTGCTATGGTACTATTTTTATCCCTTTTTACCCGATTTCACCCTCAGAAAGTACGAATTTTGAAAAATATTTTTTTATGCGCGTTGAAGAGGAATTTTTTTTACCAAAATTCAAGATTCTAGTCCCAGCCGTTTGGTCATTGCTGTGGTACAATTGTTTCCCTCTTTACACCATTTTACCCTTTAAATGTACGAATTACGAAAAACTTCCTTCAAATCTGATTTCTTCGCTGTAAGGGAAATGTACATACCAAATTTTATGATTCTAGCTTCAACCATTTTGTAGGTACCATTTTTGTCCCATTTAACCCCCCAAAAGTACGAATTTTTAAAATGTCACTTTTAGGGATGTCTTCATGCCGCTAGAGGAATATCCATACCAAATTTCAAGATTGTAGGCCCAGCCGTTTGATCAATGCGGTGGTACAATTTTTATCCCTTTTTACCCCTTAAAAGTACGATTTTCCAAAAATCCCGTCTTACCACACCTCTACATTGTAAGAGAAATGTACACACCAAATTTCTTGATTCTACCTCTAGCCGTTTGGTCTGGGGAGTGATCAGTCAGTCACTCAGTCATTCAATCACGGAACTCTTTTATATATATAGATTTGTATGCAAGTCATAGATATGCGTTCATGTCAAACCGAGCACTTTTTAAAGTACCATTTGCGATTTCGGTGCAACTTAGTAGGATAACTGCACTCTATAAAATATTTGATTTATAGAGGATGAATTAAAAAAATTTTTTAAAAGATGTGACCAATTGACAATTAGTAAAATCAAGATAAAAGGTTCGAGCTAGGAACATTGAAAATGGTATTGTGTGAAAACGCGTAGGTTCAATTGAAAGAATGAAGACTTCTTTTAAAGATAATTGTATTTTGTTATCTTTTGTGGTTTTCTAAAAAAGTCAAAAATAGGCGCATTCCCATCGATTATAAAAAAACCATGTACATTTTAAAATTGAGAAATAATAATAATTAAGAAAACTAATAAATGTAGACGAAACGCATTTTTTGAACGAATGTATACACATTGACTTTTCTACTACAACAGATTTTTTAAAATGTATCTATACGCTTTTATTAAGATTTGTTTCTTTTTCGTTCCACTTAAAATACCTGAAATAATATGTAGGAGACATTGGTCCATGAAAATGGAAGAAAGAGATCAACTCAATATTAGAAACTGCTTCATGAAGAAGGAAAAATATATTTTTTAATGTTAATTGTTTTTAACCAGTAATCCCTGCGTTGAAAGTTTATTCTGCTTTATGAGTTGCCTATAAAAAAAATTTTAACATTTATTGAGAATTATAAATACCAATAAAATAAGTTATTATTTTTTATCATTAAATATTGAAAATATTAAATTCAAATATATTATCTGAATTCCATAAAATTTTTACAAGAGCTAAATATAAATATAAAATATAAAATCGATTTTTTAACAAAAACTGAAGTTGTTTAAATTTGGCGGTTTTTTGGAGATTTCTGACAAATGATTTGGCGATAGAGGTACAAAATAATCCGACAACCCTTAGGCCTGGATATTTTGCATATTTTTTATCCGATTGGATATTTTCTTACATTATCCTACGCTTTGCAATTGTAAACAAAGATCCGATCCAAATAATCCGAAGGACAAAAAAAATCCCTCGGATTTTGTTGCAAAATCCAAACAATTTTAATATATCTGAACGCTCTTTTAAATAAAAATGTGAAAATATGGACTGTACATACTTTCCACATTTTTATTTAATTTGTTTCAAATTTTCTGAGTGTAGCGGCGACCAACGTTGGTGTTCGCATAACGAACTATTTTCAAGGACCATCATTTCAAGCATATCGACAGACTACACTTTTGTGTAAGGAACTTATTGGCGGGTGGTTGTGGTGGTGCCACAAACGTGGGAAGATGCCACAAATAAAAACAATTAAAACATGAATGTAATTCTATGAAAAAGCGGAAAATTTGCAAAGATTGAAAGCGCATTTATTTACGCCAACACGATTTTCTAGAACAAGGCTTAAAACTTTCTTCTGTTTTAACCGAATTGCATGGAATAGCACAACGAAAAAGTTTTTTTTTGGCTAACATGAAACATACACCTACTTAGAGAGCAGAAAAAAGTCTAAAGATTTATGTCTGCCTATTATAATAGGCATTTATAACCTTGGTTAAGCTTTAAGATGATACTTGAGGTTGTTTGCTAACTTTTCTTGTTCTTCAAAAGAGGAGAATTATTATTTAAATGCTAAATAACTTATTCTTTTGATGGGGTAGAACTAGGTTTTGTATCCGCATTTGTGCGTATTTTGTGGCAGATGTGTTGTGGGCTATAGCATTTTAAGAGAGTCATTAACATAAGGAGGCAAAGGATGATAGAATTTATTTGAAAATAAATAATATAATAATAATTTTACAAGAACATTGAATATGTTTTTTGTAATCTATAGCCATGTCTTCTTTAGAATTCAACCCAGTGTGCCATAATTTTCGGTACCAATTGAAATTAATACCAATCTCAACAGGAAGGCTAATCATTTGCGTGATTTTTCATACCTCCCTTAACTTTGTATTCTACATGACATACTGTCTTCAGTTCTTCTTCAGTTACACGATTCACTTTTTAACTTTACCATGATCTCCTAATATGATAATGCCCTCCTAATAGCGACATAAATCGCCACGAATTGTATGCGAGACATCCTTGCTCTAGATATTACCACACTTATTACACCATGCCACCATATTTATGATAACCAAAAATGTAGGCTGTGTACAACAATTTGTCCGCTCACCTAAGAGTAGGCACTCGAAGCATTTCTCTGGTTACCGCCTTGATGTATGCTTTGGTTTTTATTTATGCAACAGCATATTATTGCTTATTACCTTTGCTCTGCTGGTACCTTTGCCAGTAAGTCGTATTTTGTTTCGTTGAGCCAAAATCATTTGGCCAAAAAAAGAAAGGCTCAGAACCAGTGCGATTTTTGTTTACTGTTCGTGCAAACTGGTGGAGTGGAGTGCTACAAACGAAATTTGTTTTTGCCACTACCTCCGTTAAAGCTGTGCACAAGCTGTGAGGAGCAAAACCATTGGCAAAGAATTATTGTTTTGCGGCAGGCCCGATATTGTTGTGAGCCAGAGATAGGATGAAGAAAGTAAAGTGAAATTTGCAACATTCTGGTGAACGAGTATTTTTCTATTTTCTATTGTAAATTGGTTTCATAAATACTGAGGCTTATTTAATCCACTACGTTCGTTGCGGCATTCAAATGCAGCGCACAAAACTACAAATATATGTTTTAAAAGGGAACACAACACAACCACCCACTCACTTGGAGCTGTGCACAGTGCTTTGATAGATAAAAGAAAGTGGGAGAAATTTTTTTAAGAGCAAAAATCAAAACAAAATGATAATTGGTTACAATCGCCGCCTTGAGGTTAATGCAATCAAGAAGTTTACAAAATAAATGTGGGCGATTTAAAGAGTTACACAGCCTTGACAGCCCAAAAAAGCAGACTTAAGAAGGAGGTTTTATTGTGCGACAATTATAAAACTTAGCAAAACCCGTTTGCTGCACATACAGTCCTCGTCAATAGGTTAGACGCACCCATTTGAAACACAAAATAGGTTTCTGATATTTACTAATCATGAATAGGAAATATGACAACTACCAAAAATGAAAGCTTATAGGCTACACAAACTAAATATATCAACAATTGTTTTCTCCTCTCATGCCTAACGGTATTCTTATTCCATTTGTAAAACAACAGCAAAAATACACATATTCTAACAGTTCATTTGATCAAGTAATTAATGAAAACTAATGTAGTCATACGTTTTACCCAAAAATATTTTTATTTCTGTTACACAGCAAGTTTATAAAAAATGTTTAGTAATGAGTATTTCCGCCGCCGTTTTTTGAAATTACTTCAAAAATACGATCTTTCATGGAGCTGTATAAGGACTTCAGATATTCAAGGGAGATTTCGGTCCATGATATCTTTATAGCTTCAATTAATGACTCCTTGTTTTCAAATTGTCTTCCTTCTGCATACACCTTACGAGTTAACCAGCCCCAGACGTTTTCAATTATGTTAAGGTCTGGAGAATATGGTGGCCAGTCCAACAGCTGCACATCCTGGCTTGAAATAAAGGACTTTACAATGCGTGCGTTGTGTATTGGTGCATTATCCTGCTGCAAAATCCAAGGAAGCGGTCCAAAAATATTGTTTAGTTCAGGGAAAGCATTTTCCAATAGCATTTTATAGCTGTTGGCATTCATTTTATTGCTCACAAATACTAAATCAATCGCGCCATAATAGGTGATAGCACCCCACACCATTACGCCGCCTTCTCTGCTGTGGTGGCGACACAGATATAAATTTTCTTTTCGTATTTCATGAAAATAATACTGGTATCCATCTGGGCCATTGAAATTGAATTTCTTTTCGTCGGTAAAAACGACCTGCCGCCAGTCATTAAGTCTCGTATCTACCTAAACGTCCCAACTCATGTGATTCTTTGAGAATTCCAGGCGTTTTAACTTGCGAGTAGCGTCCAGCGGGGGCTTCTTCTTCATTTTTTTTCGTTTTATATTATTGGCATTCAGTAAAACTCGACGAACACTTGTAGCGAGAATTTTAATTGCACTAGCTGGATATTATGAGGAAAAATCTCCAATGTCCATTTTCATTTGCGAACTCATTAAGGTGTGAATTGGTAAAAATCCCACAATTCTTAAAATGGGAAAAATAAATCCGAAAATGAGATTTTTTAAATGAAAAAACTTTTGTTAATTCTAGTTATGTCTGTGGATAAAATTAATCTGCATTTTATATTTTTTATATATCAGTACATTGCGTTTAGAGAATTAATTGGCCTACTAACTTAATTACTATGAATATAAGTCATATTCGAGTGAACCGACTGAGTGAATTATTGTAGCTATCCAGTTAGAATTCTTTTTGTTTATTTTCATAGCGTGAACCTTCCAAAATATATAAACTTATATATATAAAGGGTGATTTTTTAAATGCTATAGGAAAGTTTTTCAAAAAAAAAAAAACACATACAATTCAGAAAAATGCATGAAATCTTTATTTCAATCGATAGTACGGTCCATATAATTTAATATTTGAAGATTATTTCATGCAAATGTTGACCTTGACTGCGCCTCAAATGGTCCATCCGCTTAGTCCAATTTTGGCATTTCCACGTTTTTGAGTAACAGAGACCCAATTGCTGCGAACGGCGACAAATCGATAATTGATGGTCATCAGTAACACTGGCCGATACAGCTGCGATATTTTCTTCAGTTCGCACTCTACGTAAGTGTGTTGGTTTAATGTCCAACAATGTAAATTTGGTGCGAAATTTAGTCACAATAGGCCGAATAGCCGCTTCAGTGGGTCGATTAAAATGACCATAAAATAGAAGCGCGCGATGAGCTTTCTTAACAAGCACGCATTTGATAATAAAATTCAATAATTTGCAAGCGTTGTTCGTTTGTAAGACGATTCATGGTCAAATTATAGACCAAACTGAAGATGTTGGACAGTGAAACAAAACACGAAACGTGCGTCAGCTGTTTAAACCAGTGTTGCCAAAAAGATAACAGCTAAAAAATCACCCTTTATAATATTCCAAGATGTTGAAACGGAGGGGTATACAAGTTGAAATATAAACAGCTGTTTACATATAAGCAGGTCTTTGTGCATTTGTTTGTAACACCCAAAAGGAAGGGAGACAGACCTATTGTTAATTATACCGATCGACTTGGAATCACTTTTTGAATCGACTTAGCAATGTCCGTCTGTCCATCTATTCTTGTAATCACGATACAGGTCGCACTTGTAGACATAACCAAATGAAACTATGCACAACGAAGTTTTTCGGTACAAGGACAAACGCTATTTAATTTGAAAAAATCGGTGCAGATTTAGATATAGCCCCCATACGAATTTCACTCCCGATTTGACTATTTTCACTCTAGATACCACATATTACAACAGATTTCATTCAAGATTGGCAAAACACATTATATTTCAACTAGAAACACCTGTGGTAAAATGTTCACTCCCGATTTGACTTTTTCCTCTCTATAAACCACATATTTCAACAGATCTTCTTCATATTTTGCAAAATATCTTATGTTTCCACTAGAAACACCCATGGTGAAAATAGGTTAGAACGGTTCAGATTTATATAACGCTCCCATTCAAATTTCGCTCCCAATTTGCCTATTTCCGCTCTAGAAATAACATATTTTTTCAGATTGTTTTCTTACATTTAAACTAGGAACAACTGTGGGGAAAATAGGTCAGATCGGTTCAGATTTATATAAGGCTCCCATACAAATTTCGCTCCCGGATTGACTTTTTCCGACCCAGAAACCACTTATTTTCATAGAATATCTTCAAGTTGAGCATAACACGTTATACTTGAACCGGAAGAACTTATTGCGTAAGTGGATATAGCCCCATTCGATGTTTGGATATAGCCCCGATACAAATATTCTTCTCGATTTGACAAATTGGGTCAGATCATATTTGCCTATGATTAGGAAGCATACAAAAATCCTACCCGTTTTCAATTTTTTACCGAATTGAATTGTATTCGGATAGAATGTGGAGTGTATCATATAGTCGTCCCCGCCCGTCTTTAGCCCTTCCTTGCTTGTTTGTTGTTGCATTCGTTTTTTCTCGTCCGAAAATATCACCTAGAGTGAAAAAAGGATTAATTGATGGAAAAAGGGATATCGAAATTTTGGATACAGTGTTTCAATTTGTTTTTCCGTTTAACTCTGAGAATTCCATACGTTTGATTTTGGGGTTTTCCTCATGCCTGCGTTTACAACTTTTTACGTGACATCTTGAACTATCTTCTACTTATTTTCATTTTATAAATTTGCGATTGCTCTTCGACTTCAATTACTCGTAATTAGTTGAATATAGAGGATTGCCAGTTTTATTACCTATGATTTTGTTTCATGACACGAAGCACTGTAGCAGTGGGCTGTGCTTTACCTTGGCCACATTTGGTAGAAGGCGAATGCATTTCGGTCCCTTAGCTATGGAATTGGAAACAAAGCTGAGAAAAATATGATTATCATTCGCAAAAAGGTAAAGTAAATGAATATTTTGCTTTACGGCTCCTTTGAAAGATTGCCAGGGCAGGGCAAGGCGATGTATTGCAACAAGGCAACACAAGCATAGCCTACTTTAAGGCTTTGCGGGAAATTTATTTTAAAGCATACAATTCGAACGCCAACATTTGTATCAGTTTATTTAAAGCATTTGCTACATTTGATTTAGAGATACAGAGAGTTCTGTTTGCGCTGTGCTTACAATTAATCTAAGAATTTAAGCAAAAATGCCAATGTCGTTTTTGTTCTTTTACGTCGTCTCTGTTATTCTCAAGGCCTTTTGTGGTCGTATGTGTCTCTGTTTTTTTTTATTTTGTTTTGTTTTTCCTCTCTTTGAGCTGCTGGTGTTAAATTCTTGGCAATATCGTTTCTTTCTTCATTATTTATGGGTCACATGTTAAATTTAAAAATTACCCACCCCCGCCCCCAAGAAAAACCAAGACCAAGACCAGATAGGAGTGGCTGAGCAAAAGCGCAAAATAAAAAAAAAAACATATTTTCTGTCTATTCATGTTTATTTATTGTTTCAAGCACAAGTATTTCTTTCTCTCATTCGTTCGTCTTGAGTATTTCAATTTATCTATATTTTGTGTTCATAGCCTCTCCACCGCCGGATGGAGTGCATATTCATTTTGTCCTTCTGTTTGTAACACCAATTGAGTTGGTGGCCGGAGTCATTTCACTCGAAGTGGTACTTTTGTCTTTATCAAATTAACACCATCGAACAAGGACAGGTGCTTAATTTTCCAAATAACTATATTTTGGAATCGTATAAAATTTCAATAGAATCTCTATATTTGATATTGAATGATTGATAGATTTCTTGGCTGTTGACATTTCATGGCCATTAGTTCTATAGTCCTTTGTCTGTCCTTTAGGAAAGAAAGTAAAAATTAGCTCCATGCCGAACGAAGGGTATATATGCGTCCATCCACACGAACGTAACGTCGCTATTACTTACCCTTCTTGCTCTATCTTCTTCTTCGACGATTTCGTCTGTTCTTGGCATTATTGTATGTATGTGTGTGTTTAAGCGTTTTGTCGGCAATGAATGAGATGTGTGGCAAAAGGAGTCGAAGAAAAAAGTTGCTTATGTCATTTGGCTGGTATTTCGTCGTCAATTATTGTGCGAAAGAAAAGCAGAATACGAATATTGATTGTTTTTGTAATAAAAGACGAAATTACATAAGTTCAGTCAGTGTCGTTGGCGACATTTGATATTAAATTCAAGCAAGAAAAAACATGTATTTGAATAGACGCATAATCGATAGTATCTTTGTATGAATGATACCATAAGCTAAAGTGTTAAAACTTTTCTTTTTCAAGCGTTTGATATCACATCGAATTGGAATGCCAGGGTATGAGGTCTATATATTATAGAATGCGAAGGGTTAAATTGTAAAATGCTTAGTGTATGCCTGGGAACTCAGGGTGATTTGAGACAGTTTGTACAGGGGGAATGTATAGATCTCTGACTCTCTATAAAAAATAATATTCAATTAGACGCCTTATTATTCACTTCATTATTTTCACTTCATTTATTTGAAAAAATCATGATTTATTTTTCAAATTAATAGAGCAACAATGTTTTTAGATCCCTAGGATCTTGGTTAAATTCATTCACAGATTCATTCAACGATTCGATTGAATTTAACTGATTTTTTTTTTCAAAAAATTCGAAACGGCTCTTCTCATACGCATATAGGAGATAATCAATGAATGGAATAGTGGGTTACGAGACTATAGAAGGCCAGTAAATAGGGAAAATGGAAATGGAATTTTATTTCGAGAAAACTACTAATTGTATGTAACAATTTTTATAACCTCAGAATAGGAGATTATATATCATTTGGGACAGAAACAAAGTGTAACGCATTGAAGTAGTGACTTAAGAACATAAGTATGTTTGGACCTTTTTTTTGTTTATATATATTTAATTTGCAATCTATCTTAAGTACTTACAAGATATTAAACAAATTTGATATTCATTAAACAATAAAATAACAGGTGTGATTTACTTTATTAAGTAAAACCACTTAAAACTATATTATCTAAATATGATTATAGTATATACAATGTATACAATGTATGTACATATGTATATTATACACATGTACTCCATATAATTATTGGTTTTAAATATAAACATATTTTTAATTTCTAAATGGAAGGTCCAAAACATGTAACCTTTTTAGTCTTCTTGTGTCATTGGTTTCATCGAGTAGACATATCGCAAGTGTATTTGGATGATGGTTTAATCTTTCCAAATATCGTTGTGTGTAGTGACAAATTTTATCTTTAATGGTTGGAATGTTTAAATCGTTGTGAATTGTGTAATTTTTAACATACCACGGAGCATTTAAAATTGTTCGTAGGGTTTTTGACTGAAATCGTTGTAAAATTTCTATGTTGGAGTTACTAGCACATCCCCATAAATGTATACCGTAAGTCCAAATTGGTTTAATAATCGCTTTGTAAATTCTTAGTTTGTTTTGAATATTTAACTGAGATTTGCTCTTAAGCATCCAGTGTACTCTACGTATTTTTAAATCTAATTGTTGTCTTTTAGCTTTTATATGATTTTCCCAAGTAAGACGACGATCCATATGTATTCCAAGATACTTAACGGAATTGCTATTTGGAATTGTGTCACCATCTATTGTAACAGGTGGACAGTTAGTTTTATTCATTGTGAATGTCACGTGCTTGGATTTGGTCGAATTCACCTTTATGTTCCATTTTTTGAACCAATTGCAGAGGCATTGCTTGCAGAGACACTTGACGATAAAATGGCTGTATCATCAGCGTATGTGGCTACAAATACATCATTCAGTACTGGCATATCTGCGGTGAATATTGTATAAAGTATAGGTCCCAAAACACTTACTTGGGGTACACCACACAACAAATTTCAGATATGTTCGAGAATGCATTATTTTGTTTAACGTAAAATGATCTATGGCTGAGATATTACATAAGTAACAAGAAGTACGGAGTTTGTAACAGACTTTTTATTTTGTAAAGAAGGCCGGGGTGCCATACCCTATCAACGGCCTGTTGAATGTCTAAAAACACCGCGAAGCAGTATTTTTTGTTTTCCAAGGCATCTGTGATATAGTTCACAATCCGGTGGCATTGCTCGGTTGTCCCGTGTTTATGACGGAAACCGAACTGGAATTCCGGAATAATATTGTATTCTTCGATTAATGGAAGCATTCTTCTTATCAGAATTCTCTCGAATAATTTAGAGAATGTTGCCACGATTTCGGCACATTTCCATTGCGACGGAAAATGGCTTAATCTCAGAATTGAGTTCAAGATATATGTAAGATACACTAGACTTTTTTGGGACGATATTTTACCATTTTTTTATTTATCCTGTCGAAACCTGGCGATTTTGATAATGAAAGTTCTTTGATTTCACAATGAATTTCTGATGGTGTGGTGTATCGTATCGGTAGATCCATGGGGCACGTCGCTTCTAAGAACTCGTAAATTTTTTCTGTGTGTATTGAGGACGAATTGAAGTCGAAATGTTTAAAAGTGTTTTTAAATGATCCGCAAAAGCTGTGCTCTTTTGGTTATCGGATTTGCACCATTCTCCTTTGGAATTTTTAAGTAAAGGGAATTTTTTTTGAGGTCGTTTGAGGAATTTAGTCGCTTTCCAAAGTGAATAATCACCATTGTGCGATGGACTTAGACTTTTCGAAAATTCGCCCAAAGATTTGTTTCTGTATTCCTTTAGAGCAAGGTGAAGTTCTTTATTGGCTCTATTGAAATGTATTTTATCTTGTGGATTACGGGTTCTTTGTCATATTGTTTTAAGCTGTCGCTTTCTTCTTAATTGATCTCTTATTTCAGTTGGTATCACCATTTGATTCACATTAACCTTTGTCGAAGTAGGAGTTGATAGATAAACTGCTTCTATAATAAGGTTTGAGAAATTAACTACTGCATCTTCAATTTCTTCACCAGACTTTAAAGAAACCTTTAAATTTGTATTTTTCTCGAGCCAATATACATATGAATCTATATCAGTTTTATTGGTAAATATTTGATGATTCAGTGTGTCACGAATATGTGTGCTGTACGTTATTAATAATGGAGAGTGATCGGAGCTTAAATCAAAACATTCGTGTATATCCAAAAGATGAGGAGGTATTCCATTATAAACAGCAAAATCAACTATATCGGGCCGTTTGCTTGTGGCTGTGGGCCAGTATGTTGGTCTTCCTGTACTCAGTACTGAAAAATGGTTATCCGAAATACATTTGAACAATTCTTTACCTTTGGTATTCGCTCTTCTTGATCCCCACCAGGAGTGTTTTGAGTTAAAATCACCTCCTATAAGAAATTGTTGCACAAAACTTTAATGTAGATAGATTGCAAATAATATGTTTCAATTTTATTGACAAATTCAAATTGTATTGTTGATTTTATTAATATAGCTTATCCACCTCGTGCTTTGTTAGCAGGATGATTGGAACAAATTATATTGTATCCATTTATACAGAAAACTGTGTTACTCGTAAAATGTGTCTCAGACAGCAATAGCATGTCAATTTTATGAACGTTTAAAAATAATTCAATTTCTTGCCTATGTTTAGACAAGCCGTTGGCGTTCCAAATAGCAATTTTCATATCTACTTGTATTTTTGTACCAAGAGACCGATCACATTTAGTAGTGTGTTGGTAAGCTCGATTTGTTTATTAATTAGCGCTTCTAGTTTCTCAAAAGAAGTATTTGTATTGGTTCCTTTAAGAACTTCCGAATAACTATTACTATTATCATGGCTATTTCTGACATGTGGGTTATTACTATTAGTGTAGATATGAGGTGTGGATTTTGTATGTATTGCTTGTCTGGTCAGATTTCGCCTATATCCCAATATTTTCTTGTACACTTCGCAGCCTCGATAATTAGCTGGTTGGTTCTGGTTGCAATGAACACAGTAGGCAGGTGTAGTGCTAGACTTTCTGCAATCTGCAGTGGGCCTGATTTCATGGCCTGATTTATATGTTTCAATTCATAAATGTCTTTATTATTAGGATTGGGTTCGAGGTCCACATAGAATAAATTCAAAGGGTTTTTAGTTACACGGTGTTTAACGTTAAAAATTTGACGTACTTTATGAGCCTCACGTTCAATTCCTTCCTTTATTTCTGACACTGGCGTTGAAAAATGTAATTTCTTTAAGACGACTCTAAATGATTTGTCAGATTTTATTTGATAGGTGTGGTAATTAATTTTTTTAGCCTTACAAGCTGATTGCTGCTGTTAACATCGTGTTCATTGTTGTTGCCTTTATTGCTCACTGTTGCTCCTTCTTCGTTGACATTTTTTAGAAGTTCGAATCGATTCGAAGAGCCACTTGCTAAGGCTCTCCGTTTGTTGTTGTCAGTCTGACTTGGTGATAAAGGTAGAGAGCGTTTGTTTTTGATTGAGCTGTACTTCTGCCATTCCACTTCGCTCTCGTCGCTGGTGTCACTCAAGTTAGCCATTGTGCTTTGCTGCTGCTGAACGTGGGGGAGCGGCGGACGGCCCATTATTTTGGACAATGATTTGTCTTGTAACAAATGAAAGAACAAAAAAGATAAAAACTTGTTGTTCACAAATGTGCCTCTATCGACTACACTAGACGGCAGTTCAATTGAAACTATGTTTGGACCAAATCCATTTCACGACTATTTAAGGTGTTCGAGCCATGTCCGGCTGGTGTTCACGATTATTCTCAAAAGGAGTAAGGGAATCAATTCAAGCGTTGCACCTGACAATATTTTTCCCAAACTTAGTTTAAGTTCGAAGATGGTACATCCCACACAAAAATAGCCTATATTCCAGTGTTAAATTTAAACCCATATAACTTCTACGCGCATATTTGGAATCTGCTATATTTTGGTATTTGTTAATGTTTTTATAATCACTTTAACTGTACTAAATATGGCGGGTATTACCACCTTCCAGTACCTCCCACACAAATCACCTAAAATTGCGTAAAATTAAAGCCGTTATAACTTCTATACAGATGATCGGAATACTGTGAAATTTTATATTTGGCAAGGTTTTTATAGAGGTTACATTCACACTGAAGATGGGCGATATTGCCACACCCCCTCTGGTACCACCCACACAATGTGGTATAAACTTTGGTTACAATAAAACCGACATAACATCTACACGGGTGGTTAAAATAATTTGCAATTTGATATTTGAAAATGTTTTTATAATCGCTTTAAACCAAAAAATATCTACGCTTTAGCCACGCTTCTTCTTGCACCTCCCACACAATTGTCTCTATCCAAGTTAATATTAAATCCTTCGTAAATTCTATACTGGTACATGGAATCCACTGTGACTTGATATTTGATAGTGTTTTTATACCCTCCACCTCCAGGAGGGGGGTATATTCACTTTGTCATTCCGTTTGTATCACCTTAAAATATTCATATATATATTCTGGGTCGTAGTAAAATTCTAAGACGATATAGCCATGTCCGTCTGCACGTATGTCTGTCTGTTGAACGAACGAAATGAGCTAGGAGGTTAAAATTTTCCATAAATGTGTCTTATGGTTGCAGATCGGTTGGGATTGGGGAAGTGGGCGAAATCGGCCCTACGGGAACAATTTTCCCCCACAAGGACTAAAAATACCCATAACAATCCCTAATATTTTAGCGTATTTAAGCAAGTTTTTTGAATATGTCTGTTTATATTTGCTTGATATTTGGATGGGGCAAAAAGGGATAAAAATAGTACATATTAAACGACAACAGCTAGAAACACGAAATTCGGTGTGTACTAATGTGTACTCTAATTGACTAGATAGATAATAAAGGGTCCGCCAAATAACTTTTTTTTTTTTTGAAAATGCTATAATGCTATAAAAAACTACTAAATATTTTCTCAAATTTCTTTTTTATTTGAAAGTACAATCCTTCCGGTTAATAATGAAAAATAATTTCATTCAAATGGCTGCACGATCGGTCCAATTTTTAAGCACATTATCGATTGTGTGCAGCTGTATTTCACCAATGGCTTCACGAATATTGTCCTTTAAAGCGTCAATTGTCTTGGGCTTGTCGGCGTAACACTTATCTTTGAGTGCACCCCACAAATAGTAGTCCAACGGTTGAATAGTTGAAAAAAAACGTCCGCCAATCCTTTATAAGGGGTAAAATGGGAATAGAGGGATAAAAATGGTACCAACCAAACGGCTGCATCTAGAATAATGAAATTCAGTGTATACATTCCTCTGATTGCGTAGACACGTAAAATAAAAGGATTTTTCGCAAGTCGTACTTTTTGGGGTTAAAATGGGAAAAGGGGATAAAAATAGTACCAACCAAATGACCGCAGCTGGAGTCATGAAATTCGGAGTATGGATTCCTCTGACTTTGTAGAAACGAAAAATAAAAGGTTTTTTCCAAATTCATTCTTTCAAGGGATACAATGGGTAGAGAGGGATAAAAATAGTATCAAATAAACTGCTACAGCTACAACGGTTTGTACATCCCTCTAATTGCGGAGACACATAAAATAAAGAAATTTTAGAAACTCATACTCTTAAGGGGGTAGAATAGGAAAAAGGGAATAAAAATGGTACCAACCAAATGGCCGCAGCTAGAATCATGGAATTTGGTATATTCATTTCTCTGACTACATAGATTTTGAAAAATGTATACTTTTTTGCTTTCAAGGCAAAAATTGGTTGAATCACTAAGTTAGGATACTTTGCAGTATGTACGTGAGATAATGGATTTTCAATAGAATGGAAATACAACCAACGGTAGCACCCACTATCAATAGTTATGGTATTTAAGCTTTTTTGAAAATATAAATATAATAATATTTATTTTTTAAATTGTCTTTAAGTATTATTTTGATATATATATATATATATAGGGTAAACGTAATGGTAGCCTTGCCTTATAAGCATGATTACAATTAATAAAAATATTATATTTATTTATAAAATTATTTTTTTAATATTAAAAATTATATTTTCATGTAATCACGATTTCTCCCAGATGTTTTCAAATGGTAACGGACATATGGTTGTGTAACGCGTTCTACATCGTGAGGTTTGATTTATAATGTAAAATAAAACACATAAATTTGAAAGTGAAAGCTAAAAGAACAATTTATGGCATTTACTCTTTGGAAATGATAAGATAAGCCAAGCTGCAGAGAAAAACGACGAATCGATTCGCTTCAGTCTTGTTTCTTATTTTGAGTAATACAGATGAACAATTTGGAGGCGTTGTTTTGGTGTTAGTCTTTCTGAAAAAAAATTAACAAACATGTTGTTGAAAGCTTCACCAAAGAAATGTGAATGTTTAGGTTTCGAGAGAGCGAGGAAGTCAATACGCAAGATACATTTTTATGGGACCTTTGTAGTCCTCTTTTGCAACAGATAAAGGTTGTTGACAATTATTGAGCATATTTTTTTAACAAGTTAGCAGTCTAAGTTAGAAGCTGTTGATTGTTTCACACGGCCGTCACAGCCCACATAAAATAAGGCAGACATTTATATGGGGTATATATAAATCAAAAGACTTTTTTGAAATTCATCCTCCTATTACACCGTACGACAATTTAAAAAAAAGTCGTTACACTTAAACCGAATGATATGCGTATGAAACTATAGGCAAAATGGATTTACTTGGCGTTTTAGATTTTCATTTGCTCATCCTGTGTTGCCCGTTTACAGGTCTACAAAGTTCAAAAGGATACCATTTTTCAAAAAAATATATTTTATATACTTGTTCGCACCCTAAGATTATGGTATTCGTGACAAATTAAAGAGGAGAATGATTTAGTTCACTTTACGCCACTTTCAAATTTACGCCTTAGTTTTTCTACTTTATTCAGATCTTGCTTTTTAAGAGATAAAATTTTAAATGGTTGTTAATACTAAAATAATCTATAAAAGAGTTGACTGACTTATCATTGACCAGCCCACAGACCAAACGGCTGGAGCCAGTCTCATGAAATTTTCAGGGTAGTTCCCAAATATGACGTAGACGTCGACTTCGATATTCGTACTTTTGGGGGGTAAAATGGGACAAAAAGGGATAAACATCGAACCTTCGTCCTGACTAAACGGCAGTAGCTAGAAACATGAAATTCGGTGTGTTCCTTGCACTGACCATGCAGAAGAGCTACAAATAGGGATTTTTCGAAATTTGTACTTTTAAGGGAGAGAGACAAAAAGGATTAAAAATGGTACCAATTTAAGAATTGCAGCTAGAATCGAGAAAATCAGTATTTACATTCCTCTGACAAGGTAGACTTGCAATATAAATGGATTTTTCGAAACTTGTACTTTCTATGGGGTGCGCGGGACAAAAAGGGATAAAAGTGGTACTAATTTAAGTATTGCAGCTATAGTCATGAAAGTTGGTGTGTAAATTCCTATTACAACGTAGAAGCGCAAATCGAAATGGATTTTTCGAAATTTTTACATATAAGGGGTGAGCGGGACAAAAAGGCATAAAAATGGTACCAATTTAAGTATTGCAGCTAGAATTGTGAAATTTGGTGTGTAAATTCCTTTGACAACGTAGAAGCGCAGTAAGATTGGATTTTTCGAAATTTATACTTTTGAGGGGTGCGCTGGATATTAAGAATTCAAGACGATATTTCAAAAATGAGTTTTTGAACTCAAATACCAGTGAAACCAATAATAGTAACGGTTCACAGCCACTTTTGTATGTTAAAAGTTGAGCACTATGAATGTTGAAATAAGCACATACCCTTTATATAAATAAGATTTATTGTAATCTCGATAACGTTTTTCATGAAATCTTGGCAATGTTCTGCAGAAAACGAATTTTCTGTGATGTGCGCAGCGAATTTAAAGATTCTAGCTTAATCCGTCAGATTGGTACTATTTTTATCCCTTTTTCCAATTTTTTTACAAAGATTGTATATTGCGGTAGGGCACGGTAAACAAAAAATATAAATTGGATATTTTTTTGGAAAATTTTCATTTACGCGGCAAATAAGGCTAAAATGATTTTCATGCATGACATTTTCGTTTTTTGATTTCTCGCGATCTAGCCAACGGATCCGGCTGAATTTTTGTTTGTTTATTAAGAACCAATATCGCTTATAACGAAAAAAATTCGTATATTTAAAATTTCTCTGTTCAGGATTCTGAAACTTTTCTGGCACAAATATTCCCCATGCAATCAGCAATCACATGCCAAAGAGCCAAGGGCCACACTAATGTACGAACGTATGTGAAATATATCTTACATCAATTTGACAGATTGCGACATGTAACATTTCTAACATTCAACACATTTGCACGCGAGTGTTGGTGGCAACAACCAAACAAGCGACACTTTCCACAGAATGTCGCAAATGTGACGTTGAAGGGAGGAAATCTACGCGTAGCAGTGGTAATATCTGTCAACGGCAGAGTTAAGTGGAACTGTCTTGAAATCTCGAAATCTTTCACGCATCATGTGGGTGTTGGCAAATCATGTGTGTTGGTGTGTTGGCGGTGCATTAATTTGTTAACAACTACAGGCGCACTCACACTACACACACATATACACTGCACGCGAATGACATGCTTAATTATGGCGTCCTTTAGATCTCAAAAGCTGTGACATTTTTCTTGAATGTTGAACGTTTGTTTTGACGGCTTTACAGTGTTACAGAGTTACTGCCACAGCTGCTGACACTTTTCGCATGAAATCCTTTATTCGTTCATGTTGCATTTCTGTTGCAGCTTGACAACTATTCGTTCGATGATATTGCTTCACCGCAATGTGAGAATTTGTTCCATATTTGAAGGCAGTTGCAGCAATTTTGTGTAAGTATTTCAGAATATGTGGGATTGTGTGGAAAATGGATCACAATAAAATAATTTTTGAAAATTTGCCGATCAAAAAGCTTGTACAGAGTAAATTAAAAATAAATCTTCTTCTATGTATATTTTCAAAAAGCTTAAATACCATAAATATTGGTAGATAGTGGGTGCTACAGTTGGTTGTATTTCTACTCTATTTTAATTCCAAAAGTACAAATTTTGAAAATCCATTATCAGCCGTACATAGTGCAAAAGAACCTAACTTCATGATTCAACCAATTTTTGCCGTTAAAAAAAAGTACGAATTTGGAAAAACTTTTTATTTTGCATGTCTATGCAGTCAGCGGAATGTATTCACCGAATTCCATGATTCCAGCTGCGGCCATTTGGTTGGTACCATTTTTAACCCCTATGTACGAGTTTCAAAAAATCCGTATATTCTGCGTGTCTACGCAATCAGAGGAATATATACACCGAATTTCATTATTCTAGGTGTCGTCGTTTAGTTGGTACCATTTTTATCCCTCTGTACCCATTGTAATCCTTGAAAGTACGAATTTCGAAAAATCCGTCTGTTTTCCGTTTCTACGCAGTCGGAGGAATGTATACTCCGAATTTTATGACTCTAGCTGCGGTCATTTAATTGGTACTATTTTTATCCCCTTTTTTCATTTTAACCCCAAAAAGTACGAATTTCGAAAAATCTGTTTATTTTAAGTTTCTACGCAATCAGAGGAATGTATACACCGAATTTCATTATTCCAGGTGTAGCCGTTTGGTTGGTATCATTTTTACCCCTCCGTACCCATTGTATCCCTTGAAAGTACGAATTTGGAAAAAAACCTTTTATTTTCATGTCTACGTAGTCAAAAGAATGTATACTCCGAATTTCATGACTCTAGCTGCGGTCATTTGGGTGGTACTATTGGTATTGGGTGGTACTATTTTTGCCATAAGGGGAATACACATACCAAATATCAAGCAAATATAAAAAAACATATTCAAATTATTTAAGCGCTAAAATATTAGGTTTTATTATGGGTATTTTTAGTCCATTGAGGCAAAAAATTTTACCTTTGGGCCGATATCGCCCCGTTTCAATCATAATCGATCTACGACTATAAGACACATTTATGGAAAATTTTAAGGTTCTAGCTCCTTTTGTTTAGATTCTAGCGTGCTTTCAACAGACGGACGGACATGGCTAGATCGTCTTAGAATTTTATGACGATCAAGAATATATATACTTTATAGGGTCTCAGGTCGATATTTCAAGGTGTTACAAACGGAATGACAGAGTTAGTATACACCTATCCATAATAATAAAATTGTTCTTTCTTGACAATAAAATATTTAAAAAAAATAATATATTTAATTTTGAATAAGCTAATTTCCCAATGTGTTTACTTTTAATTACAGAAACCAAATTCATGGAATCTCACACAAATCGAACATTATAGATGAAACCGTAAGACTATATTTTTCAAATAAATATAATTTTTCATATATTTATCATATTTTATTATTTACGATATATATTCTTTATATATTCACATTCATATTATTATTTGACGTCATCAGATCCGATAGTACCAAGCAAATGACCGCAGCTAGAGTCATGAAATTTGGGGTATACATTCCTCTGACTGCGGAGACACGAAAAATAAAAGTTTTCTCCAAATTCGTACTTTCAGTGGATGCAATGGGTACATAGGGATAAAAATGGTACCAATTAATCGGATACATCTAAAATGATGAAATTCAGTGTGTGCATCCCTCTAATTGCGTAGACACGTAAAATAAAGAGATTTTAGAAAGTTGTACTCTTAATGGGGTAAAATGGGAAAAAGGGATAAAAATGGTACCAACTAAACGACTATAGATAGAATGATGAAATTCGGTGTGTACGTATACCTCTCTCTAATTGCGTAGACACGTAAAATAAAGATATTTTAGAAATTCGTACTCCTTATGAGGTAACACGGGAAGAAAGAGATAAATTGTACCAAGCAAGTGGCATAGAAACGCAAAATAAAAAGATTTTTCCAAATTCTTATTTTTGTTGTTTGTATGTATCGTTGGTCTGGTTTAAGACCAAAGGTTGTGCTGAAGTCTTCAGCAGAACCCAAAATTAGCAAAAAGGCAAAAGTGAGACCTTTATTGTTGCAGCTAAAAGTTGACTGCGCAGTTTCGATGGGCGCTACCCCATCTCGTCAGAACTTTCGCAACGAATGTATGTCTTTGACTTAAATCAGGGTTCATATTAGTACGAGCGGTCACATACGACAACTGAGAAGCGCTGATAATCAAAATATTACTTTTGGAATTAAAATAGGATGGAAACACAACTAACTGTAGCACTAACTGTAAAATTTATAATATGTTAAAAAAATTGAAAATTTTCTGCAATGTCACTGTACTTCTACGAAAATCGACAGCCTCTGTAGAAAGCAATCCATGGTGGAGGATTGCATCATATTCGGGCCGAACTTAACGCTTTTTTACTTGTTTTATACTTCATATGCTTCTTATTGGATTAGGATATGGAATGTTCTACAGTCCTCACAGGATGGCTATTATTTTGTTCTGTTGGGTTTAAGAAGACAAGTGGTAACGCGATTGATAGGTCCCATTGCGATATCGCGATGTAGAATAGTCTTCATATTTAACTGATCGTAGTTTACCAAGGGTAGTATTTATTGAATTTTCTTTTATTGGATATAGATAAATCTAAAATAGTAATTGCTTGTCGAAATGCACTATTTCAACTGAACCCACTTTGAATGTATAATTTTTATCATTTTCTACCCGGTTTAAAACAAAACAAGTAAGGAAAGGCTAAAGTCGGGCGGGGCCGACTATATGATACACTCCACTTTCTATCGGAATACAATTCAATTCAGTAAAAAAGTGAAAACGGGAAAAATTTTTTTATGTTTCCTAATCACAGGCTAATATGACCTGGCCCAACTTATCAAATCGAGTATAATATTTGTATCGAGGCTATATCCAAACATGGAATGAAGTGACTACCTTTCACAATAAGTTCTTCCAGTTGAAGTATAACGTGTTATGCTAAATTTTAAGAAGTTCTATGATAATACGCAGTTTCTAGGGGAACGAAATTTGTATGAGAGCTATATGTAAATCTGAACCGATCTAACACATTTTTACCACAAGTGTTTCCAGTTGAAATATAAGGTGTTTTGCGAATTTAGAGGGAAATCTGTTAAAATATGTGGACTCTATAGCGGATAAATTCAAATTGGGAACGAAATTTGTATGGGAGCTATATATAAATCTGAACCGATATAACACATTTTTACCACAGGTGTTTCTAGTTGCACTATAAGATGTTTTGCCAAATTTGAAGAAAATATGCATTCGTCCTTGTGCCGAAAAACTTCGCTGTGCAATGTTTCGTTTGGTTCTGGCTACAATTGCGACCTGCATCGAGATGAACAATAGATGGACAGACGGGCAGACTGACTTCTAAGCCGATCGGTATAATTAACAATGGGTGTTACAAACAAATGCACAAAGACATAATACTCTCGTGGAGTGTATAAAAATACCACCGCAGAGCCTTTTATATCCTCGATCTCACCTCTTTCCCAAAAAGAATATATTTTGAAAAATCACTGTATGTAACATTATCGCTTCTGCCCGAAAAGCATGTATTATATTTGCTCCCAAGTTTATCCCTTTTCGTCCCGCTTCCTCCTTATAAGTACATATTTTAAATATCCATTTATGATCCGCGTTTACGTATTTAAAGAGTTGTGCGCCATTCTTATCTCTTTTTGTCCCGCTCACCGCTTTTAAGTATAAATTTCGAAAAATCTATTTTGATTGCGCTTCTACGTTGACAGCCACCAAATTTCACGACTATAGCTGCAATACTTAAATTGGTTCTATTTTTATCCCTATTTGTCCCGCTGCCCTTTAAAAGAACAAATTTCGAAAAATCAATTTATGATGCAAGTCTACGTTGTCAGAGAAATGTAAATGTCGATTTTCACGAATACAGCTGCATTACTTAAATTGGTGCCATTTTTAACCTTTTTTGTCTCTTTCCTCCCATAAAAGTACAAATTTCTGAAGTTAGCCAGGACGAAGATTCGATGTGTATCCCTTTTTGGTCCCTTAAAAGTACGAATTTCGTAAAACCCTTTCTGAGTCCGCGTTTCCGTCATATTTGGGAACTACCCTACAAATTTCATGACCCTTCAGCCGTTTGGTCTGGGCGCTGATCAATATTAAGTCAGTCAGTTAGTAACACAACTCTCGTGTTTTGTTTCACTGCCAAACATCTTCAGTTTGGTCTATAATTTAACCATGAATTGTCTTACAAACGAACAACGCTTGCAAATTATTGAATTTTATTATCAAAATGCGTGCTCTGTTAAGAAAGTTCATCGCGCGCTTCTTCCATTTTATGGTCAGTTTAATCGACCCACTGAAACGGCTATTCGGGCTATTGTGACTAAATTTCACACCAAATTTACATTGTTGGACATTAAACCACAAACACGCTTACGTAGAGTGCGAACTGAAGAAAATATCGCAGCTGTATCGGCCAGTGTTAATGATGACCATCAATTATCGATTCGTCGCCGTTCGCAGCAATTGGGCCTCCGTTACTCAACAACGTGGAAATGCCAAAATTGGACTAAGCGGATGGACCATTTGAGGCGCAGTCAATGTCAACATTTGCATGAAATAATCTTCAAACATTAAATTATATGGACCGTACTATCGATTCAAATAAGGATTTCATGCAGTTTTCTGAATTTTATGTGTTTTTTTTTTGAAAAACTTTCCTATAGCTTTTAAAAAATCACCCTTTATATAGATATGTAGATATTTATGCTGAAATACCTTTAACAATTTTTTGTATCAGTACATTGGTATAAAACTCTTTCTAATGAAACTTAATTTAATTCACGTTAATATCAACTGGAAATTAATCAGAAAAAGTTTTTGTTTTGTATTTGCATTCAATGTTGGTGGTGGTGCAAGAGTATTTTTTCCAGAAATTACAGAAAAACAAAACTTTTGTGAACACAAAAAACAGACACATCGTTCCTCTACACACAAGTAGAAAAACGACGAGAATCTAATAACAAAATTAAAAAAATAATATATTCCCTGGATATTATGACGGTAAAGTTACAGTAACACTCGGAAAAAAATACAAACGCTTATATTTAACAGTAGTTTAACATGAGTAGAGAATATACAGGCTAACCTTGAAGAACACTGATGTTGTCGGGTTAAATTCGGACACACTGTTTTCTATATCGAGGGCTTATATTCACCCTTATCGCGAATAAAAGGGGAATTTGTTCACGCGGAATTTTCTATTTCCCTATCGGATTAGGATGGTAATATGAATATAAATCGGGAATAGATTTCTCTTCTTTAAGTTTTTTAGATATAAGGCGATCAAATCCAAGTAAGAAAGCGAAGAAACATGAAAAAATCACTATAAATCGCGATTGGAAATTTAAGGAAACAATTCATTCCCGGGGAAATTTTATTGGCGATAGGGGTGATTCATTCATAAATGGCTATGAATCGTTTTCCCGAAAATGAGTTTTTGATGCCAAACTATTCTCAGATTTGGATGTCATCCGTCATATAAATTTGGAGAAGACATTTTTTTCTGAAGCGAGCAAATCGTAAATCACAAATGTCATGAGTGAAAATCATTTTAGCCATATTTGCCGCGAAAATGAAAATTTTACAAACATATCCAATTTGTATTTTTTGTTTACCGTGCCCTACCTCAATATCCACTTTTTGTAAAAAAATTGGAAAAACGGATAAAAATGGTACCAATCTGACGGATGAAGTTGGAATCTTTAAATTCGCTGTGTCCATCCCAGAAAATACGTTTTCTACACAACATTGCCAACATTTCATAAAAAAACGTTATCGAGTTTACAATATGTCTTATTTATATAAAGGGTGATTTTTTAAGAGCTTGATAACTTTTTTTAAAAAAAAAAACGCATAAAATTTGCAAAATCTCATCGGTTCTTTATTTGAAACGTTAGATTGGTCCATGACATTTACTTTTTGAAGATAATTTCATTTAAATGTTGACCGCGGCTGCGTCTTAGGTGGTCCATCCGCTTAGTCCAATTTTGGCATTTCCACGTTTTTGAGTAACAGAGACCCAATTGGTGCGAACGGCGACGAATCGAAAATTGGTGGTCATCATTAACACTGGCCGATACAGCTGCGATATTTTCTTCAGTTCGCACTCTACGTAAGCGTGTTGGTGGTTTAATGTCCAACAATGTAAATTTGGTGCGAAATTTAGTCACAATAGCCCGAATAGCCGCTTCAGTGGGTCGATTAAACTGACCATAAAATGGAAGCGCGCAATGAACTTTCTTAACAGAGCACGCATTTTGATAATAAAATTCAATAATTTGCAAGCGTTGTTCGTTTGTAAGACGATTCATGATGAAATGTCAAAGCATACTGAGCATCTTTCTCTTTGACACCATGTCTGAAATCCCACGTGATCTGTCAAATACTAATGCATGAAAATCCTAACCTCAAAAAAATCACTCTTTATTTGGAAATTAATGGCTATGTGCTTATTTCATCATTCATAGTGCTAAATTTTGAACATGCAAAAGTGGCTATGAAACATAAAACCGCGAATAAGAGGAATTCTCGAAAACTTTTTAATCGTAGCAATTAGTAATACTTTTTAGATTATACCGTAGAAGAATGATTAATAATTACTCTTAAAATTAAGGAGAAAAACAGTTTTTTCGTTCACCTGAAAAGTAGTGTTTTTCTTCATTGCCACTTATGAATGAATATAAGCCCTCGATATATATTCAAGTATTGTTATCAAGTTAGTAATGCATAATCTGTGAAATATATGCAGTCCATATATTTTGTATTACGTAGCAAACTTTCGGCAGTCAGGCGTGTAAAACTTGAGTATTTTCATTAGCCAAAACCCACTTAAGTATTTGGTGCGTTTGATAAATTTGTATTTTTAATAGACATAATTTCAACAAATAGATAACTGCGGGCGTAACTACGAAATAAATACATCCTGTCTATATTTATAATTATGTGTTTTAGTATAATCATTAAGAACAATTGATTAAAATTACGAATGAATTTCAAGAAGTTTTGGACTTAAATCGCACAGTTTGCAATACATTCAGAAAAAAACTTTTAGAGAAGAATAAGGTAAGGTTGCACAAATTTTTGGTCGTTTTAATTTTTATGGAAAACGGTTTTACTGACATATATTTCACAGTACATTTTCTATGGATTCGGTTTTCTATTTGACGAATAACTCCGGAAATTTTGTGCATTATTTTTCACGTTTTTATTTAATTAAAAAAAAATATGATTATACTTAGATACCCGGTATAATACCCTCCACTAGTTATAACCTACACTAGGGTATACAATCTGTATGCATTTGTTTGTAACACCGAAAAGGAAGCGAGATAGACTCCTTGTTTAGTATACTACACGACTGTCTATATGCCCGTCCACCTATTCTTGTATGTAAAGTACAGGTTAGGATTATTGTTAATCCTAACAAAAATTGCGGGTTAAGGACGGACGCTATTTAATTTGAAGTAAACCAGTTCAGATGTAGATATAGCCCCCATATCAATGTCGCTCTTGAAATGACCATTTCGGGTCTAGAAACCACATATTTTACTCGATTTGCTTCAAATTTGGTAGAGGACCTTGTAATTGAACTTGAAATATCTAAGATGAAAACGGGTCAGATCTCTTCAGATTTAGATACAGCTCCCATTCAAATATCCTTTCGATTTTCTATTTCGCACTAGAAACCAATGTTAATCAAAATACCATAGAACGTGTCCAGTTTATTTCAAGAAAATCAAATAATAAAAAAGTAAATACTCATGATTACACTATGCTACAAAAATATGCATACGTTAAAATATTTATGTGCATCAGTCTTTTATTTGGCAAAAATTGTAAACCAAAGAAATGTATGTCTATTTGAAAAAGTCTGACCCCACGGTGATACACAGAAGCAACCCTAGCCACCGCGATCTCTCAGTCTCATCTGTACTCACATAAGTAGATATTATTTGTATGCACGTACACACATACATCGTCACCCATAATATTAAATGTATCAACGGTCCATACCATCATGTCGAAGTAATGTAATGCGATACTTTAAAAAAAGCTCCCAGGTGAGTTTATTTCTCTCGTTTTTTGTTTGTGAAATAGAGAAAAACACATACAAAATATTATTATAGTATTAATCCTAGCATAAGGATTAAAAGATTGATATCCAAAACGTAAACAGACACATACAAGCTGGCCCCTTTGTCCCATGCCCAATGTGTGCCCTTATGTGGTAGTTGTGACAGGGACACACGTTTGTTTGCACAGGAGGGAGGACACAGAAAGTTTTCATATCTATGTGTGGTGTGTGTGTTTGTCTATGTGTGCAGAGGAGCAGGTATTTTTTTTTTTGTTTCCTTCCTGTTATTTATTTTTTGTTAACTATAAAAGGTAATAACTAAATTATACAACGCTTCGAGCGTTGGTATGGGATATTTTTTGTATCATTTTAGTCATGTCCTTGTTAGTTGGAAATGGTTATTGCTCTATGGTATGGTATGGCATTTTGAATGAAAACTGTGAATATATGCGATACATTGTATGCCGCACATACGTGAACGTGCATACATGTGTGAATGTATGTTGGTGACATGAAAAAGAGAGAAATTAAAAGATAGATTTTCCTTTCCTGTTCATGTTATGGAATATCTTTTAATTGAAAAAGTTATTTGTATATGTCAGCTTTTTGATAAGCCGAAGTAGGGAGTGTGCGGCTATTGCACGAAGTGTTTAAATCTTATTAAAAGTTTAGTTAATTGAAACACGACTGCCGTGAAATACGCAAGAAAACACACGTAGTGTCCACTGTTGTATGTAGTGAAGTGGTTGAAATGCCCTACACTATCCTTATTTACTGTAAGACTTTAAAATAGAATGAGAATCATTGGAAATTTAATGGTATTTCGCATATTTTTCGGTAGGAAGAACACCTTATTTATAATTTAATTATAAATAATTTCTTACCACCTTCTCCGATCCACTGATCTGTGTTGCAATTTCTCTATTGGAAAGTCAATTTCCCTATGACCATTTTATATGTGCCTTTCCATTTCGCCAAAAAACTTATTGCGTGCTATTTTTAATAAACTTGTCAAATCATCACGAGATTAATAAAAAATAATTTATAACAATATAATCTTACAAAATATTAGTTAAAATTGAGAATGTTATTTCACACCATTAATAGCAACACCATTAATAGCAAGTGCTGCTATACAAAATGTCTCTTTAACTTCTTTCATTGTTTCCATCCAAAGTCCATACAAATGGAAAAACGATTTTATGTCACGAAAATAATTTTTGAATTGTTCAATGATGATCTGCAAAATGTTTCCGGTCAAACCGTCACTTAAAAAAGACACAAAAAAATCAATATAAACGTCCAATAACCCGACCAACGAGTTACTCTAAGACAAACATTAAAAGTAATATTTAAAGTGTTTCCAAGGGTCTGTTATGCAACATAAAAAATACACTGGAGAAAAATGATAGTTAGAGGTATTCATTCAATCGCTTGTAACTCCTGAAATATTTAACCGATTTTAATGTACTATACCTTGTCTTGAAGGCAATTTCAATTACTTCTTAGATATTGAAGCGGAGTGGTAGAGCCGTGTTATATTTTTAATGTTTTTATAATTTTTTCATTTATTTTTCCATTTTTAAAGTAGTGTTCTTAGATGACAATTTTAGTGATTGTGTGAGCTTGCAAGTGGTGAAATGAAGGCTTCTATTTTTACGAATTTTTTATACCCTCCACCTCCAGGATGGGGTATACTAACTTTGTCATTCCGTTTGTAACAACTTGAAATATCGACCTGAGACCCTATAAAGTATATATATTCTTGATCATCAAAAAATTCTAAGACGAACTAGCCATGTCCGTCCGTCTGTTGAAAGCACGCTAGCATCTAAACGAAAGGAGCTAGAACGTTCAAATTTTCCATAAATATCGATAAAGATCGGTTGGGATTGAAATGGGGCGAAATCGGTCCAAAGGGAAAAATTTTTCTTTCACAAGGACTAAAAATGCCCATAATAATCCCTAATATTTTAGCTTATTTAAGCATGTTTTTTGAATATGTCTGTTTATATTTGCTTGATATTTGGTATGAGCATTCCCCTTATAGTAAAATCGTGCACCATAAAGTGATTCTTATTTTTAGGGGGTGGAATGGGGCAAAAAATGGATAAAAATGGTACATAATAAACGACAACAGCTAGAAACACGATATTCGGTGTGTACATTCCTCTAATTGAGTAGATACGTAATATAAAAGTATTTTTTCCAAATTCGTACTTTTAAGGGGTAAAATAGGAATAGAGGGATAAAAATGGTACCAACCAAACGACTGTACCTAGAATAATGAAATTCGGATTATACATTCCTCTGATTGCATAGACAAGTAAAATACCCGGATTTTTCAAAATTCGTACCTTTTGGGGTTAAAATGAAAAAAGGGATAAAAATAGTACGAATCAAATGACAGCAGCTAGAGTCATGAAATTCGGAGTATACATTCCTCTGAGTGTGTAGACACGGAAAATAAACTGATTTTTCGAAATTCGTACTTTTTGGGGTTAAAATGAAAAAAGGGGATAAAAATAGTACCAATCAAATTCCAAATTCGTAATTTTTCTTTTACGGCAAAAATTGGTTAAATCATGATGTTAGGTTATTTTGCATTATGTACGTCTGATAATGGATTTTCAAAATTTGTACTTTTGGAATTAAAATAGAATGGAAATACAACCAACTATAACACCTACTATGAACCAATTTTTATGGCTTTGAAAATATTTTTGAAAATATAAATATAAGAATATTTATTTTTTGAATTGACGTATTGGTAGCATTACCTTATAAGCGTGGCTTGAAATAATTAAAATATTATATTTATTTATAAAATTAATTTTTCAATATTTGCATTTGTTTTGATTTGGCTATATTACAAAATTTATATTTTCCTGTAATATTACTGCACTTCTACGAAAATCGACATCCTCTGTGGAATGCAATCAGTAGTTTATTAACACAAGGTTTAAAAAACAATGACAAATATAAGAAAAATCTAAAGAAGTCTACACATAATTTGTCGGAGTCGAAACATTATAAAATGCTTGAGTCGGAGTTGGAGTCGAGCAATTTTGCCTCAACTCCACAGCCATGCAGACGACTTGACCCAGCAACGAAATATTTAGCAGATCATCATTTATTTTCGTGAATCCTAATATGCCCATCCCTAATATGCATCTATGTACCGTTACGATCATATTTGGATGGCATTTCTCTATGGTTGGCTTTAGTTGGATGTTTCCATTGAAAAATGCAATATCACATACAAGTTGTTTTGAAAAAAAGGCGAACAACAGGTAATTTAAAAAATGCGGCTAAGCAAATTTCGCTCACTGTATAAATAACACTGTCCAGCAGCATTTTTGAAACAGAGTAGTGACCCTGTAATTCTTAAAGGGCATGTCGAGTAGATCATTTTTCACCTGGCCTGAATTTCTTTTTACAGTGGGTCAAAGCTTTCATTTTTTACTCGAACATTTTTATTGTCGTAATTTTATGAGAATCATTTTTTTGGAAAAATTTAACCCTCTAGTTCTCACGTTATTCTCTTTATCTCTTTATAGGTCAGTTTGAACTTTTTTTTCGAGATAATAAAAAGTAATATATTTTTTAAGATATGAGAATTTTCTGTAAAACCAGAACAATTTTGCTTGAAATTTTAAAAAAAATATATATTTCTATCTCATACCAGAAAAAGTTACATTTTTTTAAATTTCCTTATGACAAAAATACTTTAATCTAAAAATCAGACAATACACTTGAACTTCGATTAACCGTGACTGTATTAACCGTGATTATCTATTAACCGTGAAGCTGATTGGTTGATTTTTTACCTCTATTAACCTTGATTTACCTCTATTATCCGTGATGCACATGTCCATGTGACTGCTTGTTTGTTTTTTTCGTACAATACACACACATCTCTCATATTAAAATTCGGTGATTCCCCTTTTTCATGAAAGTGTAATTTTCATATCAAATATATGAATAATGAATGAATATGAAATTCATTCATCAGTGTGAAATTTGATCTGTCAAGACGTGTTTTCCTTACATCATGCCACCGTCAAAAACTAAATCCGCGCAAAGAGCAAGAAAGGTTCTTTCAATTAAAGAAAAAATGGAGCTGATTAATGAATAGTCAAAACGTAAAATACCTTTTAAAATTTTGTCTGAAAAATATGGAGTTGGCATTCAAACTGTATCCGAATAAATAAAATTCAAAGATCGGATTTTAAAATTTTTCTCCGATACTGATTCAATGCTTGGCCTTAAACACAGATATACAACATCCGAAAATCCAAAAGTTGATTTCGCCTATGGATCAAGGAGTAATTCGGAGCTTCAAATGTCACTACCGTAAACTGATCGTTCAAAAACTTGTTGGTGCTAATGACAGACGTGAGTTCGTTAAATCTTTGAATATTAAGACAGCTTTGTGGGCAGCCGCAGCTTCGTGGGACTCTGTAACTTCACAAGTTTTAAAAAGAGTTTGGAATAACTTACTATCTCATAATGAAGATGCTCCAAATAGCCTTGTTGAGATACAAACAGATATAACCATACCGTATGGATGTACGATTGATGCTGTCGAAAAGTGGATGGTGTGCGACTCTGATGTCGCTCCGTTTGCTATTATATCTGAAGACGAAATCGTAGACATGGTTACCCAAAGCCAAGAAGATGAGCTTGATTCAAATTCCGAGGAATCAGATGGAGGAAATGCGGACGAAACGCCTACATTGGCTCAGGCAATAGAGGCTAGTAGTATTTTGTTAGGTTTTTTAGAAAACTTGAATTGTCCAAGTATTTCAGAACCAGATAAAATGCAAATATATCGCATACAAACTCATTTGTTGGAAGAACAATCAAAAGCTAAAAGCATAAGACAGACTTCCATAAAAGATTTTTTTAACTAAATGTATGTATTCCTAGAGATATGATAAGTTATTTATAGACGCAGATTTACATGTTTTTGTCAAAAATAATTAAAAATAATAAAATTTATACATGTAAAATTTTACCTCTTTTAACCGTGATTTTCGGTTATCCGTGATTAGCCCGGTCCCGAGCATCACGGTTAATCGAAGTTCAACTGTATTTGTGTAATAGCTTCACATGAAATTACTTGATTCTCCTAACGACACATAGGTGGCGTATTATTAATATGCATTGGGGATATTATTATTGTTCATACGCTCGGCAGGAAAGAAAGTTTTACTTTGATTGGAACAGAGTAGCGAACCTATAATTTTGAAAGGGCATGTTGATTAGATCATTTTTATACACTCCACGAGAGTATTATGTCTATGTGCATTTGTTTGTAACACCCAAAAGGAAGGGAGATAGACCCATTGTTAATTATACCGATCGACTTAGAATCACTTTTTGCATCGATTTAGCAATGTCCGCCTGTCTGTCTGTCTGTCCGTCCATCTATTCTTGTAATCACGATACAGATCGCAATTGTAGCCAGAACCAAACGAAACATTGCACAACGAAGTTTTTCGGGACAACGACGACAGCTATTTAATTTGAAGAAAATCGGTTCAGATTTAGATATAGCCGCCATACGAATTTCACTCCCGATTTGACTCTTTTCACTCTATATACCACATATTTTAACAGATTTTCTTCAAAATTGGCGAAAAATCTTATAGCTCAATTAGAAACACCTGTGGTAAAAATGTGTTAGATCGGTGCAGATTTATATATAGCTCCCATACAAATTTCGCTCCCAATTTGACTTTTACCGCTCTAGAATCCACCTATTTTAACAGATTTTCTTCAGAATTGGCAAAACATCTTATAATTCAACTGGAAATACCCATGGTGAAAATAGGTCAGATCGGTTCAGATTTATATATAGCTTCCACACAAATTGCACTACCGATTTCACTTTCTCCACTCTATAAACCACATATTTTAACAGATCTTCTATCATATCTATCATATACTTCAACTAGAAACACCCATGGTGAAAATGGGTCAGATCGCTTCAGATTTACATATAGCTCCCATACAAATTTCGATCCCGGATTGACTTTTTTCACCCTAGAAGTTCAAATTGAGCATAACACGTTATACATGAACTGGAAGAACTTATTGTGAAAGTTAGTCACTTCATTATAAGTTTGGATATAGCCCCAAACCAAATATTCTTCTCGATTTGACAAATTGGATCAGGACATATTAGCCTATGATTAGGAAACATACAAAAATTCTTCCCGTTTTCAATTTTTTACCGAATTTAATTGTATTTGGATTGAAAGTGGAGTGTATCATATAGTCGGCCCCGCCCGACTTTAGCCTTTCCTTACTTGTTGTAGAATAAACTTATAGTCCAGCTGGTCTGAGTTTCTTTTTATAGTGGGTTAAAGTTATTAAGCGAAAAAAGTGTTGTAAGTTAAGGTCTGAGAGAATTCTTATTTTTTCAAGCTCCTCTCTGTATGCAGATATAAATAATTAAAACAACTTGCTGGCTTCAAAAAAGTTGTGGATATTTCCGACTAACAAGAATCTTTGGTTCGTTTAATGCATTATCCCAAAATATTTCGGCATTGACACAGTCCATGCGTGTCCGTTACTTATTTGTATTAATTATTGCATATTTTTAATTTCGATATGTCATGAATCGTATGGAGCATCTTACTGACACTATTACCTAGAAATAAAAAATATATGACAAAATTGAAGGAATATTGTTTGTTTATAATATAAATATAAAATATATATTCTTTTTGATTTGAGAATTTTCTGTAAAAGTAGAAGAAATTTTCTTGGATTTAGAAAAAATATATATTTCTGTCTCATACCACAAAATGTTAAAATATTTAATATAACCTTATGACAAAAATACTTTATTCGCCATTTATAAAAGTATATGTTTGGAAATTTCCTTCCAAATCGTAGAGAAGAGACAACATTTGTGTAATCGCTCCATATGAAACCAGTGACCAGTGAAACCAGTGACGGAAGATTTTACTAATGCTCACAATTAAACTATGTAGAAATGAATCAATTTACAATAGGCAAAGCGTCCTTTAGATATTTTTGTCGGTTAATAATAAATATTGATCAAGAGAGTTATTCTCTAGATTTATTGGCGAAACCAATAATATATATATATATATATATATATATATATATATATATATATATATATATATATATATATATATATATATATATATATATATATATAAATAAATTTATATTTAATTCTGAACCGATTTTAACCACTTTTGCCATAAGTGTTTTCAGTTGGATTATTAGATGTTGGTTTCTAAAGAGGAAAAATTCAAATCGGAAGCGACATTTGTGTGGGGGCTATATCTAAATCTGAACCGATCTTACCCACTTTCACTTTCTAGTTAAATTATAAGATTTTGTGCCAAATTTAAAGATATTCGGTTACAATATATGGTTTCTAAAGCGGAAAAAGTCAAATCGGAAGCGACATTTGTATGGGAGCTATATTTAAATCTAAACCGATTTGTCTCAAATTATCTTGATCCACAGAACTTACATGTGACAAATTTTGCTAAGATCGGACTATAATTGCGACCTCTAACTAGATTACAACAACAGTTGGACAGGCGGACAGACAGATGGACATTGCTAAATCGTCTCAGAAAGTGATTCTAAGCCGATCTGTACTATATACGATGGGCCTAACTCGTTTCCTTTTGGGTGTTACAAACAAATGCACAAAGACATAATACTCTCGTGGAGTGTATACAAATTTGAAATCCCATCACTTCATGAAATTACGCAATTCTGTTAACGACACCTAGGTGGCGTATTAATAATATGCATTTGGGATATTATTATTGCTCATACGCGCGGCAGGAGAGGAAATTTTCCTAAATCAACATAATCCATGTCTTGAAATTGTTTCTGCTTGATATACATACATATATTCGTCGAAAATATATTTATTTTCCAATATTTATGTAAAATATTTGAATAGAAAATTTTGTTTAGCACAGATCACGAATTTGGAACAATCAAGAATATGCGGTGGACCAAAATTACTCCTTTGGGATGAAGGTAAAAGGCCTGCCTCATACACGTGGATATTTTTTAGCTCTACGATTTGTGTAAAAACGCTTATTGGTGATTATAGAACCGATATCATTATACACTCCATGAGAGTATTATGTCTTTGTGCAATTGTTTGTAACACCCAAAAGGAAGCGATATAGACCCATTGTTAAGTATACCGATCGATTTAGAATCATTTTCTGAGTCGATTTACACAATGTTCGTCTGTCTGTCTGTCTGTCCGTCTGTCCATATATGTTGTAATCAAATTACAGGTCGCAATTATATTCCGATGGACGAACGCTATTTAATTTGATATAAATCGGTTCAGATTTAGATATAGCCCCCATACAAATGTCGCTCCCGATTTGACATTTTCCGCTCTAGAAACCACATACTCCAACTAGAAACACTTGTGCAGAAATTGGTTAAGATCGGCTCAGATTTAGATATAGCCCCCATACAAATCTCGCTTCCGATTTGACATGTTCCGCTCTAGAAACCATATTGTACTCAATTATCTTTAAATTTGGCACAACATCTTATAATCCAACTAGAAACACCTGTGCAGAAATTGGGTAAGATCGGCTCAGATTTAGATATAGCTCCCATACAAATGTCGCTTCCGATTTGACATTTTCCGCTCTAGAAACCACATACTCCAACTAGAAACATATATGCAGAAATTAGGTAAGATCGGTTCAGATTTACATATAGCCCTCATACAAATGTCGCTCCCGATTTGACTTTTACCGCTTTAGAAACCACATATTGTACTCGATTTTCTTTAAACAACAGCTTATAATCCAAGTAAAAAAAACTATGGTGAAAGTATATAAGATCGGTTCAGATTTAGATATAGCCCAAATACAAATGTTGCTCCCAAATGTTTAACCGATTGTGGCCAAACTATACATATTATATTTCACCTATTTCGTTCCAGATTTCAATATACCCCAATACAAATGTCCGTTTTTGATTTTACATTTTTTGTCAAAAACATACAAAAAACCTTCCCTTTTTCACCGAATTAAATTGTATTGGGATAGAAAGTGGAGTGTATCATAGTGCCCGACTTTATCCTTTCATTGCTTGTTTTATATTGTGTCGATTTTCTATAAATTGTGAAATTTCATTATCGCCACGTCTATTAATATTTTATTAATATTGCTCACACGCTCGTTTATCGGACTCACCAGCAAAGGAAATCATCGTAAAATCCTCTTAATCGATCTGATGCTTTCACCTAGTTTCTATTTGATGCACATTAGTTGAAAAATTCGTTGTCCGATATTTAAAAAAAATAATGGTCGCAAAGTACAAACAAAACAGGGGTTTTGGATCCGGAGAGGTGTAACTTTAAAATTTGAAAATATATAAGGAAGTCGATTTGGAATATTCAAGACGAAGCGTTGGCATCGCCAAATTTTTTCGTCCTAAACAAAACAAAAAACTGCTTTCAATTTCTAGAGATTGTCCTCTTTCTTTTATAAGCTTATGGGTAGAAATATTTAAGCCTCTCATGCCCAATGTTGCCTATATGCTACATTGCGAGTTAGTCCTATAAAATCTTTAAAATCACATACTTTGCAAAATTAATAATGTCTTGTATGAAAAAGAAGCCCAAGACTCATCAAAAAGCATAGTAAGTTATATATTTATTAAGAAGAAAATTCGGACATGAGAGGGTTAAATAAATTTAGATTTCAAATGGAAAACTGAGTACACAGCTCTTCTAGATACGACCTAACGTGTTTATGACCTTCTTTAAATCCAAAAATTACTGCACAGTATGTGTCTAATCTAACCGATTATTTTTAAATATTAGACTAAGAATATGATTTTTTATTAAGGATTTACTAATGAAGTTATAGGAAAAAATATTTATTTTTTGAGAAAAAATGTTGTAAATTCTCAAGGTTATGAAAGGAAACATTTTTCACTGGACATTATTTACAACTTTTCGTTCTAAAAATTAAAACATGTTATTATTATTTTAGAAATTAAATTTGCGAATTATATGCCATGTCATGCCATATTAGACAGACCATAAGTAAACATATACATGTCTAATACACAGGATGCCTCAAATGTGTCACTATATCGGAAGATGCTATTCAAATACCAAGCCACAATATCCCAGAAGAACTAAGGTGAAGCTTCTGATAATCAGTGAGTCTAGCCAATATAATTTTTAGAAAAGGCTACATTTAATTATCACCAGCATTAAGGTATTTTTGTCGTTTGATTTTACAGACATAGTGTGGTTGTTTTTGGGCCACCCAGTATATCAACATATAAATATGTGCTTATGGCTATATATGTGTGCTCAACTACATATCTTTATATAATTGGATTTGTGTGTGAATGTCTTCTATGTATGTATAATATCATTCTATATCATATTAAATGAAAAAGAAAAATTTGCAAATAAATTTGTAAGAAATTATGCAAAATGTACAAATACATAAATTGTCTCTAACAAAAAGATAATTCTCTAACAAAAAGATGATTTTTATATCCTTGTTATTGTTTACTCGTACCGTACGAATATTGTCCCAGAGATGGTCAATAGTGTGTACATCGTTTTGTATAAATAAACAATTTATTGATGTATAGTAAATACAATGACATAATTTAAAATATAGATGTATCTGGTAGAGAAGAAAGCTAAAGAAAAAATCTTTAAAGATTTTTGTAGAGCGTGGGCTATTCAAAACTTTAAATTAGAATCGGCTATAAAAAAGTAATGATTATCTTTTCAAATTTCTGATTTTATTGTAAAGGTTGAAATTTAACATTTAATAATGGAATACAATATCATTCATTCACACTATCACGACTAGCTCGGTAGTACCTCATCCGATCAACCCAATTTTTCAGTACAGCCCAAAATCCACAACACACATTGACTCGGTGTGGATGCATTGGCTCACACGCGATAAACTGATCTAACGGTGTCGTCGATTTCTATGAATGATGTACATATAGAGTAGTCAGATGCTCTCGATATTCTGGACATAATGCATGTGATGTTCGTTGAACAAAAAATGTATTTCACTGAGAGATAGTTTTCTATTGTTTATTAAACATGAACATGACCATATACACATGAAACTATGATATCTCGTCAAAACTATGATATCTCGTAAAAATCCAATTTGGACTTTATGAACGAAATTCAAATAGTACTTAAAAAAACATAACAATTTCTTCGGCGCAATACTACAACTTGATCTACCTACTAATTCAATTGCATTTTTGAGTTTTGAAAGTACTCAGAAGAATCACTTTTTAAGCACACTGATTTTCATATTTTTCAGATTTTGGGTCTCCTGTAAAATTATCTAAAGTGATGATAGACCCTTTTGATTTCTTGTGACGATATGTAGGAAAACTGTGTACTGTAATTTTGTAATCCTTTCGTTTTTTTATAGGACTTAAAGGATAAAAAATCTAGTTTATATTAATATGGGTATCAAATGAAAAAAGAAAATCTCTAGAAATGAAAACATTTCTTGTTTAAAATTTTCAGGACGAAAATGTTTAAACAATAAGTCATACCGTGTTTTACAAGATTGTTTCAGCATTTTTCTCATAAATATCTTGTATACGTATTTTTGGAACAAAATTAGAAATTTTTCACAAGTTACGACCAATTTAACAGTGAAAACGTACAATTTTTTCAATAGGTGTGTTCATCCAATCGCCTGTAACTCCTGAAATACTGGACCGATTTTAAAGTAATATACTTTGTTTTGCAGGCAATTTCAATTAATTTTGAAATATCGATGAGGAATGGCATAGTCGCTTTATATTTTTTTAAAGATTTTACAATATTATTTATTTTATTTTGATTTTCGAAATGATTACACAATTTATTTTTAACTTTAAAGTTGTGTTTTAGTGCTGTGTGAGTTTGGGAGTAGTGAAATGTTTCCAAGAAATGTATATTACGATATGTCATTTTACATGGTAAAATGTTGATATATATTGAATTTATTTCTACATCTGCTGAGCTTACACAATTAGTGAAAAAAATTGTTGAACAAAACATTTTATGCTACTTTTTATACCCTCACTCTAAAGAGTATGAGGGTATATATCATTTGAGATAGAAAAAAAGTGTAACGCATTGAATGAGTGACTTAAGACCCCAAGAATGTTTAGACCAAATCCGTTTCCGTTTTTAATGTGTTTGAGCCATGTCCATCCGTCCGTCCGTCGGGCTGGCTGCTGTACACGATTACTCTCGAAAGGAGTTAAGGAATCGATTCAAACTTTGCACATGGTAATATTTTTCACAAACTTAGTTTAAGTACGAAGATGGGCGAAATTGCCACGCCCCTTCTGGTACCTCCCACACAAATAGTTCCTATTCCAATGTTAAATTAAAACCCATATAAGTTCCACACGGATAATCGGATTCAGCTATATTTTGGCAAAATATGGCGAGTTTTGCCACGCCCCTTCCAGTACCTCCCACACTAATCACTCAAAACTACTTAAAATTAAAGCTGTTATAAATTCTATACTGATGATCGAAATACTGCGAAATTTGATATTTAGCAATGCTTTTATAGCATTGCTAAATATCTTACTTGTTTCAATGAATTTTTACCCACATTGTGGAACTAAAATTTGACTATACATATAATCAAGAAAATATATTCTAAATATGCAATAAAAAACAATAGCCTATAGGCTTTGAATTGTTGTAGTGATGGGATTATACAGGGTTTTCCAACAAGAGGTGTTATTTTGAAACACCCGGTATTTCGGTAGCTGCGGTATTTTTGAAGCTTTTATTCTTGGACATTTGACAAGTAGAAACTACGCCATTACTAACAAGTAAGAAGGCGTTAGGTTCGGCCGGGCCGAATCTTATATACCCTCCACCACGGGGTGCATTGCACAGTATTACCAGCAGATTAAAGGATGTCGACTTTACATAGAAGCACAGTACCATATTACGAAAATTGTGATATTTTTATGCACATATTTGTTTACTATTTCAAACTATAATGTATACTTATGCGCACTGTTTAGAATCGACAACTATATATAAATAAAATGCTGAAATTGTGAAAGTGAACATGCCTAAATATTAGGCGATTGTCAGTCGCCATTAGAAAGAAGCATTTTCAGATACAGACAAAGTGATAAGAAAAGTATAAATTTTAAAGATATCCCCATTCGCCCCATTCTCCGCCCAAATGTACAAATTTCGAAAAAAAAACCTTTTCAAGTATTCATAGTCAGAACGAATTTCATGATTTCAACTTCAGCGGTTTGGTAGGTCCCATTTTTATCCCTCTTTTTAATTATATCCCTTAAAAGTACGAATTTCGAAAAATCCCTCTATTTTACGTGTCTATGCAATTAGAGGGATGTACACACCGAATTTCATGATTCTAGCTGTTGTCGTATCATTGGTACCATATTTTATCCCTTTTTGTCCCATTTCGCCCGCTAAAACGTTTATGAGGAATGTCCGCAACAAATTTTAACTGTATGAAAATAAGAAATTTAATTAATCAGCCAAGGCTACCAATATTTGTATACTATGTATATAATGGAAATAATACTTCAATTCATAAAGTAAATATAAGGGAGCAATCATAAATACCCTAAATATTGGGAGATAGAGAGTGTATTTTCAGCTACAGTCGTTTGATTTGTTGTATTTCCATCCTATTTTAATTTCAAAGGAATAAATTTTGAAAGTCCGTTATCTCTCACGTACGCAGTATAAGACAACTTCATGATTCTACAATTTTTTGTCGTAAAAGCAACAAAATAAAGTACGAATTGGGAAAAAAATATTTTACGTGGCTATGCAGTCAGAGGAATGTATACACCGAATTCCATGATTCTATCAGCGGCCATTTTGTTGGTACCATTTTTATCCCCTTTTTCCAATTCCCCTCAAGAGTACGACTATCTAAAATCTCTTTATTTTACGTATCTACACAATTAGAGGGATGTACACACTGAATTTCATCATTCTAGCTGTATTCGTTTAGTTGGTACTATTTTGATCCCCTGTAGCCATTGTATCCCTTGAAAGTACGAATTTGGAAAAAACATTTTATTTTTCGTGTCTACGCAGTCAGAGGAACGTATAATCCGAATTTCGTGGTTCTAGCTGCTGTCATTTGGTAGGTACTATTTTTATCCCCTTTTTCCATTTGAACCCCAAAAAGTACGAATTTTGGAAAGTTCTTTTATTTTACGTGTCTACGCAATCAGAGGAGTGTATATATCGAATTTCATTATTCTAGGTGCAGCCGTTAGGTTGGTACTATTTTCATCCCCCTATCCCCATTTAACCCCTTAAAAGTACGAATTTAGAAAAAATACTTTTATATTTTGTATCTACTCTATTAGAGGAATGTATACGCCAAATTTCGTGTTTCTATCTGTTGTCGTTTGATAGGTACCATTTTTATCCCTTTTGTCCCATTTCGCCCCCTACAAATAAAAATCATTCTATGGTGCCGTTTTATGCTATAAAGGGAATGCGCATTGCAAATATCAAGTAAATAAAGGGTGATTTTTTAAGAGCTTGATAACTTTTTTTTTTAAAAAAACGCATAAAATTTGCAAAATCTCATCGGTTCTTTATTTGAAACGTTAGATTGGTCCATGACATTTACTTTTTGAAGATAATTTCATTTAAATTTTGACCGCGGCTGCGTCTTAGGTGGTCCATTCGGAAAGTCCAATTTTGGGCAACTTTTTCGAGCATTTCGGCCGGAATAGCCCGAATTTCTTCGGAAATGTTGTCTTCCAAAGCTGGAATAGTTGCTGGCTTATTTCTGTAGACTTTAGACTTGACGTAGCCCCACAAAAAATAGTCTAAAGGCGTCAAATCGCATGATCTTGGTGGCCAACTTACCGGTCCATTTCTTGAGATGAATTGTTCTCCGAAGTTTTCCCTCAAAATGGCCATAGAATCGCGAGCTGTGTGGCATGTAGCGCCATCTTGTTGAAACCACATGTCAACCAAGTTCAGTTCTTCCATTTTTGGCAACAAAAAGTTTGTTAGCATCGAACGATAGCGATCGCCATTCACCGTAACGTTGCTTCCAACAGCATCTTTGAAAAAATACGGTCCAATGATTCCACCAGCGTACAAACCACACCAAACAGTGCATTTTTCGGGATGCATGGGCAGTTCTTGAACGGCTTCTGGTTGCTCTTCACTCCAAATGCGGCAATTTTGTTTATTTACGTAGCCATTCAACCAGAAATGAGCCTCATCGCTGAACAAAATTTGTCGATAAAAAAGCGGATTTTCTGCCAACTTTTCTAGGGCCCATTCACTGAAAATTCGACGTTGTGGCAGATCGTTTGGCTTCAGTTCTTGCACGAGCTGTATTTTATACGGTTTTACACCAAGATCTTTGCGTAAAATCTTCCATGTGGTCGAATAACACAAACCCAATTGCTGCGAACGGCGACGAATCGACATTTCACGGTCTTCAGCAACACTCAGAAACAGACGCAATATTCTCTTCTGTACGCACTGTACGCATTCGTGTGGTTGGTTTAATGTCCAATAAAGTAAACTGAGTGCGAAACTTGGTCACAATCGCATTAATTGTTTGCTCACTTGGTCGATTATGTAGACCATAAATCGGACGTAAAGCGCGAAACACATTTCGAACCGAACACTGATTTTGGTAATAAAATTCAATGATTTGCAAGCGTTGCTCGTTAGTAAGTCTATTCATGATGAAATGTCAAAGCATACTGAGCATCTTTCTCTTTGACACCATGTCTGAAATCCCACGTGATCTGTCAAATACTAATGCATGAAAATCCTAACCTCAAAAAAATCACTCTTTACAAGCTAATATGTTCTACAATCATGCTGAAATACTCTAAATATTAGGGGTATTTTCAGTCCTTGTGAGGGAAAATTTTTTCCCTCTAGGCCGATTTCGTCCACTTTCAATCCCAACCGATCTACAACCATAAGACACATTTAGGAAAAATTTGAACCTCCTAGCTCATTTCGTTCGGCCGCTATCGTGCTTTCAACAGACAGACGGACAGACGGACATGGCTATATCGTCTTAGAATTTTACCACGACCCAGAATATATATACTTTATGGAGTCTCCGATGAATATTTCAAGGTGTTACAAACGGAATGACAAAGTGAATATACCCCCATCCTGGAGGTGGAGGGTATACAAATGGAACGATACACTCTTCAACAACGCATTGAAATTATTAAAATTCATGAATGAAAATGATGCGGAATTCCATTGAAAAATCATCTTGACTGATAACCAATTTCCACCTCGGTGGCCACGTCAACAAGCAAAATTGTCGCATCTGGGGCTCGGAAAACCCAAGAGATATTGTTGAGAAGCCTCTTCATCCTCATCGTGTGACTGTTTGGTGCGTTTTATGGTCCGGCGGGGTCATTGGACCTTACCTTTTTCGAAAATGAGGTTGGATCAACATTTGCGGTGAATGGATTGCGCTATCGAGATATGATTAATGATTTTTTATGGTCGGAGTTGGATGGTATTGATCTGTACAACTTTTACATTCAAAAAGACGGCGCTACGTGCCACACAAGCAACGAAACCATTGCTCTTTTACGGAAAAAGTGTTATCTCTCAAAGAGATGATCACAATTGGCCACCGAAATCTTGTGATTTAATACCTTGCAACTTCTTCCTATCGAGGACAAGGGCAGACACTTGCGATTTGGTTATGGAAAATTTCATGAAAAGGATATGGTCCTGTAAGCATGGTCGTGTGGGCTATTTGGCTGATGTGGTTTTTCATTATTAACGGTATTCTTTCCTCTTTATTATGAAATAAACATCCGAACGTTTATCTCAAAAAAAATGAATTTTTCTTTGAATACCAAAATATCACCTCTTGTTGGAAAACCCTGTATATTGACCGAAAGTCTAAGTTCTTAATTGGAGCTGCTTCACTGTGTTCGGGGGAGAACGTTTGGAAGATATTCGCGCCTTTTCAGGAATTTATGTGTTTTGCACATTTTTATGATGAATCGGCATCATTACATTTTAAGTATAGGATACGTTCAGTAATATTAATCAAACAAACAATACGAAGAATATTTTTGGCGCTTTTTAACCTTTAGTTCCTCAATGTAGGGTCCCTTTTGTGAAAAGGCATAGAAAAGACCACCAAAAAAGGGTATAACGGTTCAAAATGATATACAAAATTATTTGTCATAAAATTCCACTATAAGTCTTTGAATACAACAGCACTCAAAACTTAACATAAATTCCAGAAATAAGTCAAAACATTAAATTCATTTTAGAGTTAATTTCGTACTTTTTCCGAATTGGTGCTAAACTGTCCCACAAAACTTGATTGTTTTCACTATAAAGACAACAACAAAAAATTGAAGTGTTATGCCGACATATTTGTTTAAATAAAACTTGAATAGGTTGCTTAATAACAAGTAAAAAAGGAGTTAAGTTTGGCCAGGCCGGACCTCCACCTTGGATTGCATTCCACAGAGGCTGTCAATTTTCGTAGAAGTGCAGTAATATTACAGGAAAATATATTTTTCTTTAATATAGTCAAACCAAAACAATTATTAAAAAATAATTTTATAAATAAATATAATATTTTATATGAGTTTTTGAATGTAATACATTCGAATTTTAGCTATTCGATGCAGGGCTACCAATACGTTTACATATCGAAATTATATTTCATTCCAATTCAAAAAATAAATATCCTTACATTTATATTTTCAAAAAGCTTAAATACCATAAACATTGGTAGATAGTGGGTGCTACAGTTGGGTGTATTTCCATTATCAGACGTACATAGTGAAAAATAACCTAACTTCAAGCTTCAATCAAATTTTGCGTAAAAGTAATAAAGTACGAGTTTGGAAAAAATCTATTTATTTTGCGTGTCTATGCAGTCAGAGGAATGTATAAACAAATTCCATGATTCTAGCTGTGGTTGGTACCATTTTTATCCCCTTTTTCCTATTTTACCCCCTTAAATCTCTATATTTTACGTATCTACGCAATTAGAAGGATGTACACACCGAATTTCATCATTCTAGCTGTAGTCGTTTAGTTGGTACTGTTTTTATCCCCCTGTATCCCTTGAAACTACGAATTTTATTTACTTTTATTTTTTGTGTCTGCGCAGTCAGAGGAATGTATACTCCAAATTCCATAACTCTAGCTGTGGTCATTTGGATGGTACTATTTTTATCCCTTTTTTCTATTTTAACCCCAAAAAGTACGAATTCGTTTATTTGACGTGTCTACGCAATCAGAGGAATGTATACACAGAATTTCATTATTCTAGGTGCATCCGTTTGGTTGGTACTATTTATATCCCTCTATTCCCATTTTACCCCTTAAAAGTACGAATGTACACACCGAATTTCGTGTTTCTATCTGTTGTCGTTCAATATGTACCATTTTGCCCCATTTCACCCCCTACGAGTAAAAATAACTTTATGGTACACGTTTTTGTTATAGGGGGAATGTGTATACCCAATATTAAGTAAGTACAAGCAGAAATATTAAAAAAATATGCTTACATATTTTAAAATATTAGGGGTTATTAAGTATCCCTTCGGGCCGATTTCGCCCAGTTTCAATACCAACCGATCTACGACTATAAGATGCATTTATGGCAAATTTGGACGTCAAGCTCCTTTCGTGTAGATGTACTAGCGTACTTTCAACAGACGGACAGATTGACGGACGGACATGGTTAGATCGTCTTAGAATTTTACGACGATCAAGAATATATATATTTTATAGGGTCTCAGGTCGATATTTCAAGTTGTTACAAACGGAGGTGGAATAAGACCTGTGTAATTTATTTAAGAAAAAATAAGATCAAGGTCGAATATAACCCTGTGTTCTGGCGTATATTTAGACATTCCTCCTAGAAAAGTTTGGCAATTATTTTTTAGCTCAACAACATTCCGCGATATGCTCGTCAGAGCCTTATCTTCATCTTAAACTTCATCATGTGAGAGTCGCGTAGTAAGCAAGCCCGTTTGCAAACAAACATAGCTACGGCAAAAGTTTTTTATTTTCGAAAAATGACTTGTAACTTGCTTGAATCTATTTTGTTGAATTCAGTTGAGGTTAAATATGATTCCGCATGGCTGAACCTCATGCGGTTAAAGGTCAAAATATAAAATGGTCGAAAACTCAGGAACAACAAAAACTATCATTGAATGTATTGCTACGGCGATTATATATTTAAGAACTTTTGAAGTCGTCCCAATTTCTATTGGCACCGTGGGAACGAGCCAAATGTTGTGGCTTTCGAAATTGCTTGGTCGCAAGCCATTTAACCCTTGGCCGGATATGTGCTGTTTCATGGTTAAATGGCAATAAAATATTTTTGTATTTCCTTAGTAGTTTCGTATTTGTATTCGTAAACATAGAATTCATGAATACATTTGCTTAAATTTATATGTATGTGTGTGTGAGGATGTAAGACGAGTACCTACACATAGTCGCAGTAATACATAAAATAATGTCTTCGTTTAGCAGAATGTTGTCTATGGTTTATGATTGTCTATTTACATAATACATATGAATTGCCAGCATACATGAGTATGTAAGTATATTCGTGGTTTATAGCATACCTCCATGCATGTCTGTTCATATTTATCAATAACAACATTACGTTTTTTCCAACAGGAAAAGGAATCAGAAAACGTAAAATCTTTATCAACTGGCTTTCTCTGTGTGAACACATACACATGTTGTTTAGTTTTTCTGCTTCGATTACATTACCAATATATATGGTTACAAGTAATTTGTGTGATTCAAATCAATTGCCAAGTCATAAATAATCAAAAATCAATTTACGTAAAAGCTAATTACGAATATACTTTGTTTTGTTTGAAAAAACTAAAATCTAATTTGACGAAGGAATAATTTACGGGCACAAAAGTTTGTTTGTTTGCAATTACAACATATTTGAAGATGGTATTATTAATTTAGTAGTGGACTTGGTAAACTTAGTGTCGACTTAATAAATACTTTTTATTCCAAAAGTTTAAATGATTATATGCAATTGTTTTATAAATATTTATTATTAACCCAGTTTTAGTTGCTTAGCATTCAGTCCTCATAAATAAAATAGTTTTATACCCTCTACCTCCAGGATGGGGGTAAACTAACTTTGGCATTCCGTTTGTAACAACTTGAGATATCGAAATATATATTCTTGATCGTCATAAAATTATAAGACTATCTAGCCATGTCCGTCTGTTGAAAGCACGAAAGGAGCTGGGACGCCCAAATTTCCCATAAATGCGTCTTATAGTCGTAGATCTGTTGGGATTGCAACTGGACTGAAACTCACAAGTACTGAAAATACCATAATAGTAATCCCTAATATCTTAGAATATTTAAGAATGTTTTTTTTTTCAATATGTCTACTTGTACTTATCTTGATATTGGGTATGCGCATTCGCCTTATAACAAAAACGTGCACAATAAGTTGATTTTTATTTGTAGAAGATGAATTGGGGCAAAAAGGGATAAAAATGGTACTTATCGAACGACAACACGATATTCGGTGTGTGCATTCCTCTAATTGAGTAGATACATAATATAAAATTGTGTTTACCAAATTCGCACTATTAAGGCGTAAAATGGGAATAGAGGGATAAAAATGGTACCAACCAAATGGCCGCAGCTTGAATGATGGAATTCGGTGTAAATATTCCTCTGATTGTGTCGACACGTAAAATATAGGGATTTTTTCGAAATTCTTACTTTTAGGGGGTAAAATTGAAAAAGGGGATAAAAATTGTACCAAACAAATGACAGCAGCTAGAGTCATGAAATTCAGAGTATGCATTCCTCTCACTGCGTAGACACGAAAAATAAAATATTTTTCCAAATTCGTACTTTCAAGGGATACAATGGGTACAGAGGGATGAAAATGGTACCAACCAAATGGCCGCAGCTTCAATGATGGAATTCGGTGTAAATATTCCTCTGACTGCATAGACACGTAAAATAAAGAGATTATAGAAAGTCGAACTCTTAGGTGGGTAAGTAAAAAAGGCGCTAAGTTCGGCCGAACTTTATATACCCTCCACCATTGATTGCATTCCATAATCATGTCGATTTTCGTAGAAGTGCAGTAATATTACAGGAAAATATATTTTTTTATATAGCCAAATCAAAACAAATACAATACAAATACGCCTATAAGGCAAGGCTACCAATACGTCAATTCAAAAAATAATTATTCTTCTATTTATATTTTCAAAAAGCTTAAATACCATAAATATTGGTAGATAGTGGGTGCTACAGTTGCTTGTATTTCATTCTATTTTAATTCCAAAAGTACAAATTTTGAAAATCCATTATCAGACGTACATAGTGCAAAATAACCTAACTTCATGATTCAACCAATTTTTGCCGTAAAAGAAAAAGTACGAATTTGGAAAAAAAACTTTTTATTTTGCGTGTCTATGCATTCAGAGGAATGTATACACCGAATTCCATGATTCCAGCTGCATCATTTTTACCCCCTTAAGAGAACGACTACCTAAAATCTCTTTATTTGGCGTTTCTATCCAATTAGAATTTCATCATTCTAGCTGTAGTCGTTTAGTTAGTACTATTTTCATCCCTCTGTACTATTTGTATAACTTGAAAGTACGAATTTCGAATTCCATTTTACCCCAAAAAGTACGAATTTTGAAAAATCCGTGTATTTTCCGTGTCTACGCAGACAGAGGAATGTATACTACGAATTTTATGACGCTAGCTGTGGTCATTTAGTTGGTACTATTTGTACCCCTTTTTCATGTTAACCCCAAGAAGTACGAGTATCGAAAATCCTTTTATTTTATATATACACCGAATTTCATTATTCTAGGTGTAACCGTTTGGTTGGTACCATTTTTATCCCTCTGTACTCATTGTGTCCCTTGAAAGTACGAAATTGGAAAAAACCTTTTATTTTCCATGTCTACGTAGTCAAAGGAATGTATACTCCGAATTTCAAGATTCTAGCTGCGGTCATTTGGTTGGTACTATTTTTATCCCCTTTTTCCCCAAAAAGTGCGAATTTCGAAAAATCCGCTTATTTTCCGTGTCTACACAGTCAGAGGAATGTATACTCCGAATTTCATGACTCTAGCTGCGGTCATTTAATTGGTACTATTTGTATCCCCTTTTTTCATTTTAACCCCAAAAAGTACACATTTTGAAAAATCTGTGTATTTGATGTGTCTATGCAATCAGAGGAATGTATACACCGAATTTGATTATTCTAGGGGCAGCCGTTTGGTTGGTACCATTTTTATCCCTCTATTCCCTCTATTCCCATTTTACCCCTTACAAGTACGAATTTGGAAAAAATACTTTTATATTTTGTATCTACTCTATTAGAGGAATGTACACACCGAATTTCGTGTTTCTAGCTGTTGTCATTTAATATGTACAATTTTTATCCCTTTTTTGCCCCATTTCACCCCCTACAAATAAGAACCACTTTATGGTGCACGTTTTTGTTATCGGGGGAATGCGCATACCCTATATCAAGTAAGTACAAGCAGACATATTGAAAAAATATGCTTAAATACTGTAAAATATCAGGGATTATTATGGGTATTTTTAGTCCTTGTGAGGGAAAAAATTTTCCCTATGGACCGATTTCGCCCCGTTTCAATCCCAACCGATCTACGACTATAAGACGCATTTATGGAATATTTGAGCGTTCTAGCGCCTTTCCTTTAGATGCTAGCGTGCTTTCAACAGACGGACGGACATGGCTAGATCGTCTTAGAATTTTATGACGGTCAAGAATATATACTTTATAGGGTCTCAGGTCGATATTTCAAGGTGTTACAAAGTTAGTATACCCCCATCCTAAAAAAGGGGATACGTGAGATAATGGATTTTCAAAATTTGAAACTTTGGAATTAAAGTACAATGGAAATACAACCAATATTTATGGTAATTAATATAAATATATAAATATAAGAATATTTATTTTTTGAATTGACTTCAAGTATTATTTCGATATGTAAACATATTGGTAGCCTTATAAGCGTGGTTTGAAATAATAAGAATTATTTTTTCAATATTTTTATTTGTTTTGGTTTGGCCATATAAAAAAATCCGTCCCGGGCGAACTTAAATGGTCAGTTTTTACATTTTTATCTCCATTCAAAATGATATGCGAAGAGGGAAATAATATTTTCAATGGAAATTGAGTTCAACTTAAATTGCCACTAAATTCAACCCTTGTGCCAATATTTCCGTTCATGTTCATGTTCGAAATTGTAACTGGAAAATGGGGATGAAAAGATAGTTTGGATGAAGTTCTGTTCCATCAATAATCTCAGGAGGAAGTGTCTATATCGAGCAGAAAAACATTGTCAAAATGGAGGATTTTCAAATATACGATTAAAAATAGAAAAGTTTTTAAATACAAATTTCTGTTTTATTAATTCAGCTTGTAACTGGGCCATCAATAGCCACAGTAATATTTATTAGGTCAAATCAAGTCAGCTGTCACAAGCGAATATGCGACAAATGCGTACTTTAATTCCGTTTTTTTTTAGATTTATACCAGATCGTAGGTAGAATATTAGAGTATTCATATATAACTCCGATCCTGTAATACACATTAAGGTATGTATACCTTCTGTACACATAACAGGTTTAATGTTATACTCACTTGGCTAAGATTACAAATTTCGTTAGTGTGAATAGAAAAAATTGGATTTTAACATATGATTTCCATAGGCATAAACTCATAAAAACTAACTATCGGCGTTTCACTTCAACTTCCGAATGCAGCTGATCTATATAATATCGCAATTTTGATTGTTTTTAAGTCGATTTATTAAAATTTTAAATTTTCTATGAGTTTTGAATGTAATACATTCGAATATCAGCTAATTCGATCAAGTAATTTCTTCTTAAGAAGGAAATCTTTGTTTTTGGTAATGGATTTTCAATTTTGTAATCAGTTTTCTGATTTTATATAGCAAATCAATGAAATGTTTTGCATTTCAAAAAAACCGGTTAATCGACATGAAAACACCGGTGGACGGTGGCGGCGCCTAACACCGGTTAACCGGTTTTCGGTTTTGACATCCCTAACTACAACTAGAAACATCTACGATGAAAGTGTGTGAAATCGATTCAGATTTATATATATATGATGTTACTTCTGCTCTATTTATACAGTCCACGAGAGTATTATGTCTTTGTGCATTTGTTTGTAACACCCAAAAGGAAGGGAGATAGACCCATTGTTAATTATACCGATCGGCTTAGAATCACTTTCTGAGTCGATTTAGCAATGTCCGTCTGTCTGTCTGTCCGTCTGTCCATCTATTGTTGTAATCACGATACAGATCGCAATTGTAGCCAGAACCAAACGAAACTTTGCACAACGAAGTTTTTCGGGACAAGGACGAACGCTGTTTAATTTTAAGAAAGTCGGTTCAGATTTAGATATAGCCCCCATACGAATTTCAATCCCGATTTGACCCTTTTCACTCTAGATACCACATATTTCAACAGATTTTCTTCAAAATTCGCAAAACACCTTATATTTCAACTGGAAACACCTGCAGCAAATAAGTGTTAGATCGGTTCAGATTTGTATATACCTCTCATACAAATTTCGTTCCCAATTTGAATTTTTCCGCTTTAGAATCCACATATTATAACCGATTTTCCTCTAAATTCGCAAAACACCTTATATTTCAAATGGAAACACTTGTGGTAAAAATATGTTAGATCGGTTCAGATTTATATATAGCTCCCATACAAATTTCGCTCCCAATTTGAATTTTTCCGCTACATATTTTATCAGATTTTCTTCAAAATTGAAAAAAAAACAACTTATATTTAAACTAGGAACACCTATGGTTAAAATGGGTCACATCGGTTCAGATTTACATATAACTCTCATACAAATTTTGTTCTCCCAGAAACCGCGTATTTTCATAGAATTTCTTAAAATTGAGTATAACACGTTATACTTCAACTAGAAGAACTTATTGTGACTTCACTTCACTTCACTTCATTCGATGTTTGGATATAGCCCCGATACAAATATTATTCTCGATTTGACAAGATGGGTCAGGTCATATTAGCCTGTGATTAGGAAACATAAAAAAATATTTCCCGTTTTCACTTTTTACTGAATTGAATTGTATTCCGATAGAAAGTGGAGTGTATCATATAGTCGGCCCCGCCCGACTTTAGCCTTTCCTTACTTGATTATTTCTGCTAATATTTTAACACTTTCCAAAATCCTCACCGAACTGAATTGCAATTGCGTGAATATATTATGCCTGGGAGTGAATTTCTCGGTGGTTTTCGCACGCTCTGTTATCACCTCTTTTAAATATTGGTGTTATTATGGCTATTTCATAAACTCGTGGTATTATGGCGTTGTTCCAGCAGCTTTGGATGACACTATGCATTTCTAGAGCCCGTCCGTCGTTTCCCGCAGCCTTTTCCAGTTTCAATTTCGGAGTGCATTGTTTAGTTCTTCCTTTGCGATTTGAGCCTAAGGTATGGTTTTTCTCATTTCTGCTATTCGTAGTGTCTCCGCTGAGGAGTTCCTCGAAGTATTTCCGCCATCTTTTCATAATTTCATTTTCACTGCTCAGTATATTTTCAGTTATTAGCACTTCCTCTTGGCTTTCTTAGTTGTTTGAGAGTTCTGTAGAATAGTTTCTGGTTTGGTTTAAAATTTGTTTCCAGGGTATGACAAAAAGCTCTCAAGCCTTCTCCCTCTCAGATCTAACTAGATTTTCCACTTATATTCTTTGCAGTTTGTAGTGTTTGTGCGTGTGTGGAAGTATTCACTTCCAAATAGGAAAAAGAGTTCAGTTATCACAAAACACAAAAAAATTCTATAAACGCCCAATAATTCGACTAGTAGGTTATTCTAAGACAATAATTATAATTTATATTTTAATTGATTTCAAGGGTCTATTATATCAGAAAAAATTGGATAAAAATGCAAGAGCAATAAAGAATTACAAATGAAAACTATGAAAAAAAAAAAAAACAAAAATTGTGTTTTAATAAGAGTGCATTTTTGTATTTGAAAATGGTTTTATTTTTTGAACCAATTCCCAGAACTTCATCTATTCCTCCTGAGCACTCAGTTGTTTTTACCATTTTACCCTTTGCAAAATTCTCAATTATTAAATGACTCTCCTACGGCAAGGTGTAACTTTCCAGACAGCAGAAATGTGAAAATTCCTGCTAAAACAAACGAAACGAATCTACCCTATCGTTTGTTCATTCTACTCTCCAAGGATTATCAATATTATTCGTTTGAACTACGCCAAGCCAAACCAAAAAATAAAACAAAAAATATAAATAAATTGCTTTATCGCCTTTATATTCAACGATTATTACTTTTGCTCGGTGTTTTTATTTTGCATGTATCACTTTGTTTTGATATTTTCGTTTTCGGGAAAATTGAATTTCATTTTCATTTTGTTTCGGGACTTTCTATTGTCTCTCTTGTGCAAACAGCACCATTTCAACCCCATTTTTTGCGCTGCCAACATTTACATATGCGAATTCATGCGTAAATGATCCCTGGAGGGCAATTTCATTATAAATGAAAATGGCTTATTTGTCTATGGTTAAAATTATGACGAAAAAATATATTTTGTTGCCTACAGTTGTTGTTTTCTTTTGGGGAATCTTGCAATTGTCACCCCCAGAGATCTTTTGCAAAAGGGTTTTTTGTTGCCACAGATGTGGAAACCATCGAGTGAGGCAATTTTCAAAAGATTTTGAAACAATTTGCCTATAAAAATGATATATTCGCCATAAATTTTAAAGTTTCAAATTATCATTGTCATCGAGGCTACTACACCTTCGTTTGTACGTGTGCACGTATGTATGTAAGTAAATGTATGATTTGATATGCAAATATCCTTATTTTGCATATAATGATAGCTTTAGCAAATGTGACAATGTATTTATATCATATCGTCACCCAACCACAATGTTTTGTTAACAGACACGTGTTAAGTGTCGGGTTTTTGTTTTATAATTTCATCACATTTTTAGTTACACTCGAAGTTAAAAAAGTGTTTTTCTTTTTTTCGCCGAAATAACAACGCAACGGAGGGACGAATAGGGTTATTGTGTTTGCAACTTTACCTAAGTTGGGACTGCCAAAAAATTAAATTGTTCTGGGGCTATATGAAAAAAAAAAACAAGTAAGAAGGCGTTAAGTTCGGCCGGGCCGAATCTTATATACCCTCCACCATGGAGTGCATTCCACAGTATTACCAACAGATTAAAGGAAGTCGACTTTACATAGAAGCACAGTACCATATTACGAAAATTGTGATATTTTTATGCACTTTGTTTTGTTTACTATTTCAAACTATAATGTATACTTATGCGCACTGTTTAAAATCGACTACTATATATAAATAAAATGCTGAAATTGTGAAAGTGAACATGCCTAAATATTAGGCGATTGTCAGTCGCCATTAGAAAGAAGCATTTCCAGATACAGACAAAGTGATAAGAAAAGTATAAATTTTAAAGATATCCCCATTCGCCCCATTCTCCGCCCAAATGTACAAATTTCGAAAAAACCCTTTTTAGAGTCTTTATAGTCAGAATGTATACACCGAATTTCATGATTTCAACTTCAGCGGTTCCATTTTTATTCCTCTTTAAAGCCTTAAAGTACGAATTTCGAATTAAAAGTACGAATTTCGAAAAATCCCTCTATTTTACGTGTCTATGCAATTAGAGGGATGTACACACCGAATTTCATGATTCTAGCTGTTGTCGTATCATTGGTACCATATTTATCCCTTTTTGTCTCATTTCGCCCGCTAAAACTTTTATTTTCTTTGTGGTGCTTCTAAGCTACAAGAGGAATGTACGCAACAAATTTTAACTGTATGAAAATAAGAAATTTAATTAATAAGCGAAGGCTACCAATATTTGTATCTATATGTCTATATATATAATGGATATAATACTTCAATTCATAAAGTAAATATAAGGGAGCAATCATAAATACCAAAAATATTGGGGGATAGAGAGAAAATAATATAATAATATAATATTTTAATTTCAAAAGTATAAATTTTGAAAATACCTTATCTCTCACGTACGCAGTATAAGACAACTTCATGATTCTACCATTTTTTGTCGTAAAAGCAACAAAATAAAGTACGAATTTGGAAAACAAAATATTTTTACGTGGCTATGCAGTCAGAGGAATGTATACACCGAATTCCATGATTCTATCAGCGGCCATTTTGTGGGTACCATTTTTATCCCCTTTTTCCAATTTTGCCCCCTCAAGAGTACGACTATCTAAAATCTCTTTATTTTACGTATCTACACAATTAGAGGGACGTACTCACTAAATTTCATCATTCTAGCTGTATTCGTTTAGTTGGTACTATTTTTATCCCCTGTAGCCATTGTATCCCTTGAAAGTACGAATTTGAAAAAAACGTTTTATTTTTCGTGTCTACGCAGTCAGGGGAATGTATACTCCGAATTTCATGATTCTAGCTGCTGTCATTTGGTAGGTACTATTTTTATCCCCTTTTTCCATTTGAACCCCAAAAAGTACGAATTTTGGAAAGTAATTTTATTTTATATATCGAATTTCATTATTCTAGGTGTAGCCGTTAGGTTGGTACTATTTTTATCCCTCTATCCCCATTTAACCCCTTAAAAGAACGAATTTCGAAAAATACTTTTACATTATGTATCTACTCTATTAGAGGAATGTACACGCCAAATTTCGTGTTTCTATCTGTTGTCGTTTGATAGGTACCATTTTTATCACTCTTGGTGCCCTTTTATGCTATAGAGGGAATGCGCATTGCAAATATCAAGTAAATACTATAAAAAATAATATGTTCAAAAAACATGCTGAAATACTCTAAATATTAGGGGTACTTTCAGTCCTTGTGAGGGAAAATTTTTTCCCTCTGGGCCGATTTCGTCCACTTTCAATCCCAACCGATCTACAACTATAAGACACAATTAGGAAAAATTTGAACCTCCTAGCTCATTTCGTTCGGCCGCTATCGTGCTTTCAACAGATAGACGGACATGGCTATATCGTCTTAGAATAGATGAAATATAAGGTGATATGGAAATTGTAGGATAGTATTTATAGGATGACCCATTTAAAATTTTTAATTAGAATCGGCTATGAAAAAGTACTGATTATTTTTTTTTCAAATTTAATAATGTTACACAATATCATTCATACGACTACCAAGACTGGCTCACCAGTACTTCATCCAATCAATCCAATTTTCCAGGCCAAAAATCCACACCAAACAGTGACTCGTTATAGATGTATTGGCTTCTCAATAGCCACGTGTGGGTCCTCTAACCCCATATTCGGCAATTTTGCTTATTGACATAGCCAACGAGATGAAAATCAAAAAATTTCCACCTAAATTTCTTACAGTTTACATTAAAGACTCACTACGTTGGAAGTAAGTTTTTAATATTCCCCAATTTTTGTTCGAGCTTATAGCCTACCATTTTGGAAATGTCAAACATAAACCTGAAAATAAAATTGAATGTTATTTTACCTTTTAAAGTCAAAGTAATCGGTACTTCAAATTTAAAGTTTTAAATGGAACGCCCTATAATATCACAAAAAGGACATTCGTACTAAATATTGCACCATGCATAAACATGAAAAAATTAAATGGTTCATTAGATTCGTAACAGGTCAGAAATTTGACTAAAATTGTATGCCTGAATGGTGGATGCTATAAAAATTAATTTTTCCCCTAATAATGAAATGAAGCTATGACTGCAATTTAAAAATATCATTTTTGGGATTTATTTGCACCGTTTTAGGAATATAGAACATAGAATAATTAGAATTGTGAACTCGTCTGTATTTGAGATAATTTAATTTTTATGGAATCAATACGTTTCGAATTATCAATACTTTGCGATGATTTATCGGATGAAAAATGACGTCACTGACTCTTTTTTTGTGAAAACAGCTTAATTTAAAATATAAAGTATTGGTTGAGCAGCAATTTCCTTCCGATTTTCATTATTTTAGCACCATTCATAGGGTATGAAATGCAGCTATTTATTTTTAAACAAAAAAACTCTCACAGAATACAGTTGTCACTATAAAAAACCACTAAGTACAGAAGTACTCATACACACTCTCAGGAAGTAAATATACGGAAGTTAATATGAATTAAATTTTACTTAGGGAATTTTGGAAGGTACTAGAAGGTTCGTGAATGATTTAATTTTACCTAGGATAGAGACACTATATGTACAATATGGGAGGTACAGGAAGGGGCCTGGCTAAAGCGTAAATATTTTTTAGGTTTAAAGTGTTTATAAAAACATTTTTAAATATCAAATTGCAAATGATTTTGACTATCCGTATGGATGTTACATCGGTTTTATTGTAACCAAAGTTATGTCAGTATAAAAGTTATAACAGATTTAATTTTACATTGTTTTGCGTGATTTGTGTTTGAAGTACTAGTAGGGGCGTGGCAAAATTTAGTACACTTAAAGTGACTATAAGAACATTATCAAATACCAAAATATAGCTGATTCCGAATATTCGTGTGGAAGTTATATTGATTTTAATTTTACATATGAATATGGCCTTTTGTGTGGGCGGTACCAGAAGGGGCGTGACAATTTCGCCCATCTTCGAACTTAAACTAAGTTTGGCAAAAATATTACCATGTTCAAAGTTTGAATCGATTACTCCTTTCGAGAGTTATCGTGTACAACAGCCATATATATACCCCCCCACTATGTTGGGTGAGGGTATAAATATCCTATATTTATACACTCCACGGGAATATTATGTCTTTGCGCAGTTGTTTGTAACACCCAAAAGGTAGCGAGATAGACCGACTTAGAATCACTTTTTGAATCGATTTTACAATGTCCGTCTGTCTGTCCGTCTGTCCATCTATTCTTGTAATCAAAGTACATGTCAAACCAAAATCGGTTAAACATTTGGGAGCTACATTTGTATTGGGGCTATATCTAAATCTGAAGCAACCCAGTCCACTTTAGCCACACGTGTTTCTAGTTCGATTATAAGATGTTGTGCCAAATTTAAAGAAAATCGGGTATAATATGTGGTTTCTAGAGTGGAAAATGTCAAATCGGGACCGACATTTGTATGGGGGCTATATCTAAATCTGAACCGATCTTACCGAATTTCTGCATAGGTGTTTCTAGTTGGATTATAAGATGTTTTGGCAAATTTAATGAATATCGGGTACAATATGTGGTTTCTAGAGCGGAAAATGTAAAATCGGGAGCGACATTTGTATGGGGGCTATATCTAAATCTGAACCGATTTGCCTCAAATTAAATAGCGTTCGTCCTTGATCCACAAAACTTACTTGTGCTATATACAACAATAGATGGACAGACAGACGGACATTGCTAAATCGTCTCAGAAAGTGATTCTAAGTCGATCGGTATACTTAACAATGGGTCTATCTCGCTTCCTTTTGGGTGTTACAAACAAATGCACAAAGCCATAATACTCTCGTGGAGTGTATAAAAAGTGAAAACGGGAAAAAATTTTTTATGTTTCCTAATCACAGGTTAATATGACCTGGTCCAATTTGTCAAATCGAGAATAATATTTGTTTCGGGGCTATATCCAAACATGGAATGAAGTGACTAATTTTCACAATAAGTTCTTCCAGTTGAAGTATAACGTGTTATGCTCAATTTTAAGAAATTCTTTGAAAATACGCGGTTTCTGGAGGAACGAGATTTGTATGAGAGCTATATGTAAATCTGAACCGATGTGACCCATTGTTAAAATATGTGGTTTCTAGAACAGAAAAAGTCAAATCGAGAGCGAAATTTAATTGGGAGCTATATATAAATCTGAACCGATCTGACTTATTTTCACCATAGGTGTTCCTATTTTAAATATAAGGTGTTTTGCGAATTTTGAAGAAAATCTGTTAAAATATGTGGATTCTAGAGCGGAAAAATTCAAATTCGGAACGAAATTTGTATGGGAGCTATATATAAATCTGAACCGATCTAACACATTTTTACCACAGGTGTATGTAGTTGAACTATAAGATGGTGTGGTAGAGTGAAAAGAGTCAAATCGGGAGTGAATTTCGTATGGAGCTATATGCAAATCTGAACCGATGACCCACTTTCACAATGGGTGTTTCCAGTTGAAATATGAGATATTTTGAATGATTTGAGGAAGATATATTAATATATTTGGTTTATAGAGTGGAAAAACTGAAATCGGGAATGAAATTTGTGTGGGAGCTATATAAAGAGTGATTTTTTTGAGGTTAGGATTTTCATGCATTAGTATTTGACAGATCACGTGGGATTTCAGACATGGTGTCAAAGAGAAAGATGCTCAGTATGCTTTGACATTTCATCATGAATCGTCTTACAAACGAACAACGCTTGCAAATTATTGAATTTTAATATCAAAATGCGTGCTCTGTTAAGAAAGTTCATTGCGCGCTTCCATTTTATGGTCAGTTTAATCGACCCACTGAAGCGGCTATTCGGGCTATTGTGACTAAATTTCGCACCAAATTTACATTGTTGGACATTAAACCACCAACACGCTTACGTAGAGTGCGAACTGAAGAAAATATCGCAGCTGTATCGGCCAGTGTTAATGATGACCACCAATTTTCGATTCGTCGCCGTTCGCACCAATTGGGTCTCTGTTACTCAAAAACGTGGAAATGCCAAAATTGGACTAAGCGGATGGACCACCTAAGACGCAGCCGCGGTCAACATTTAAATGAAATTATCTTCAAAAAGTAAATGTCATGGACCAATCTAACGTTTCAAATAAAGAACCGATGAGATTTTGCAAATTTTATGCGTTTTTTTTTTAAAAAAAAGTTATCAAGCTCTTAAAAAATCATAAGATGGTGTGGTAGAGTGAAAAGAGTCAAATCGGGAGTGAATTTCGTATGGAGCTATATGCAAATCTGAACCGATGACCCACTTTCACAATGGGTGTTTCCAGTTGAAATATGAGATATTTTGAATGATTTGAGGAAGATATATTAATATATTTGGTTTATAGAGTGGAAAAACTGAAATCGGGAATGAAATTTGTGTGGGAGCTATATATAAATCTGAACCGATCTGACCTATTTTCACCAAATTTCGGATAGACTTTTTCCGCACCAGAAAGCACGAATTGTCACAAAATGAGCTTAACACGTTATATTTGAACTGGATGAACTTATTGTGAAAGTTAGTCACTTCATTCCATGTTTGGATATAGCCCCGATACAAATATTCTTCTCGATTTGACCACTTAGTTCAGGTCATATAAGCCTATGATTAGGAAACATACAAAAATTATTTCAACTTTTTTAGCGAATTGCATTTTATTCGGATAGAAAGAGGAGGATATCATAAAGAGTGATTTTTTTGAGGTTAGGATTTTCATGCATTAGTATTTGACAGATCACGTGGGATTTCAGACATGGTGTCAAAGAGAAAGATGCTCAGTATGCTTTGACATTTCATCATGAATCGTCTTACAAACGAACAACGCTTGCAAATTATTGAATTTTATTATCAAAATGCGTGCTCTGTTAAGAAAGTTCATTGCGCGCTTCCATTTTATGGTCAGTTTAATCGACCCACTGAAGCGGCTATTCGGGCTATTGTGACTAAATTTCGCACCAAATTTACATTGTTGGACATTAAACCACCAACACGCTTACGTAGAGTGCGAACTGAAGAAAATATCGCAGCTGTATCGGCCAGTGTTAATGATGACCACCAATTTTCGATTCGTCGCCGTTCGCACCAATTGGGTCTCTGTTACTCAAAAACGTGGAAATGCCTAAATTGGACTAAGCGGATGGACCACCTAAGACGCAGCCGCGGTCAACATTTAAATGAAATTATCTTCAAAAAGTAAATGTCATGGACCAATCTAACGTTTCAAATAAAGAACCGATGAGATTTTGCAAATTTTATGCGTTTTTTTTTTTTAAAAAGTTATCAAGCTCTTAAAAAATCACCCTGTATATACTTTAGCCTTTCCTTACTTGTTTTATTTAAAAAGCTTCCAAGGGTCTATTAATTCAGAAAAAATTTGGTCAAAAATGTAACATAAAAAATAATTACACGGGAAAAACTTAATTTTTAGAGGTGTTTTCAGAAGCGTTTAGCTTACAGATGGCTTGACCCAGTGACGAAATATTTTGCAGATCATCATTAAACAATCCAGTCTTAATTTTTGGGTGGTGACCGCTGCAATTTATTTTCGTGGTCCCTCCTAGTCTACAGGAAGATCACATTTTCAAACATTTTTCATTGCCCTAGGATTTTCAGATTGTTAAATCAGAAAAGGCTTAAATTTAAAATCTCCTTCTGCGTTTCATCCCAGAAGGAGTGTAAATCGATCATTGGCAGCTTTAAATTCAGGACATGATTTCTCAGTTTTGACAGAAAGAACATCAGTTTTGAAAAAGACCATAACATGCTTAGCAGAATACCCTCCATCTTCGATTATGGCTTTCAGTTGAAGCTTAAACTTTTCTGTTGCTATGTATCTGCACTAGCTGATGCAGATTCGTGTTCTAAAGCGGTTGAACCAACCGCTTCAGTGGGTTGATTAAACTGACCATAATAAAATGGAAGCGCGCGATGAACTTTCTTAACAGAGGACGCATTTTGATAATAAAATTCAATAATTTGCAAGCGTTGTTCATTTGTAAGACAATTCATGGTTGAATTATAGACCAAACTGAAGATGTTTGACAGTGAAACAAAACACGAAACGTGCGTCAGCTGTTTAAGTGTTGTCAGTGTTGCCAAAAAGATAATAGCTAAAAAATCACCCTTTATATGAAAGTGCTTTGCTTTGAATCACCTCCTTGCTCAGTGGCATTCTTCGCTTATTTTAATTTTGTATCCATATAGAAAGAAGGGACTCCAGTTTAACCATTAATACATTTCTTACTCTTGTAACTTGTTTACATTGGAATGGTGTAGCAATTTCAGCAAATTGGGTTATTTTAGAACTGTCTCTGTTGCAAATTGTTTTTACTGTTGTTGTTGGTAACCCAAGTGTTCTTTCTATGTGAACAGCTTTTTCTCCCGATTTCAACCAGTTTGGTCATTTCACATTAATATTGCCATATCATCCTGGCAGACATTCTTAGGACCAAATGTAATTAAGAAAAATTAATAAAAAAATTCTAAATGGTTTTTTTCATATCTTCAAATCAACTTTTGGCGGAACTTTTTGAACCTAGCATTAAGCTGTTTAAAATGTGAGTTTTCTATCAAATCGTATAACTATTTCACTGAAAAGGATTTAATTTAACTTAAACCATCCTTCAAGGTTCTGATGTATTTGGCATATCTTGTGGTAAATTTTCCACAAATTTCAAAGTGTTCATTAAAAAGCAGCACCGCCAGTGAGCTCGTGTATGTATATAAAGAGTGATTTTTTTGAGGTTAGGATTTTCATGCATTAGTATTTGACAGATCACGTGGGATTTCAGACATGGTGTCAAAGAGAAAGATGCTCAGTATGCTTTGACATTTCATCATGAATCGTCTTACAAACGAACAACGCTTGCAAATTATTGAATTTTATTATCAAAATGCGTGCTCTGTTAAGAAAGTTCATTGCGCGCTTCCATTTTATGGTCAGTTTAATCGACCCACTGAAGCGGCTATTCGGGCTATTGTGACTAAATTTCGCACCAAATTTACATTGTTGGACATTAAACCACCAACACGCTTACGTAGAGTGCGAACTGAAGAAAATATCGCAGCTGTATCGGCCAGTGTTAATGATGACCACCAATTTTCGATTCGTCGCCGTTCGCACCAATTGGGTCTCTGTTACTCAAAAACGTGGAAATGCCAAAATTGGACTAAGCGGATGGACCACCTAAGACGCAGCCGCGGTCAACATTTAAATGAAATTATCTTCAAAAAGTAAATGTCATATACCAATCTAACGTTTCAAATAAACAACCGATGAGATTTTGCAAATTTTATGCGTTTTTTTTTTAAAAAAAAGTTATCAAGCTCTTAAAAAATCACCCTATATTTGTAAAATACATACATACACTCCTCATTTCCTTGAGTGTAGCTGCGATGAATAAAAAGTATATTAAAATAATCCCGTGTTATTACAGTCATTTTCTTATTTTGTCCTAAAATTATACAGAAACATTTTCCGCATTTATGTGGCCCTCGTAGCATAGCCCGCTCATTTTGTTGCAAAACATGTCAAGTCTTCCTCATTCTGCAGTTCTGTCTCACAGTCGTTGACACTTTTTTCAAGACATTTTCTTTAAACGTTGTTGTCCTTTTTCATATGGAGGCACTGTTCCTTTCTCGTTTCTTTTTTTTTTTTTGCTGGGCGGCTTGTGATGAGCACCTTTTGTGGTTAACACCTATTTTTAAATTTAAATATTCATATTAGTTGTGTGTTTATAATCCCTGAATGTGTGCTTTAGTTTAGTTGTTGTGCCCCCGTTGCTCTTCACTGACGTTTCAACTTCTTGTCTGTGTGCGTCAAATTGTTGTTGTTCTTACACACCCACTACGTCGTTTGCTGTTTTGTTGCTGTTATTGTTTGGTTTTGTGGCCTTATAATGTGTTTTATATGCTAATGTGTGTGTGTGTATATGTGTGTTTTTATGTCTCTGTATGTGTGTGTGTTTAAGTGACTGGATATGTGTGCGTACGTGTTTGCGTGATTCTCGCTCGTCCTGGTAGCTGGTATTTGTGTTAGGAGGTGTCATAGGATTAAACAATGGTTTTGAAGTTGGTGCCACACCGCACAGTGGTTACTATTTAAAAATGCTAAAACTCACATAATATCTAAACTACGGCTTCGTCAATATGGAGAAAATGAATACAGTTGACATCGGCAGCTAGAATTAATAAATTTGGTAATTTTCTTTTAGTGTAGACTCCCAAAATTAAGGGTCTCTTAGGAAATATGCAAAAAGGTTAAAAATTGTACCAACATGAACTGAAAATAAACTCTAATAATTAGTCTACTTAGGCAACTTTTTTCAAGGTTTCTGAATTTTATTCACTATTTGCATACGTTTTGTTTGTCCCTCCCAATAAATGATGAGGAATGTAGTACTTGCGGTATAAATAAAATTAAAAATATTTTTAATATTTACCAGGTGAAAAAACCTTATTATATTTAGAACTACTTTCAAAGCATCTAATCTCTCTAAAATAAGTCGTAATCAGCTCTCCAGGTTTTTGTGGCCCTATCTAGTGTGTAATATTTGCAGATCCATTGAGAATGTGATCCGTTGGGTTTTACATTATTTCGAACAATTCTTAGAATATTTCGGCACCACATGAGTCATTCCATGTCAAGCGGTACGGTTTTTGACCTCAATAGCTGCGATTGTTTTGCAAGTTTGTGTATGTATTCTTCTCATTAAAAAAATTGTTTACATATTTTTGAAAAAAATTTGAACATTTTTTCACGAGTTGTGACCAATTCAACAGTGGAAAACATACTACTTTTTTCAAAAGGTGTGTTCATTCAATCGCCTGTAACTCCTGAAAGACTTTAGCGATTTTATATTTTTATAGCTCGTTTTGAAGATAATTTCAAATATTTTTAAAATATTGAGGTGTTGTGTTATAGCAGTGTTTGTTTTTTTGAAGTTTTTGCAATTTTAATTCTTTTATTTTGATTTTCGAAATGATTACACCAATCCAATTTGTTGAAATTTTTAAGTAGTGCGCCTAGGTCTATTTAAAAGCGACTGTGTGGGATTGAAGTGGTGAAATGGTGGCTTCTATTTTTTACGATTGTTTTTCGATTTATTTTTGACAAAATCGACCAGAATTACAGTGACAAATCATCAAAATTATAATTGTTTCATTAGTTTATAAACACAAGGTATGAAAACAGTGAAAATCCAAGATAACATTGGTTATTATTATAGCCAGCATTGTATAGCTAACATTGTTGTAATGTATAACAATTTTTGGTGGCACCTACACGCTATGTGGCGTGGTTTTTAGAAATAATTTAATTTGCAATTATTAAATTACAATTAGCAACTGTATATCTCAATTTTCATGAATAGTTTTTTTGTTATTTTTTTAAATATTGAAAACTGTGACGAGCTATATCTTTGGTTCTGTAAATTATCTCAGAAATACACTGAAATCGAGACAGTATTTAGAACACTATGTGCAGAGAGAAAATGAAAATAATAATAATCATTGTTTTGTATACCATCCACCTCCAGGAGGGTATACAATACCCCATATTCTCTTTGTCATTCCGTTTGTAACACCTTGAAATATTCAATATTCTGTATCCTGGTAAAATTCTACGACTATTTAGCCATGTCCGTCTGTCTGTTGAAAGCACGATAGCGGCCGAACGAAATGAGCTATGAGGTTGAAATTTTGTGTAAATGTGTCTTATGCTTGTAGATCGGTTGGTATTGAAAGTGTGCGAAATCGGCCCAGAGGGAAAATTGTTTCCCTAACAAGGACTGAAAATACCCCTAATATTATGATGTGTATAGTTGACCTGTTTGATTTTAATGTTTTGTATTATCGTCCGGCTTAAGGTCTCAAATAAATGAAAACAAGATCTTGTTTGTTTATTATTTTATTTTTCAATTTTGTTCCCGATATTTCGGACGACTTGGTCGATCGTCCTCAGGGGCGTTACGCTAAACAAATATACATAAGAATAACAATCAATATACAAACAATTTTTAAACAATTAATATAATTACAATTTAAAAAAAAAAACAAAATGATCCTTCCACTTTCACAAGGTTTTTGTCAACTACTGTCCGTCTCTCCTATTCTTGTGTGTGATATTTCTGTATATGTGTGCGCATTTGTCTGTGTCTGTCTGTAATTTAGTCTCTTTTCAATAGGAACGTCCGTAATGTAGAGCATTTCTAATGTATATCTCCTATGGTAGTTACTCTCTTCTGTTAATATGTCTACGTCGTCAAAGTTGGGTGTGTGTCCAGTCAGTGCACAGTGGGCGGCAAGTGCAGGTTTTTGCTCCAATGGTTTATCAAGTGCTTTTAGGTCAGATTTATGAGAAGAAAGTCTAGTTTTTAATTTTGTCTTTGTAGTACCAACATATACTTTATTGCATAAGTTGGACTTGTCACCATTATACTATAATTTTATATACTATACTTCTTTTTTTATTTTTGATTTTGTCTTGCTGAATAAATTGCTGACCGTGTTGTGAGATTTTTGGGCTAATTCATATTTTTCTTTGTCGTATAAGTCTGAGTTTTTTAATCTTTCCGAGAATCCGGGTATATATGTTATAGTCTTGTACAGCTTTGTTGGTTTTTCTATGTGGCTTTTGGGATTTCGTACATTTGTAATTAATTGTCATATTGTTTTTATGGGTGAGTCATCTTAAAATATTTTTAATTTTCTCTATGTTGTTTTTGTGGAAGTCCTCATCACTTATGTCTGAAATAATATTTAGACTATTTAAACAATTATTTTGAAAATTTCCGATTCTTATGCACTTGAAATTTGTTTCGTACCTTGCTCTAGCAACGTGTTATCGTCAAAAAGTACAAAATTAAATAAAAATTGTACCAATGATACGATAACAGCTAGAACTTGAATTTGGAATGTACATCCGTCTAATTGCGTAGATACGTAAAATAGAGGAATTTTTCAATATTCGTACTTTTAAGGGATACAATTTGAAAAGAGGGATAAAAATGGTAGCTACCAAATTGCTGAAGTTGAAATCATGAAATTCGGTGTATGCATAAGATGCGAAATAAAAAATATTTTTTCAAAATTTGCACTTTTAGGCGTAAAATGGGGCGAATGGGGATAAAAATTGTGCCAGCCAAACGGATGCAGCTATAATACTGAAATTCGATATTTTTATACCCTCCACCTACAGGATGGGGGTATATTCACTTTGTCATTCCGTTTGTACCACCTTGAAATATTCATCGGAGACTCCATAAAGTATATATATTCTGGGTCGTGGTAAAATTCTAAGACGATATAGCCATGCCCGTGTGTCTGTCTGTTGAAAGCACGATAGCGGCCGAATGAAACGAGCTAGGAGGTTCAAATTATTCCTAAATGTGTCTTATGAATGCAGATCGGTTAGGATTGAAAGTGGGCGGAATGGGCCCAGAGGGAATTTTTTCTTTAACAAGGACTGAATGTACTCCCTAATATTTATAATATTTATTTTAATATTTTGATTTTTTTAATTTTTTGCTTTATATGCATTTGAAATGTGTTTCGTAGGTAAATACTCGTTTTAGCGGGCGAAACGGGACAAAAAGGTATAAAAATGGTACCAATGATACGATAACAGCTAGAAACGTCAAATTTGGAATGTACATCCCTCTAATTGCGTAGATATGTAAAATGGAGGGATTTTTCAAAATTCTTACTTTTATGGGATACAATTGGAAAATAGGGATAAAAATGGTACCTACCTAACCGCTAAATTTGAAATCATGAAATTCGGAGTGTATGTTCATCTGACTGTGAAGATGCGAATTAAAAAATATTTTTTCAAAATTATTACTTTTAATCGGAAATGGGGTGAATGGGGATAAAAATGGTATCAACCAAACGGCTGCAGCTATAATAATGAATAATGATTCGGCCTGACCGAATTTAACGTCTTTTTACTTGTTTTAATTTATACTTCATATGTACTTGAAATTTTTTACGTACATTCCTCTTGTAGCGTAAAAGCACCAAAAAGTAATTACACGTTTTAGAGGGCGAAATGGGACAAAAAGGGATAAAAATGATACGACAATAGCTAGAAACATGAAATTTGAAATGTTATCCCTTTAATTTTGTAGATACAAAGAATTTATTAGTACTTTTAAGGGATACAAATGGAAAAGAGGGATAAAAAGGTACCTACCAAACCGTTGAAGTTGAAATCATGAAATGCGGTGTGTACTTTCTTCCGAAATAAAAAGGATCTTTCGAAAACTGTACTTTTAGGCGAAAAATGGGGCAAATGGGGATAAAAATGAAGCAAACAAACGGATTCAGCTATAATAATGAAATTCGGTGTTTACAATTCTATGACGGCAGTGACGCGAATAATAAAGATATCATCCGATATTCGTAGCTTCAGGATCTAAATGGAATTAAATTTAGCTACAATCAAATGGTTGTAGCTATAATCATGATATTTAGTATTTGCACTTGCCTGTCTACGTAGACGCGGAAAATAAGAGGTACGAATTTAGGCTGTAGCTGGAGTCAAGAAATTGCAAATGGGGAAAATCGGGCTGGAGGGAAATTGTTTCTACCTAATAATATTTAGAACACATTTTTGAAGATTTCTGACTAATAATTATGTTAATATTTATATATAGCAGAGGACTATTTATATTTTAATAATGAAGAATCATAATTTTCCTAATATGGTAGTGCACTTATGTGCACTTCTACCGATAATACTGTCGAATACACTTCGTGGTGGAGGGTATATAAGATTCGGCCCAGCCGAACTTAACGCCTTTAAGTTTTTAACATAACGCCTTGTTTTTAATTTCAAAAATATATTTTTTAATTTTTGCTTATTCGGTTAAAACTAACAATTATTTTGAAATTTTTGTCTTATTATCTGTCAGCAACTGAAGTTTTCAAAAAATTATCGTTTATTTAATAAGGAGTTCTTCATTTGTGCCGATATCTTAGACACAAATTGCGATCACACTCTGCATTTTACAGAGTGTGTAAATATATTGCGACATGAAAAGAGAACAATTAAAATAAAAGCAAGTAAGGAAAGGCTATAGTCGGACGGAGCCGACTGTATGATAACCTCAACTTTCTAGCCCATTACAATTGAATTCGGGGGAAAATTTTGATATTGGGAACGATATTTTGTATGGTCTCTAGAGCGGAAAATGTTATTAAAATATATTTAAATCTGAACCGATCCGACTTTCACAATATATGTTTATAGTTGATATATAAGCTGCTGTGGCAAATTCGATTAAAATATTTGGTTTCTAGATGGGAAAAAGTAAAAACTGAAGCGAAATTTGTATGAGGGATATAAAAATCTGAATCGAGTTGGCCCAAAAAATCAAATGAATGGAGAACGAAATTTGTATGGGAGCAATATCTAAAAAACTTTAACGCTTTGCTCGATTGTGTATCTTTCCATGGTTCAAATTGAGTTAGTCTGAAATTGAGGAATGTTAGATGAAATGTAGAAAAAACTTACGTTTCCCTACAATTTAACCACCCTATATAAGGTTTTGTGCCAAATATGAAGTAAATTGGTTAAAATATGTGATTTGCATGGGTGCTAGTCCAATTTCGCCATAGATGTTTGTAGTTGAATTTTGTAGTGCGTCAAATTTGATGCAAATCGAGTAAAATATGTGGTTTCTTCAACGATAAAAATTCAAATCGGGTGCGACATTTGTATGGGGGCTATATCTAAAACTGAACCGATTTGCTTCAAAATAAAAAGAGTTCGTTCTTGGACCACACAACTCACTTGTACCAATTTTGGATAGGATCGGATAATAATTGCGACCTGCACTTTGATTACAGAATAGATGGACGGACGGACGGACCTTGTTAAATCGACTCAGAAAGTGATTCTAAGCTAATTGGTATTATTAACAATGGGTCCTTTTCGATGTTACAAACAAATGCACAAAGATATAATACCCTAGTGGAGGGTATAAAAACATAGCAGTACTTCTACATTTTTGACGATATCTCAGAAACTCAATCTGAAATTTAAAGAGTATTTTAAACAGATGTATTTATTTGCTGAGAAAAAAATAAAAATAGAAAGGGGATTGTTTTTAAAATATAAATTTCAATATGTATTGAAATAAAAAATGCTAATAAAAAATTTTAAAATAATATTTCGTTTTATTTTGCGCGAGAGACCAACAAGTGCCCTGAAAATTATTGCCTCAATATCTTTTGAAGAACAAAAGTTATGAATGCCTTTTTGATTTCCTTTAGAGGCTTTTCCTTGATTTTCTTCGCCTTTACGACTGTCAGACTAAATTACTAATGCAAACTTTAATGTGGCCTAGTGAGATATTATATTTCCCTACAGTTACTTACATGGATCCATCTCTTTGAGGTTGACTATTATTGATCTGTATTCATATTAAAGCATGAGATTAAGATTAAATCGACAAGTGTTTAATGTTCTTTATATCGATTCAAAATGGTAATGGTTAAAAGCCCATGGATTTAATTTCACAAGCTTATAGATTTTAGCATATAATAAATCCTTTGGTAGACAATCGAGTTCCGCTTCTTGTTTGCCGAAGTTCAGGATTTTGATTTAAAACACCTTCGGTCGAACTCTAGTCTCTAGAGTAACTATAACGTACTGTAATGGACTACGTATTTTGTTGATAACCATAATCGAACGTTTTCAATAATTTAAAGATTTTATTACACTGTCAAAAATCAAGCTTTATTCGATTATTCTAAATTTTGCGTGTTATTTTCAGTGAATGGGCTCTCCAGTCGCTATGCTCGAAAGAGTCACCCAAAATTGGACTTTCAGAATGGACCACCTCATACATAGTCATAGCCAAAATGTAAATGTAATTTCAAACAGTAAATTAAATACATGTTTTTCTTTTAATATATAATACAAATTTTAAGTTCACTTTTAATTGTATTTGTTTTATATTACATTATAAATAAAGTCTCACGATGAATCACCCGTTACATTCATAAAAATGCAATTTCTATATATTTCCTCCTTAGGAAACCCATGTTGGCCTGAGGGCATTTATGGCCCACAACGACAATATATTCGGTCTTTGATGCAAACAAGTAAAATGTGATGCAATACTTAGTGGGATGTCTAAATTTAATCGTGAATGATTTTATGATAATAAAGAGTGCATTAGAGATATCCATCGTTATAAGTCAAATAGTTAACTATGTCAAGACTGTAATTTAATTTTTGCTAGTAATGTTAATTTGCCACACGATATTAATTTTATTGATACAATGTGCGGTTTAGATCTTGCTCAAATTAATTCCAATTATAATACTCTTCACAAAATATTAGATTTAATTTTTATTTCTAAAAATGTTAATTATTCAATGCGAGTTTGTGAAAATCCGTTTAGTCCACAGGATATGCATCATGTGCCAATTATTTTAAATATTGAGTTTTATTTATTCGAATATAATTGTTGCAACTTTGAATTGGTAAATGAGTTAATAATGAGTATCAACTGGATGCATATCTTTCAGGACAGAACGCTGGCTGAATGCTATTCTGATTTCACTAATAAAATAGAAATTATTTGTTTAAGTAATATTCCGCGATTGAAGGCAAAATCCTATAAACTACCGTGGTACACGCCAGGTTTGAAAAAGCTTAAGAATCTGAGGAATAAGTATTTTAAAGCTTATTCATCTTCTAACTCCCTTGAGAGTAAAAGGCTGTATGAGCACTACTCAAGAGAATTTTCTTTCTTAAATAAGTTTTTATATAAACAATAGATAATGAACTTTGAGAACAAAATTAATAGCAATCCGAAGTCTTTTTGGCAATTCATAAAATCTAAAAAATCTAATAGCGATTTTCCCTCAGCAATGTACCATGGGGAAAACCGTGCTAAGTCTTCTAGTGAGCAAGTTAATCTATTTTTAATTTTTTAAAGCGAATTTTCAGTCTGGTTACCTACCCGTCAATAATATATTTTTAAACAATATTACTTCTGACATTGATGTTGAATTTATTCATGTATCAGAAATGGATATTGTTTCGAGTCTTTTAAATCTCAAAGAATCAACTAAACTTAATATTGATGGTATCTCAGCCCATTTTCTTAAAAAAAAATAGTTCATCGATTTCTGTGCCATTGAAGTATTACTCTTTGAAATCAGGAACGGGTTTAGATTGTTGGAAAATATCTTCCACTACCCCGATCTATAAATCGGATCCTAAGGGAGACGTTTACAATAACCGGCCAAAATCGTTCGACTGTTTCTAATCTCACTACTTTCGTTAATCGTTGCATTTCCAGCTTTGAAAATGGATATCAAGTTGATGTTATTTATGTAGATTTTTGCAAAGCTTTTGACAAAGTTTAACACAAATTTCTTCTTTTAAAATTGGATTCCATGTATCTCTTATTAAATGGATAGAATCATATCTCATTAATAGACTTTGTTTTGTGTCTGTTGACGGGTTTAAATCTTATATGTACGTAGCTTCCTCTGGGGTCTCTCAGGGTAGCATTTTAGGTCCTTTATTTTTTATTTTATTTGTAAATGATGTAGCTAGCTTTCATTTCGCTAAATATTTAATTTATGCGGATGATATTAAAATATTTTTAGATATTTCAGATTCTGCAGATATTGAATTTCTTCAGGAAGATTTGAATAGGGCGTTCCATTGGTGTGAACAAAATAATCATCCTTTGAATATTTCTAAATGTTATCACCTTCCATTTACAATTTACAAATGTTATCACCTTCCAGTACAATATCTATAATCAATGTTTGAAAATGGTAAATCGCGTGTTAGACCTTGGTGTCTTTGTTGATTCGAAGTTAGATTTCAATGCTCATATTAATTATGTATTGCCAAAGGCTTATGCGGTCCTTGTTTTCATTAAAAGAAATAGTAAAGACTTTAATGACCCATATACTCGAAAAATTGTGTATACTTCTTTTGTTAGATTTAAACTTGAATATGCTTCCATTGTATGGAATCCATTTTATGATGTAAATTGTGATCGTGTTGAAAGATTGCAAAGAAAATTTATTAAATTTGCCTTATTTTCTTTAAGTTTTTCCAATCCTTTTCCCACATATGAGTCTCGATGTAAGCTTATACGTTTGGAAACCCTGGTCAATAGAAGACCTAAAAGTTATGTTCTATTCGTGTACATGTTGATTTGTGGACTTATTGATTGTCCTTAACTCCTTAGTAGAATTGGCTTCAACGTCCCTGCTAGGTCGCTTCCTATCAATAAATTTATTGAATTTTTACATTTATATTACTTTTAGTTTTTAAGCAAGTCTGTAAGGATATGTTTCCATAGACTATTGAAATAAATAGATAAATTAATAAAGAAATAAATAAATAAATATTATATTGTGATCATGATAGTGACAATGTACCGCTAAGAAATAAATGCCACCACGTCATTTATTTTGTAAATAATTTTGTATTCTATAAAATAATTCTTAGTTCAAAGAAAATATTTTTAGCGCTATACGAAATATAACTTTCCTGCATTGCAGCACATTTCAAGTCAATGCCGTATACTTTGTAAGACCACTGTGCGACTCCTTGTTACACAGTGTTCCATTTCTTGCTGTTGTTGCTTCTACTACTATTGTTGCACTCTTGTTTCCTTGATAAGAAAGTTCGTAATAATGAGCAATGTCTCTTGACGCTTTTGTTGCTGTCGGATGGCTGGTTGGTTTTCTTGGTCTCTTTTCACTGGGTTACTAACTGTTGTTGTTATTGTTATTGTTGTTGTCGTTGCCATTGTTGGTGGTGGTGGTGGTGGCGGCGCTGTTGGTGGTTTGATGCCACAGACCGGTAATTAAGATAAGAGCTAATTGCAGACAAGTTGCTGTTGTGCTCGTTCTCATGTAACATCAGACAAAAACGAACAACAAAAAAAGACATGAAACTCCAGAAAAACGAGAGTATGTTAAATGTCACTAGACTTTATTCTGGATATAAATAGAGCGTTCAAAAGAGTGATGTCACCGAAAATCTTCCCAAAGGCAATTGTGTGTAATAATTTACAGCGGCCACTTGGTTATCAAGGAAGTTGGGGGTATTTAAGTTGCACTTGGATAACTAAATTGGGTAATGGACATAGCATAGACAACTTTAAATTTGTTTTCCCAATTTAAACTGCACATTTGTAAATACATTTCTCAGCGCAGGACTCTAGTCTGCCCTCATTGTTTATTTAAAAATTATTGATATTCTTTATAAACTCCACAAGCGATATTATGCCTTTCTGAATTCGTTTTTGACGGATAATTCTATCAAAAGAGACCCTAAAACTATAGTTTTGAATATTCATACCCATTGAATTTGATGAAGTTCTTGCGGTTAATATAGTGTTTACCGTAGCTCAAGACAGGAAGAAATTGGAATTTTACAGTGGTCCTAAGTTGATACTATTGGGTGTTTTTTGAAAACCTTGATGTTTTGAAAAAAAAACTGATAGGGTTTCATCTCCTCTAAGAGAAAACTGGTATGTCCTTGTAGCTCCAAGAGTCCAAAAATTAAAAATATATAGTTGGTCTGTTATGTTGTATGTCTTGTCATTTATTCTGGTTTAAGACCATAGGTTGTGCTGAAGTCTTCAGCATTAATTGCTAATTTGTGGGTCCTGCTGAAGACTTCAGCACAACCTATGGTCTTAAACCAGAATAAATGACAAGACAATTAAAACTATATTTAATACATGAATATACTGTAAAAATATATTTAATTTTGTATGTATTTTAGTTTACTTTATTCTCTACAAAATATACTAATTTCAGAATGGTGTGACCATTGGTTCAGAAATTATAGCAGTGATTACCTTATTTCAGCACCTCATGAGATGTGAATTTTGGGGACAAAGTATAATTTCTAGTGGGCGTATTTATATAACTAATTCTGAAATAAAATAGAGTCTTCCCCTCCCCCAACCTTGTCGTATTTTCATCACCATCAGAATAGCTGCCATCCATTCACACACATTTTTGCCGCAAACATGGCAATTGAATTCTACCACTTATGCACGTGTTGCCATTAAGAGCAGACAATGTCTTATCCTCCATGGGAGCGAAAAAAGAATCCACGCAAGCACAAACACCACACGGCAAATAAATTATTTAAAACTCATAATGATTTTTCTTAAGCGCGCATAATTTTTCCCTTATGGCAAAGAAATTAAAATATGATTTTTCCATCCCCCCCTCACGCCTCAGCTGTGTTACGCGTATTTGGTTAAAACGAAATCATTCCATAACAAAAACGAAAATTAATTATGACACGGCAGTGGGAGAGGAAAAATGGCTAAGTAAACAACAAATTTACAGTGAGTTGGATAAGGACGTTCGCTGGATGACCAGGGGCATTTTAGGAGGTTCAACAACTCGTAAAAATAATAGAACTGAATTCCTTTAAGCCGGAGTAAGAAACGAAATTAAATCAAATTTTCCAGAAATACATTTCTTTCTAAATGAGTAAACATTTTAAGTCTTTAGTAATGTTATTATTAAACAGAATAACCATATTGATAGATTGACGATCACACAACACGATCGTCGAATATAAATGCACAGTACACATGATTCACATTATAGAGAACATTGATGAAGAAAGATTTCCATTATACTTGAAATGAACAAAATTTTGCGAGTTCAAAATATTTACGATTGTTTGACAATTTTCATTTAATTAGTCTGTGTGTAAAAAAGTTTTATATCAAAATAAGAAAATCTTCTCTTTTTGAATTCCTAACTATTAATTTAAAAGTAAGTAATTTTCACGAAGATTTAGGAATAAATTTTAGGATGGAAGTTTTATTTTAGCTAATATTTAGCAAAGAAAACAATGCATATTTGAAAATATTAAGTAAACCCTCTCTGCAGCCGTAAGAGTCTTGATTTCATGCTTTCCTTGAATATTCCTGACACGAAAAGTTCACTAATTTAAGAGTAAATAAATAAATATACCCTTAAAAGAATTATTGGTGTGTTTTATGGAACAGTACGTACATTCCACCAACGTGTTATGTCTTTGTCCATATTTTGTAACTATCTAAATGATGTTATACCGATGGAATTATAATCTCTTCACGATTAAGCCTTTTAGGTGTATGTCTGTCCAGCCATCTATTCTTGTAATTGAAGATTACATCCGGTCCCAAAATAATTGGTACAGGTGAGTTTTGTGGGCCAAAACTAGTTGATTTGAAGTAAATCCATTCAAATTTATATTTATAGTTTAGAAAATATATAATTATAGTTTATAGAAATTTTCGATCTAAGAAACATAATATACCCGATTTTATTAAAATTTGACACAAAAGTAAGTAAGTTCAGTCGGTTATATAAGCCCCCACTCTCTTACATTTTGTGTTTGAAGGATATTGTGTTTGTGAGAGGTACTAGAGATTTTTGGCAATTGGATTTGTAAGTAATTGTAAAAACATTATCTAGTCATAATGAATTTTAGGCAAGTACTTTAATTTTAGCATTTAATTTTACCTAGGATAGAGGTGTAAGAGGTACTAGAAGGGGCATGGCTAAAGCATTAATATTTTTCCTTTTAATGTGATTATAAAAACATTTTCAAATATCTAATTGCAACTGGTTTTGTAACTTTGTGTGGGACGTACTAGAATATGTGGCAATATCGCCCATATTCCAAGTGTATGAAACGTCCATGAAAGCATTGCCAACTATCAAATTTCAGAGTATTCCGATCATCCGTATATAAGTTATAACAGCTTTAATTTTAGGAAGGTTAGTGTGATTTGTGTAGGAGGTGTTAAAATGGGCGTAGTAAAAACACATTAAAAGTGTGCGGGTTTTTTATACTTCATCAAATATTATAATATAGCTAATTCCGAATATTCGTGCGAAAGTTTAATTAGTTTTTATTTATCATAGAAATATGGACCATTTGTGTTGGAGGTACCAGAAGGGGAGGGTCAATTTCGCCCATCTTCGAACTTAAACTAAGTTTTGGGAAAAATATTACTTAGCCAGCCAGCCAGACAAACGGACGGACATGGCTTAAACAGCTAGCATTGTTGTGAAACGGATTTGGTCCAACCATACATTACAGTTTTTTCTGTCCCAAATGATATATAATAAGTGAAGGTTGGCTGTTAAGTCAGAAATTGTGAAAAGCTCGTTTAAAAAATTCCGCGTAACTTTCTATCATGAAATATTGAAATAAATGCAATTCCAACCGAAAATTTTGGGTTCTTGTAGCAATGACAGATTTTTCGCAACTTACTTCATGTACTCTCAGAAAAATAACATTCCTAAATCTGAGTAAAATCCATACTACAATTTAGTTAAACAATTTTACTCCGGTTCAGTAAAAATTTCATAAAAGGTTGGAAAATTAACTAAATATGAGTAAAGTTACTCTCTTTCAAAGCCATAGTAAATAGTTAATTTACTAGAAATAGTGTAATAAATTTACTTAAAAACATTTCTTTGGATCTAATAAAAAATTCTTACAAGTAAACTCATACTTATGTGGAAGAATATTTCCAAAGTTTTAATTAAGAAAAAACTCAGAAGTTTTTTGTATGGAAAAAATCCATTTATGAAATTTTAACTTAAAAATGCGTATTTTCCTAAAATTAAGTTAAATGTTTACTGAAATTTATGTCGAGTTATTCATACATTTAAGTATTAATGAACTTATAAAAAATCATTTGCAAAGAAAATTCTTGAGTATTAATCTAAGAAGCAATTCTCGTTCGCATATACTTATTTCTCAAATACTTCAGGTATTAATCTAACAACGCCTCTTGTGTTGGAGTAATAGCTCAACTTTTTATGGCAGAGGTATTATGAAACTTTTGAGAAATATTTCATTTTGTAATTTTTTGTATCAGTTTTGGATACTCTGACCATTTGTTTGATTTTATTAAATTTGATTAAATTGAACTTATTTTAAGGTCAATTTTTTCTTTGTATCAAGTAGAAATTACTTGTTTTAAGGAAAAAATCAGCAATATGTTCAATTTTCGTAAATTTTAGTTCGAACGACAATGCTTCTTAAAACACATACAAACAATCAGCCGTATCCGTTGGATAGATTGCGAGCAAATAAAAAAATGTCATGCATGCAAATCGGTTTAGCCATATCTCCCGCGAAAATTAAAATTTTGGAAAAATATCCGAATATTTTGTATATTTTGTTTACCTCTTCCAAAAAACATGGACCAATTTTAACCCTAGTAATTTTGTAAAAAAATGAACTTAAAATAAGTTCATCTTATCTAAAAATAATTCAAACAAATGATTTCGCTTCAGTGTATGCAAAACGGATACAAAAATTGGCAACATGAAATATTTCTCAAAAAATTCATTATACCTCTGCCATAAATAGTTGAGCTATTATTCCATGATTGCTGCGAAGACAAGATAGGCACCTTCCCAGTGGTTGTTTAGAATAATACTTGAAGTATTTAAGAAATAAGTCTCGCAAACGAATGAGAATTGCTTCTTACATTAATATTCAAGAATTTTCTGAACAACTTGAAGTGATTTTTTATAAGTTCATTAATACTTAAATGTATGAAGAACTCTGCATAAATTTCAGTAAACCCAATAACTTAATTTTAAGAATAAAACTTATTTTTTAGTTAAAAATTCCTAAATTAAAAATTTTCCATACAATAAAAATCTTAATATTTTTCTTACTTAAAACCTTGGAAAGTTTCTTCCACACAGGCATGAATTTACTCAATTGTAAGAATTTTTTATTAGATCCAAAGAAATGTTTTTAAGTAAATTTACTACCCTATTTCTAGTAAATGAACTATTTTCTATGACGTTGAAGTAAGGAAACTTTACTCATACTTAGTTAATTTTCCTATTTTCAAGGAAAGTTTTACTAAAGTGAAGTAAAATTATTGAACTAAATTGGAGTATAGATTTTACTGAAATTTAGGAATTCCATTTTACTGAGTATGTTTATAATATTTTTACATTACTCCCTCCATAAGTTTTCAATATCCTCTTCAACTATATCGTCTAGTTTATTAGATTAGAGAAATATTTCTTCTGAATATCAGACGCGCCTTTGGAGTACTGACGCTGTTTGCAGCTGCCCAATTTGGGAACAGACGCTACGAGGTTCAATTGGCCATTAGGTCGATCATATTAGAAATTGTCTAAATTGAATCTCCTTATCCAGTTTGCTCTCACCTAAAATGCCGTATCTTTATGTAGGTTGCTCAGGTTTCCAGAAAGGTTTTGAATGAGGGTTGTCTTCATTATAAGCATGCACCGAATAGTGAATGGTAATCAAGGGCGAGAATCGATTCTCGATTCCCCTATCAACTATTTTTCAATCCGATTCTTAAAATCGGACCTGAGAATCGGTTCTTAATCGGAATCGGTTTTTATGTTGAACCATAGAATAAAATTCCACATTTGAGTTTGCATTTAAATCTAAGATATGGGCATTTCCACAGAAAGGTCCACCAAGACCAAAAAAATAAAAGTTCTTCTAAACTCTTCGTTTTATCATATTTTCATAGGGAAACAATCCAATTTAACTAATATACAAAAATTTTGCATTTATTCATATCCTATCCCGAGATATTCAAATGCAAAGTCGAGCAAGTGCAACTTTACTCGTTTGAATATTTCTCTTGCACATTTTGCTTTGATAAAAGTTCTTAAATAGAGACATTGCGCTTTGACTTTCGCTGTCTAAAATCTTTTAATAATAATTTTTGGATAAAAACCATTTTTAAGAGACATCGGTGCACAACATTCTAAAATTGGGCACTTTGAACTATTGCCACAGGTTTCGCTGAAATCGGAGTTGGAGTTGTTGGCCGCGAAAACGACTTCTGTTTTGGTCACGTGCTAATGCTGTCGTGTTATTTGGTGTCTTCGGTGAAAATTTCCGTCAATATTTTTCGTAGAACATTTTAATCCTTAAATGTCCTTTTTGGAAACACTTTAAAAAAGGGACAAAGTGACCCATAAAGAGCGGAGGTAGAGTGTTAAGTTCTTCCACAAAAATTATTCCCATTAAATTCCACAATATAGTTCTGTCAATATGAATTCCCTCAGACATTAACTTACAACATTTTTGCGCTTATTATAATGCTCCCTTCGACCAAAAATGAGAACTTTGACCCGCTGTAGAATGAAACTCAGACCAGCTGGCCTATAAGTTTATTATTTATTATATATGATCGCTAATCTGTTTCATTCAAAAAGTCTTAAATTGTTGGTCAGTATTAATATCTTAATCACCCCTGTTAAATTAATCATAACTCGCGATTTATATTTCATTTTTTCTAAAAAAATGTATCAAATTGTTTTTGAGAAGAATACCTAAACAAACGTTCGAAACAATCTAAGCTAGTGAGGTCTATAGTCGTACCGTTTGGCATGGAATGACTCATATGTATCTTGTGAAAATAATGAAATAAATCTCAAAAATAAAATGAAATAACTCACTAAAATGTGTACTTACAAATCATGATTTATTTCATTATGAAATTACTTCCAATGTTTTGGAATTTATTTTACAAATTTTTATTAGGAGTTATTTCGTTATAAAAAACGACTCCCCAATGAAGGAACTGCGATCCATATTTTTTTGAGAATTATTATTATTATTTTATTCCCTGAAAACATTATTTACATTTTAATGTTGTCAATTACTTCCAATTTGAAGGGATTTATTGCGTTTCATTTGGGAATTAATTTGGGACTATTTTATTTAACTTTTTTTGGGAAATAATTATTTTTTGGAATAAGTCACAAAAAATATATGAAATATCTAACAAAAATATAAAAAAATCCCCAAATATTTAACTTGTTGTGACACATTTTATTTTATTCGATTTTTTGTTCTTATTTCATTATGAATTGTTTCATAGTGCATAACCAATCCATGGTAGAGATGGCGTCATCCTTCACTAATACATCCCTTCGTGTAGAGATCAAACCAGACCTCCAATTCACCATCGTAGCTCTCCCTTTTCAAATGCATCGTATCCATGTCTTAAGGAGATTTCCAAACTATAACGAATCCCACTTTGCATACAGACAGACAGACAGATACACATTAAGAACGCTGCTCTTTTGCTGTAATGTTTACTTAAGCATTTCTGGAAATGCGAGTTTCAAATGAATGTGGTTGTGGGTTGTTATGTTGTGGGTAGGGGAGGCGGGTTGCTGTGGCGATACGATGTAGAGCGAAATGTTTTTTAATTTGTAATTTAAATGCTATTACAGCAAACGCGTAATATTTTTTGCCTAATCAAAATTTATGTTGAAATTTAAACAGCTTTTTTTCCCAGGCTCAGGCTCTGGCCTCCTTCCCCTTTCGTCGCGAAGATGTTGTGAATTTACATTGTGTTGGCTACATATTTCAGCATCATCCGCCGTTTGTCTTCTGTTTAAAATGCAAGCTAACCAAAAGCGCCGTCCTCCGGCCGACCGGGTGGATTGGGCCAATCCAACCGGCCGCAGCCGACCATAGTCATTTATTTCATATTTTCTTGGCATCATTAGCAACAAATTCGTTAATAGCTTTGATGATGGCTGTAACTAATCCGCATATTATAATTAACATCAAATTGGGCAATTCTTAGCATTCTGCTGCTGGATTCGTTGCTTACTCGCGCTATTCTCTCTTCATTTTCTTCGTTTCATTGGGTGGTCGCTCGGTGGAAAAAATGAGGTAGAAGGGTCTGTGGCATGTTAACGAGAGCTTAATGCAAAATCAAATGAAAGGCAAATATGTACGAGCGAAATTAGATTTTCCTGCTGCAGCACCAGCGTATTACCGCGGTACTTTTCTCGCCTTTTTGGAACATGCTGGCGGCCATTAAAAATCTACAAAACTCAGCTGTTTTTCCTACAAAATAATTATAGAAAATTCGTTTAAATGATTTCAATTTATTTCTAAGAAATATTTATGATCACTTTAATACCACATAAAGTACGGCTGATGGCGTTTAGTTTCCCCGAACCAGGAGTAGGTATCTACTACGGCCAACAAAATCTTGTAATTTACGTTTTTGGAGTATGTAAATATGATTACTTTTAATTTTCACAATTTCGTATTTCATTACACGCAGGGCATACTTGACCGTAATAATTTTTCGTAAAATAATTCCTTTAGCCTAATTGAAAACATTTCGAAAGGGATTTTGTGTGGTTACAACAAAAATGAACAGATCGGCATTTCGCAAAAGTTGTTCGCAGCGCAGTGTAAGATAAGATAAGCGAACAGCTAACACCCTGTTACCATGAAAAAAGTGATTCGGAAATTTGAAATCTTCCCTCGATTGAAATAAATGTGTTTTTGAGGTAAACATGGAAAATAGCGAAGTACTGTTAGTTTCTTTCCATACTAATAATATGGAAGATATAAAATAAAGGAGGACTCATATGGGATGTGAAATCGAACCGAAATTCAGTTGTTTTGCCTGTTAGCATAGCCGCCTAGATGAAATTGCGCTTCGCCAGAAATGAAGATTGTTCGAGTAAAATAGTAGTCTCGAACTCGAGAAGCAATAACGAAGCGTATGGTCATGGTGCCTTTGTGCAAAATTCATATGAACCTGATTCGTGAAATATTGAATTCTGGAGATCGATGGCGAGTCAATGTTCCTAGAGTGAGTCCCACACTCTCGGCTACGTCATCCACATTGTCGCCAGTACGCACCGTACAATGGCGGTTACTGTGAGTGTTGTCCTGTGGCACGTTGGTCTCACGTGCTTTTTATACCCTCCACCTCCAGGATGGGGGTAACTTTGTCATTCCGTTTGTAACACCTTGAAATATCGACCTGAGACCCTATAAAGTATATATATTCTTGATCGTCATATAAAATTCTAAGACGATCTAGCCATGTCCGTCCGTCCGTCTGTCCGTCTGTTGAAAGCACGCTAGCATCTAAACAAAAGGAGCTAGAACGTTCAAATTTTCCATAAATGCGTCTTATAGTCGTAGATCGATTGGGATTGAAATGGGGCGAAATCGGCCAAAAGGGAAACATTTTTCCCTCACATTGACTAAAAATACCCATAATAATCCCTAATATTTTACCGTATTTAAGCATGCTTTTTGAATATGTCTGTTTATATTTGCTTGATATTTGGTATGCGCATTCCCCTTATAGCAAAAACGTGCACCATAAAGCGATTCTTATTTGTAGGGGGCGAAATGGGGCAAAAAAGGGATAAAAATTGTACATATTAAACGACAACAGCTAGAAACACGAAATTCGGTGTGTACATTCGTCTAATTGAATAAATACATAATATAAAAGTATTTTTTCCAAATTCGTACTTTTAAGGGGTAAAATGGAAATAGAGGGATAAAAATGGTACCAACCAAACGGCTGTACCTAGAATAATGAAATTCGGTGTATACATTCCTCTGATTGCATAGATAAGTAAAATACACGGATTTTTCGAAATTCGTACTTTTTGGGGTTAAAATGAAAAAATGGGATACAAATAGTACCAATCAAATGACCGCAGCTAGAGTCATGATATTCGGAGTATACATTCCTCTGACTGCGTAGACACGGAAAATAGACGAATTTTTCGAAATTAGTACTTTCAAGGGATACAATGGTACAGAGGGATAAAAATAGTACCAACTAAACGACTACAGCTAGAATGATAAAATTCTAATTGCGTAGAGACGTCAAGGGGGTAAAAATGGTACCAACCAAATGGACGCAGCTGGAATCATGGAGTTCAGTGTATACATTCCTCTGACTGCATAGACACGCCAAATAAAAAGTTTTTTTCCAAATTCGTACTTTTTCTTTTACGACAAAAATTGGTTGAATCATGAAGTTAGGTTATTTTGCAATATGTACGTCTGATAATGGATTTTCAAAATTGGTACTTTTTGAATTCAAATAGAATGGAAATACAACCAACTGTAGCACCCACTATCTACCAATATTTATGGCTTTGAAAATATTTTTGAAAATATAAATATATGAATATTTATTTTATGAATTGACGTATTGGTAGCATTACCTTATAAGCGTGGTTTGAAATAATTAAAATATTATATTTATTTATAAAATTAATTTTTCAATATTTGTATTTGTTTTGGTTTGGCTATATTAAAAAAATATATTATCCTGTAATATTACTGCACTTCTACGAAAACCGACAACCTCTGTGGTTGTATTGGGGCTATATCCACACATGTAATGAAGTGATCCACTTACACAATAGGTTCCTCCAGTTCAAGTATAACGTGTTATGCTCATTTTGAAGAAATTCAGTGAAAATTCGTGGTTTCTGGTGCGGAAAAAATCAAGCCGGGATCGAAATTTGTATGGGAGATATATATAAACCTGAACCGATCTGTCCTATTTTCACCATGGGTATTTCTAGTTGAAATATGAAAGATAAGTTGAAATAAAGGGTGATTTTTTAAGAGCTTGATAACTTTTTTTTTAAAAAAAAACGCATAAAATTTGCAAAATCTCATCGGTTCTTTATTTGAAACGTTAGATTGGTCCATGACATTTACTTTTTGAAGATAATTTCATTTAAATGTTGACCGCGGCTGCGTCTTAGTCTTAGGTGGTCCATCCGCTTAGTCCAATTTTGGCATTTCCACGTTTTTGAGTAACAGAGACCCAATTGGTGCGAACGGCGACGAATCGAAAATTGGTGGTCATCATTAACACTGGCCGATACAGCTGCGATATTTTCTTCAGTTCGCACTCTACGTAAGCGTGTTGGTGGTTTAATGTCCAACAATGTAAATTTGGTGCGAAATTTAGTCACAATAGCCCGAATAGCCGCTTCAGTGGGTCGATTAAACTAACCATAAAATGGAAGCGCGCAATGAACTTTCTTAACAGAGCACGCATTTTGATAATAAAATTCAATAATTTGCAAGCGTTGTTCGTTTGTAAGACGATTCATGATGAAATGTCAAAGCATACTGAGCATCTTTCTCTTTGACACCATGTCTGAAATCCCACGTGATCTGTCAAATACTAATGCATGAAAATCCTAACCTCAAAAAAATCACTCTTTATAAGCCAATAAAATAGCGTTCTTCTTTATCCCGAAAAACTTCGTTGTGCAAAGTTTCCTTACAATCGGACAATAATTGTGACCAGTCTCGTGATTACAAGAATAGATGGACAGACAGACGGACATGGCTAAATCGATTCAAAAAGTGATTCTAAGTCGATCGGTATAATTAACAATGGGTCTATCTCCCTTTCTTTTGGGTGTTACAAACAAATGCACAAAGACATAATGCATAATGCGTGCTCAATATACGTACTTTGATTGTGATTTGGCCTTTAACGAAATTAAGCCCTATACATTGAACAAGAACGTCTAACAATTGATTTTCTATTGTTTTAAGAAAAACCCGGTTTTTTCTAAAATTGAAAAGCGGGCAACTGGTTCTTTAAAAATCGCGGCTTTCGTAAAACCAGACATTGCTTAAAAAGGCTTAAAAAGTCATGAACGGATATGGTCCAAACGTACTTGTGGTCTTAAGTCACTCTTTCGATGCGTTACACTTTGAGGGTATAAAAACATGGAGAAATTTTAGGTTTTGTAATTATAGCCTCACTCTACAGAGTAGGAGTGTGTATATCATATGGGACAGAAAAAAGACCCCAAGCATATTTGGTCCGTTATTTTTATAACATCCATATTTGAAAATGTTTTTATCCACGCCCCTTCTAGTACCTGCCACTCACACAAATATCTCTACCCTAGGTAAAATTAGATCCTTTATAACTCCTATACCGGTGCCTGAAATCCATAATGACTTCGTAGTAGATCATGTTTTTATAATTGTTAACAAATGTGGAAGCTGGGTCCAATTTGCACAAACTTCTAGTACCTCACACAAACATACTCCGGCGCTAAGCATAATGTAAGTCCTTCCATACACATGTTCTCTGAGAGTGAGGGAATGAATATGTCGGTTTGACAGGACTTTTTTGGTGTAATTTTAATTTATCGAATTTATCGTAAAGAACATTATTTACATCTATGGTGACCCCCCGCAATTTTTTCGTAGAACAGTTTAATACTTAAATATCCTTTTGATATGATCAAAATGGCCATAAATAGAGTAGCTAGAGGGTTAAGATCTTCCACAAAAATGATCATCATAAAATTCGACAATATACCTCTGACAATAAGAATTCTCTCAGACATTAACATACAAAACTCTGATCCATTGTGAAAAGAAACACAGACCAGGTGGACTATAAATATGTTCTGCACAAATGGTCTACTTAACATGCCCTTTCAAAATGATGGGTCGCTATTCTGCTCCATTCAAAAGGTCTTAAATTGTTGGACATTGTTATGAGTTCCCTATGTCAAGCCGTCTGCGAGCTATGCCCTTCTGAAAACGCCCTAAAAATCATGTTTTCCCAAGTAATTATTTCATGCTGTATTTTGCCGAGTTTTTTCGGAATTCACAGACCATTGAAATCTCTTTAACTATAATTTTTTACTCATGCCTTAGAACAACTTGTTGTTTGAATTATTGGTTAGTTTTTTTTGAGGTTTTTCATAAAAACGTTCTTGTATTCTATGGGAGTATTTTGTAAACATTAAATATCTGGAAAAAATACCGCAATTTTTAAAAACAGCGCAGCCTTCACTTATGTAAAAAGTTGGAATTGGAATTCAAAATGTTGGAATTGAAAATCCATCATTTGTATTAATCTATGTTCGCAAAAATGAAGCCAGTGGCGCGATATTTTTAATTTAGGCATCATTTGTAATTAATTTTTCATAACATTTCTTACAAAAAGTTTCCCAAGAAATATGAGTTTTTTGTTGATACTCTCAACGTCCCACAATAGACTAATGAGTTATTCTACTACAAGAATAACAATTTATATTAAAAGTGATTTAGAGTGACTATTATTTAAAAACAAGTAAAAACGCCGTTAAGTACGGCCGGGCCGAACTTTATATACCCTCCACCATGGATTCCACAGAGGTTGTCGGTTTTCGTAGAAGTGCAGTAATATTACAGGAAAATATAAATTTTTTAATATCCAATCCAAAAAAATACAAATATTAAAAAATAATTTTATAAATAAATATAATATTTTAATTATTTCAAACCATTATTTATTTCAAATAAAAAAATATATTCTTATATTTATATTTTCAAAAAAGCTTAAATACCATAAATATTGGTAGATAGTGGCTGCTATAGTTGGTTGTATTTCCATTCTATTTTAATTTGAAAAGTACACATTTTGAAAATCCATTATCAGAGAACATAGTACAAAATAACCTAACTTCATGATTCAACCAATTTTTGCCGTAAAAGAAAAAGTACGAATTTGGAAAAAAAGAATTTTATTTTGCGTGTCTATGCAGTCAGAGGAATGTATACACCGAATTCCATGATTCCAGCTGCGCCCATTTGGTTGGTACTATTTTTATCCCCTTGACGTTTCTACGCAATTCGAATTTCATCTTTCTAGCTGTAGTCGTTTAGTTCGTACTATTTTTATCCCTCTGTACCATTGTATCCCTTGAAAGTACGAATTTCGAAAAATCCGTATATTTTGCGTGTCTACGCAGTCAGAGGAATGTATACTCCGAATTGCATGACTCTAGCTGCGGTCATTTTGGCTGGTTCTATTTTTATCCTCTTTTTCTATTTTGACCCAAAAAAGTACGAATTTAGAAAAATCAGTTTATTTTCCGTATCTACACAGTCAGAGGAATATATACTCCGAATTTCAGCTGCGGTACTATTTTTTGGTACTTTTTTTATTTTAACACCAAAAAGTACGAATTTTAAAAAATCCGTGTATTTTACTTGTCTATGCAGTCAGAGAAATGTATACACCGAATTTCATTATTCTAGGTACAGCCGTTTGGTTGGTACCATTTTTATCCCTCCGTATCTCTTAAAAGTACGAATTTGAAAAAAACCTTTTATTTTTCATGTCTACGTAGTCAAAGGAATGTATACTCTGAATTTCATGACTCTAGCTGCGGTCATTTGGTTGGTACTATTTTTATCCCCTTTTTCTATTTTGACCCCAAAAAGTACGAATTTCGAAAAATCAGTTTATTTTCCGTGTTTACACAGTCAGAGGAATATATACTCCGAATTTCATGGCTCTAGCTGCGGTCATTTGATTGGTACTATTTTTATCCCCTTTTTTCATTTTAACCCCAAAAAGTACGAATTTTGAAAAATCCGTGTGTTTTACTTGTCTATGCAATCAGAGAAATGTATGCACCGAATTTCATTATTCTAGGTACAGCTGTTTGGATGGTACCATTTTTATCCCTCTATTCCCATTAAAGTACTATTAAAAGTACGAATTTGGAAAAAATACTTTTATATTATGTATCTACTCAATTAGAGGAATGTACACACCGAATTTCGAGTTTCTAGCTGTTGTCGTTTAATATGTACCATTTTTATCCCTTTTTTGTCCCATTTCACACACTACAAATAAGAATCACTTTATGGTGCAAGTTTTTGCTATAAGGGGAAAGCACACACCAAATATCAAGCAAGAATAAACAGACATATTCAAAAAACATACTTAAAGACGCTAAATTATTAGGGATTATTATGAGTATTTTTAGTCCTTGTGAGGGAAAAAATTTTCCCTTTGTGCCGATTTCGCCCCGTTTTAATCCCAACCGATCTACGACTATAAGACGCATTTATGGAAAATTTGAACGTTCTAGCTCCTTTCGTTTAGATGATAGTGTGCTTTCAACAGACGGACGGGCGGACGGACGGACATGGCTAGATCGTCTTAGAATTTTATGACGATCAAGAATATATATACTTTATAGGGTCTCAGGTCGATATTTCAAGGTGTTACAAACGGAATGACAATCCCCCATATATACATATAGCCCCATCCTGGAGGTGGAGGATATAACAAATGTTAGACAAAAATGCAAATGCCCCTAAAAGGACAAGAAATTTCCAAAGGTAAACATTTTTAAAAATTATTTTTAATACATGCCAACTCCAAAAAGAAGAGAGTGTGTGCTAAAAATACTTTAAATTTCAAGATTCTTAGTATTAAGAACCATTTAAAATGTTGTCTCTTAAGAAGCAAGATATGAATGAGCTACAAAACTAAGTGGTAAGTTTGAAATAGATGTTAATACTGAACTAATACAGACAGAAACATGATATTTGAAGTATTTTAAATAGATATTCTCCTCTTTAACTTGACAGAAATCGTTATCATAGGATGCGAACAAAAAAATAAAATATTTTTTTTTGTTGTTTGTATGTATAGTTGGTCTGTTATGTTGTATGTGTTTGTCATTTATTTTGGTTCAAGACCAAAGGTTGTGCTGAAGTCTTCAGCAGAACCCAAAAAATTAGCAAAAAGGCAAGTGAGACCTTTATTGTTGCAGCTAAAAGTTGACTGCGCAGTTTCGATGGGTGCTACCCCATCTCATCAGAACTTTCGCAACGAATGTATGTCTTTGACTTAAATCAGGGTTCATATTAGTACCAGCGGTCACATATTTCCAATGAGAAGCGCTGATAAACAAAATATTCCACCGAACTAAGTCGACACACTAAAAAATCTCACTTTGCCAATTCAAAGTTGTGCATGTGCTCGCATCGCTCGCAACAATGCAAAGGTTGTTGTTGTACGGTATGTTCCGTCTTCACTGTACCTCGTGTGTATTGTTGTTGTTTGTATGTATAGTTGGTCTGTTATGTTGTATGTGTTTTTTTTTGTAAAATTAAATCCTTTTGAACTTTGTAGTCCTGTGAATTAATATTTGTCTAAATTTTATTTTTCTAGATAACATAATATTTTGTTTAATTTTGTAATAGCTGCGATTCTAGAAAAAAGACATATTTGAATTTATGGTCTTTATTGCAGAAGAATTTCAAAAGATATAATTTTTCAAAAAAAAAAATATTTTATATATTTGTCAAATCAAAGATTAGAATATCTATTTAAAATACTTCAAATATCATACTTCATATTATTATTATTATTACATATTATTTTATTTATTTAAATGTGTTTTTCCAATATTTCGCAATTACATTGAATTGCATCATCAGGGTAAACAAGATAATAAATAGACATGTAACTTAAAGCTACTCTCGCCCGTCGCTGTTATTGCAAAGGGTCGAATAAAACATAAAAATATTATATAAAAAAATATTTCAAACATATTCCCGAATTTCTACAAAGCTGGATACAGACAGCGATTATATTTTTATTTTTTCGTTTATTTTATTTAAATCTGTAATCAGTATTTGTTTTGAACTGGGATATTGTCCTGGCTCAAGAACATTTTACGCCTACACATAAACAATATCCTAATTCAAATCAGATAGTGATTATATTCATAAAAATCATTGATTTACAATTATTGTCATTTTAATTAACAGGAATAGTTGATCTTAGCTTAAACAGATATAATTACATTACCACATACTACATATTTACATGCAAACAGAGAAACTACTTAACATTATTATTAATAAGGATTGATTACCTTGTGGAAGTGAGCTTTTAACTCCTGTTTATTGTGATTAAAACATAAAGTATTCATGCATTTTGAACAAATGAACAACAACGTGCACAAATTAAACTTTGTCCCTGAACAGCAATTGTTGTTCTCCATGGAACAGCATTAACCATCCTGCATATTTATCCATGGATGGATGTATGTGCGAATGTAGTTTGAAGTTGGTCGTCGTATTCAAATTCGTACTTACCCACACTCTTGTGTATTTACCCAAACATGCACTGTTTCACACACTCAACACACATACCCACACACTCCCACAATGCGATATGTGTGTTCATGGCAAATATTTACACAAAAATGTCTATTATTTGCATTTGCATTTGTCGATGCTGCCACTGCTTCTGTTGTTGCTGTTGCTACTGCTGCTGCATTTGCATTATATTAATGTGTGTATTTGTGTTTGGTATTTGTTTGGTGGTTGTGCCAGAACGCATCCATTCAGATGCAATTCGATTCTCCTTTTTCGGTTTTGCAAATGTCCTTTCTCTCACACACTTTGTGGCTAATTAGACACATACACGCTCACAAACACACACACACAATCACATGTCCTGGTTCAAATACAATTATCGCCGTCCTCAAGTTTATCTTCGCTTGGTTAAAGATGTAATGTTGTTACATTACAAGAACATACATACATGCTTTGGCTGCTGTACGGGCAGGGCATATCGTCCGTCGTAGTCCTGGCGAACAGTAAATAATGATGTTGGTGTTTGTGTAAGAGTGCTTTTAAGGGTATGAGTGGATTTGTCTTTGTATTTGTGGTTGTAATTTATAGCCACGTATTGTTTAGACAATAGTCTTTATATTTGTACATTAGAGTGCAGCGTGTAGGCAGGAGTCAGAGAAAAATTGTTGCAGTCACCAGAGCATTTTCCAGTACTAGCTGTAGATTAGAGTCTGTCGACTTTACGTGTAAGTGTAGTAACATATTTGGGAAATTATGGTAATATTTGTTAAATAAATTGTGTTGTTTTACTATTATAATTTTGCAAAATGAATTAATAAATTTTTAAGAACACGACCAAGCGTCATAGTCTTCGACTATATGTCAACATAATACTTCAAGTGTATTCGAAAAATGCAACAATTTTCAGAGAAATATGCTTAAATACCACAAAATATAACAGGTTATTCGGGCTTCAAGCTACAACTATTACTATGCAACAAAAAACAAGTAAAAGCGGAGTTAAGTTCGGCCGGGCCGAACTTTATATACCCTCCACCATGGATTGCATTCCACAGAGGTTGTCGGTTTTCGTAGAAGTGCAGTAATATTACAGGAAATTTTTTTTTTTAATTTATTTATATTACAACTGAGTTAGACTCATTTAGTAATTTTACATTAGTAATAAGTTAATGTTTAACACTAATAATTTAACATTAGCAATAAAATTTGTTGAGATATTATACATTAATTACACTCTTATATAAAATATTTGTATCTAATTAGTTTGCTAAGTCGATTGGAATAGTTCTCAGCAGTCTTCTTGTTGCATCATAATTGCGGACGATATCTCTCAAATCTTGATTGACATGTTCCTGTAATTTATTGGCATGTTTCCTAGCGTTGATTGATATTTCGTCCACGATTGTGTTCTCTCTTAGATCTCTGAGTAAATCACTATTTCTAATGTACCACAGAGCATTCACAATGGTGCGTAAAATCATATTTTGCGTCTTTTGTAATTTTCCACTTCTTTTTTAGCTGCACAGCCCCAGAGCTGGATGCCATAAGTCCATATTGGCTTTATAGTTTGGTTATAAAGAAGCAATTTGTTTTTAATAGATACCCTACTGTCCACTAGTAACCAGTAAATCTGACTGAATTTTAGCTTAATTTCCTTATTTTTTATCTTGATATGTTCTTTCCATTTGAGTTTAGTATCAAGATTCATTCCCAAGTATTTCGCATTGTTAGAATATGGTATTTGTGTTTCATTTATCAGCAGTGGTGAATGTGATGTACGCTTATTAGTAAATGTAATGTGGATGGACTTGTTTTCATTTATTTGCATTCTCCATTTGTTGATCCAGTTAATTATTGCGTTTAATGTTTGTTGAAGATGGCCAGTAGCTTCTGTTTCTGTTTTTGCAGTAGTAAGGATGGCCGTGTCATCTGCAAAGGTGGCAATTGTTGCATTGGTAAAAATCGGAATATCTCTCGTATATAGCAGACATAATATAGGGCCAAGAACACTGCCTTGCGGAACACCTGCGTTTATTGGTTTTAGGCTAGAATAGTCATTATCAAGCTTTACACGAAAATTGCGGTGGCTTAGGTATGAATATAGAATTTCATAGAATTGTTTAGGGAGATCGTTATATAGCTTGTATAGCAAGCCTTGGTGCCAAACTTTATCAAACGCCTGACCAATATCAAGAAAGACAGCTGAACATACTTCTTTGTTTTCAAATGCTTTTCCGGCAACATCGACGATCCTGTGAACTTGTTGAATTGTGGAATGCTGACTTCTGAATCCAAATTGGTGACTAGGAATCAGTTGTCTTCTTTCTATTATTGGCTGAAGTCTCTTAAGCAGGATTTTTTCAAATATCTTTGAGAGTATAGGGAGAAGTGATATAGGCCTGTATGATTTTAATTGACTTTCAGGTTTTCCAGGTTTATGTATTACTATAATTTCTGCTACTTTCCACTGTAGTGGAACATATCTTAGACGAAAACATGCATTTATAATATGTAGTAATTTTTTTTGAGCTTTGGGCGTCAACTTTTTAATTATTTTCCCGGTTATCAAGTCATAAGCAGGGGCTTTCTTGGAACTTAGGTCCTTTCAATAACATTGTTCAATTCTCTCAATGAAGCTGGCTTAATAGAGAGGCTGTCACTTTTAGCAACTCGTTCAATATTTTCATCTAGTGATCGTCTTTCCAAGGGTTGAAATATGTTTTGGAAATGACTTGCAAACATTTCGGCTTTTTCCTGTGGCTTTCTGGCCCATGTTCCATCACTTTTTTTGATTGGTGGTATCTGCGGTGGAGATTGATTTAAGTGTTTTGAAGCTTTCCACAAGCTGTAATTTGAATTTTTGGTTGCTGATAGATTACCAAGGAATACAGACATTGATTTATTTTTGGAATCATTTGTTAATTTTTTGAGCTCTGTTATTAGACTATTTAAAATAGTTTTATTTTCAGGTGTTCTTACTCGTTGCCACTTTTTTCTAGCCTTACGCTTCTTTGCTAACAAATCTCTTATCTCTTTGGGATAAGTTGAGATGGGGTTTGTTGTGGATGAATCAGGGGTGCTTTCCCATGCAGACGTTTGTATTGCTCCATTCAATTCTTCGATATCAGATGTTGTCTTTAGTCGAGTGTGTAAATTTATTTTCTCATTTAAGAGGTATTTGAAGAGTTGCCAATTCGTTAATTTATTGGAAAGAAAGCATGGATAATCTTTTTGAATTGCATTGTCACTTATAGACATTATAACGGCGGAATGATCGGATGACGATAATGAGGTAGTATTTTCTACCAGGATGTATTTTTTTGGAATATTTTTTAAGATAAAAAATCAATCAAATCTGGTACACGATCTTCATGTGATGGCCAGTACGTTGGTTCATTTCCAGAATAAATGCTGGATTTCGTAGATCTACAGGCGTTATAAAGTTCTCTCCCTTTAGGAGTCGTGAGTCTTGATCCCCATAACTTGTTTTTGGCATTGAAGTCACCTCCTATAATGAAGTGATTCCCAAACATTTTTAGTAGGTTTGTGTATTGATCACATTTAATTGCATGCCTTGGCGGGGAGTATATAGCAGCAATTCTAAACAAATTATTCACTTTCAGGCATACAGAAACACTAGCTACTTGAAACATTTCATTTTCAATTTTATCCTCTTCATGGTGTTTTATGTTATCCTTTATTATAATTGAAGCACCACCTCTAGGCTTTGAGGAGGGATGTAGTGAGTTGTAAATATTGTAACCTTTTATACTGACATATGAATGTTTAGTTAAATGGCTTTCAGATATCAGGAGTATATCAATTTTCTGTTCGTGTAGAAAATATTCTATTTCGTTAATACGGCTTATCAAACCGTTACAATTCCAAATTGCAATACGTAGGGTGATCATACTCATATTAATTTTTTAGGTTTAGCATAATTGTGTTGATAGATTCGATCAACTTTAGATTTAGTTCAGCTTGAGAATCCAGCCGCCGATTGATTGCTTCCATATTTTTTAGTATTTGAGTAAGTATGGCAGTATTGTCTGGAGTTGATGTCTTGCGAGTGTCAAGATTTAGAATCTCAGAGTAGGTTTTAGACTGTCTGTTGTCTGCTGTATTTTGCAGTTGTTGTTGCAAGACAAGCTGATGTTTATTAGCTTCTTTTCTTTGGAAAACTGATGGCTCTTTTGTTGAACGGCTCTTGTTTCTTATTTTCTGTAACTCCTTAGCTACTTCACAACCTCTATAGCTGGCTGAATGGTTTCCTTTACAATTAATGCATTTTGGTTCAATTGCTCTGTATCGTGTTTACCTGCGCATTTTACGCATCTTGCTTCCCTTTGACAATAGTACTTAGTGTGGTTAAGGCCTTGACAACGTTTACATTGAGGAATTAGTTTTGTTTGTGGTTTCATTTCTTCAACTTTAACAACCAAGTTGAGGATATGTGTTATTTTGAAGATTCTTTCAATAGGATCATCCTTATGAAAGGTCACGCGGAAAATAGGTAGTTGCCGATAATTATATTTATTGCTATTTTCAATACGCTCTTTCTTCAAGATATTGACAGCATCTATCGGATTAAGGCCTTGAGCTTTTAGGTCGTCTATTATATCTTCCTTGGTACATGTGTGATGGAGTCCTCGAATAATAACTTTATTTGGCCTATCGTTTTTATTTTCGTATGTGTACCATTCAATTTTTGAAGAATTCAATTTCGACGATAAGCATCTATAGTTAGTAGAATCACTTGTGTTTATTTTCCACACGTTGTTATTCAACGATGTGATAGTAAAATTGGTTACATTAGCAGAATTCAATATTTCTTTTATATTCTCGTAACTTGGTATGCCTACAATGTTAATTGGCGGAGGTTTCTCCAGCTTATGTTGATGGGTTTGTTCATTTGTAGTGTCTTCTGTTTGACTAATTCCTCGTTGCATTTCGATATTATTGGAAAATATATTACAGGAAAATATAATTTTTTTTAATATAGCCAAACCAAAACAAATATTGAAAAAATAATTTTATAAATAAATATAATATTTTTATTATTTCAAACCATTATTTATTTCAAATCAAAAAAAAAAAATTCTTATTTTATATTTTCAAAAAGCTTAAATACCATAAATATCGGTAGATAGTGGGTGCTACAGTTTGTTGTATTTCCATTCTATTTTAGTTCCAAAAGTATTACCCTCTTGACGTTTCTACGCAATTAGAATTTCATCATTCTAGCTGTTGTCGTTTATTTGGTACTATTTTTATCCCTCTGTACCTTTGTATCCCTTGAAAGTACGAATTTCGAAAAATCCGTTTATTTTCCGTGTCTACGCAGTCAGAGGAATGTATACTCCGAATTGCATGACTCTAGCTGTGGTCATTTTATTGGTACTATCTTATCCCCTTTTTTCATTTTAACCCAAAAAAATACGAATTTCGAAACATCTGTATATTTTAAGTATCTACTCAATCACAGGAATGTATACACCGAATTTCATTATTCCAGTGGTAGCCGTTTGGTTGGTACCATTTTTGTCCCTCCGTACCCATTGTATCCCTTGAAAGTACGAATTTGGAAAAAACCTTCTATTTTTCAGGTATTCGTAGTCAAATGAATGTGTACTCCGAATTTCATGACCCTAGCCACGGTCATTTGGTTGGTACTATTTTTATCCCCTTTTTCTATTTTGACCCCAAAAAGTACGAATTTCGAAAAATCAGTTTATCTTCGTGTCTACACAGTCAGAGGAATGTATACTCCGAATTTCATCACTCTAGCTGCGGTCATTTGATTGGTACTATTTTTATCCCTTTTTTTAATTTTAACCCCAAAAAGTACGAATTTTGAAAAATCCTAGTATTTTACTTGTCTATGCAATCAGAGGAATGTATACACCGAATTTCATTATTCTAGGTACAGCCGTTTGGTTGGTACCATTTTTGTCACTCCGTACCCATTGTATCCCTTGAAAGTACGAATTTGGGAAAAATATTTTTATATTATGTATCTACTTAATTAGGGGAATATACACACCGAATTTCGTGTTTCTAGCTGTTGTCGTTTAATATGTACCATTTTTATCCCTTTTTGCCCCATTTTACCCCCTACAAATAATAATCACTTTATGGTGCACGTTTTTGCTATAAGGAGAATGTGCATACCAAATATCAAGCAAATATAAACAGACATATTCAAAAAACATGCTTAAAAACGCTAAAATATTAGGGATTATTATGGGTATTTTTAGTCCTTGTGAGGGAAAAATTTTTCCCTTTGGGCCAATTTCGCCCCGTTTCAATCCCAACCGATCTACGACTATAAGACGCATTTATGGAAAATTTGAACATTCTAGCTCCTTTCGTTTAGATGCTAGCGTGCTTTCAACAGACGGACGGACGGACATGGCTAGATCGTCTTAGAATTTTATAACGATCAAGAATATATATACTTTATAGGGTCTCAGGTCGATATTTCAAGGTGTTACAAACGGAATGACAAAGTTAGTATACCCCCATCCTGGAGGTGGAGGGTATGAAAAAACATTTTTATGGCAGACATAACAAAATATGTCTGCAGTGCGTTGAGGCATAGTGATGCATAAGATATAAAGGGTGAGTTTTTAAGAGCTTGATAACTTTTTTTAAAAAAAAACTCATAAAATTTGCAAAATCTCATCGGTTCTTTATTTGAAACGTTAGATTGGTCCATGACATTTACTTTTTGAAGATAATTTCATTTAAATGTTGACCCGGCTGCGTCTTAGGTGGTCCATTCGGAAAGTCCAATTTTGGGCAACTTTTTCGAGCATTTCGGCCGGAATAGCCCGAATTTCTTCGGAAATGTTGTCTTCCAAAGCTGGAATAGTTGCTGGCTTATTTCTGTAGACTTTAGACTTGACGTAGCCCCACAAAAAATAGTCTAAAGGCGTCAAATCGCATGATCTTGGTGGCCAACTTACCGGTCCATTTCTTGAGATGAATTGTTCTCCGAAGTTTTCCCTCAAAATGGCCATAGAATCGCGAGCTGTGTGGCATGTAGCGCCATCTTGTTGAAACCACATGTCAACCAAGTTCAGTTCTTCCATTTTGGGCAAAAAAAAGTTGGATATCATCTCACGGTAGCGCTCACCATTCACAGTTACGTTACGATTCGCATCATCTTTGAAGAAGTACGGTCCAATGATGCCACCAGCCCATAAACCGCACCAAACTGTGACTTTTTCTGGATGCATTGGTAGCTCTTGCAATGCTTCTGGCTGATATTCACTCCAAAATCGACAATTCTGCCTATTTACGTACCCATTGAGCCAAAAATGAGCTTCGTCGCTGAACACAATTTCTTTCTTTCTGAACTTTCTTAACAGAGCACGCATTTTGATAATAAAATTCAATGATTTGCAAGCGTTGCTCGATAGTAAGTCTATTCATGATGAAATGTCAAAGCATACTGAGCATCTTTCTCTTTGACACCATGTCTGAAATCCCACGTGATCTGTCAAATACTAATGCATGAAAATCCTAACCTCAAAAAAATCACTCTTTATCAATAATATCAATTTTACTATTGTCTTAGAATAACAAAGTGCAACACGAAAAAATATAACCATATACGGACACCACTTCGTGATAAAAGACCAAAAAAGAGCCGTATGTCCCAGTTTTGCCTATGACTTATGCACTTTTTATGGGCCCCAAAGATTTGGGGCCTCGGTGTCATTTTTGCAAAAAAAAGTGATAATTTTTTCCAGCTCATATTTTGCAAACCGTTCGGAATTTTGATTTACTCTCTGAGGCAAAGTTGCAGCTCTTGTCATAAAGAACATAAAAAGTCAACAACTATTAATTCACAGGACTATAAAGTTACAAAGGATATAATTTTTCAAAAAAAAAATATTTCATATATTTGTTCGCATCCTATGATAACAACTTTTGTCAAATCAAAAAGGAGAATATCTATTTAAAATACTTCAAATATCATGCTTCTGTCTGTATTATTTCAGTATTAACATTCTTTGTTATTTTATTTATTTAAAAAAAGTAAAAAATCATCATCTTCAACATCAAAATCGCAAAAAAAAAACTTTAAAAAATTCTATTGTTTTACTTTTCCCCCTGTTCATGTCCTTAGGTAGCAAACCGTTCAAAATTCAAGAAAACAATCAAGTACAAAAATGTAGCCAAGATCTCAATAAATAATTTTCTTGAACTATATGAACTTCCTCGGAATGATTCTTAATACCGTTTAGGTAGGAAACATATATCTTGCAGGACTGTTTCTGTTATTGGTCAGTACGACTACAGTGCGTATGAATGATATTATCCTTAATCAACAGCACGTATACGCTACCTACACACATTACAGCCTATAGGATTTGTTCGACGACATTTACGATTTTGACCGTGAAGATGAAGTTTTTTGATTATATATGTTCATTTTTGTTCTTAATGATAAGAGCTACATCTTTTTGTAAGATATGTGTCTGTGAAAATGATAACTTTTTGCAAATTTGACACCGAGGCCCCAAATCTTTGGGACATGACTTTGGACAAAACTGGGAGACACGGGTCTTTTTATTGATCTTTTATCACGATAGTGGCAACAGTGTGGGAGGTACAAGAAGTGTGGTGACTAAAGCGTAAATATTTTTTAGGTTTGAAGTTATTATAAAATATCAAATTGCAAATTATTCGGACTACCCGTACTGATGTTTTTATTGTAACCCAAGTTTATGCCACTTTGTGTGGGAGGTACTAGAGGGGGAGTGTCAATATCGTCCATATTACAATGTTACCACTATAAAAGCATTGCTAAATATCAAACTTTACAGTAATCCGAACATCAGTATAGAAGTTATAAGAGCTTTAATTCTACGTAGTTTTGCGTGATTTGTGTGGGAGGTACTGGAAGGGGCATGTCAAAACTCGTAATATTTAGTACACTTAAAGTGATTAGAAAAACATTATCAAATACCAATATATAGCTGATTCTGAATATCCGTGTGGAAGTTATATGGGTTTTGCTTTAATAGTGGAATATGGGCTTTTTGTGTGGCAGGTACCAGAAGGGGAGTGGCAATTTCGCCCATCTTTGAACTTATACTAAGTTTGGGAAAAATATTATCATGTGAAAAGTTTGAATCGATTCCTTAACTCCTTTCGAGAGCTATCGTGTACACCAGCCATCCAGGGAGACGGACATGACTCAAACGTCATTGTGGGTTTTCTCGTTTTAAAAAACAATATGGAGTTAGTTTGCTTAAGCTATGTGGAGAGAAACTATCCTCTAGAGTATATTATGTGGACCCTTTTAAAAGCCAACTTCGCCATATTATAAGAGAACAACATTTGAACAATCATGCAGTGTTCAATGCAGATGAAACAGGTCTGCTTTTGCCTGAAAAAGCTTACGTTCACTCTGGCGAGAAATCTGCCCCGGGCAGAAAGCTATCACAAAAGAGAATAACTCTTCTACTATGTTGCAATCCATGTGGCACAAAAAAATTAAACCTCTTGTAATTGGAAATCCCAAAAACATCGTTCTTTCTGGAACAAGACTTTAAGTTTGGATTATAGGCATTCCAAAAATGCATGGATGACCTCGTCAATATTTAAAAGTTTGTTTTTCGACAATTTTGTGCCCAACTCTGCATCATCAATAATATCCAATGTTTTAGGTGGAGTCATATCTTGATTAGTGAATGGTAATCGAGGACAAGAATCGATTCTCGATTCCCAATCAACTATTTTTGAATCTGATTCTTAGAATCGAAGAATCGGACCTGAGAATCGATTCTTAATCGGAATCGGTAGAAATGTTTAACCATAAATCTCGAGAGGTATAATTTTAACTAGTACAGAAAATGCCCACAATAACAAAGTTAGGGTACTTAAGAACGATATACACGCTGTCCAAATGTTTTGATAGCCTCTCCCTACAAGCGAGAGTGGACTTTAAATTTATATAAATTTGCATAAAAATGTCTCCAATCCATGCTGGAGAGTATATAAGAAACGCCATGGCCGAACTTTACGCCTTTTTAATTGTTTTACACTAAGGTGCTCTTCCTTAATCGACTATTCTGAATAATATATAATATATAGTTTTTGGAGAACGTTTTTCTTATAGATTTTTTCCGATCTATTGAATGATACCATCGCAAAAATATATAATTTAATGTTCACCTTTACTTTTAGGAATTAAAAATAAATTTAACATTTCGAAATCTGCGGACACTTTTATTTTTTTTAATATTTTTAGAAGAAAGTTGTCTATAAGTTTATTGCTTTTCTTCGTTTTTGAGATATTGTATTTTAAAGTTAGTTTCTCATTTTTTTCGCCTAGGCTATGTTTTGACATTTGTCACTTATTTTGAGGTCTTTTAAGTACTGATGAATTCGATCAAGTTTTGTGTAATATTTCATCAAAACTAACACTTTCTAATTAACACTAACATGAAAACAACTATAAAAAGTTGTTCTAATGATAGTTTCATTAGTCAAATGCGATTTTAGCAACGACCGATGTGGTATGAATATATCAGATTTTCTCGAAGATCTTGATATTAAAATGTAAATGATATACAAAAGTTTAGGAAATTGTATTGTTGGCAGTGAGCAATGATAAAGAAAAATTGACTGAACTAAATCACCATATTTTCAGTATATGTTAGATTTTTGATTGGTGTTACTAACAATTCGTGTTTATCTAACATATAATACTATATTTCACGAAATATAAATAATTTTATAATAGAAAACTATCGTGTCTTAGTGTCATTTCCTTTTGTTTAATTAATAAAATTGCAGCTTTTAAATTTCACAACTTGTTACCACCAAAAGTACGTACAAAGTTAGTACATACTTTTTGGGTGTTTTTCATTAAATTAAATTTCGATTCCCAAGCATCGATAATCGATTAAAGTATAAAGTTGGACACATGTAATCGATTCCAAAAGAATCGTTTTTGAGCCCTCAGAATCGATTCTCGATTAGAATCGGAATCGATTTACCATTCACTAATCTTGATAGCATCGATTTGCCTATAAAAGCTGTTCTGTTATTAGATAACGCTCCATGTCATCCCCCAGCAGAAGAGCTAGTTAAAGAGACACGTGATGACGACGATGTGGGTACTTTATATGCCACCCAACGTAACACCACTTATTCAGCCCATGGACCAATTCGTCCACTAAAGTTGTACTACAAAAACAGTATACTATGTAGACTATTTTCACAAGATGACACTGATGTACTCACGTTTTTGAAGAATTTTACTTTATATGAAGCCATGGTATTGATAACTTCAGCCTGGAAATCTGTATCGGAGACTGCACTGCCAAAATGTTGGAATAATATTCTAAAACAGACTGAATGTTTTGCCGAAGACGACGATTTTCCTTTGTCTATTTTATTATGCCACGATGAACAGCTGATCGATGTTTATCGTGGAGTGTAGTTGCTCCATTCAGCATTTCTGAATGTAAGTAAAATCAAATTTGTCTATAAGGTAGTAGTATGGAATACACTCAATATAATATGATTTATACATTTCGTATTTTTTAGAATGGTCTTTCATGCGACGATATGAATAGATGGGTTGATAAAACAAATTATATAAGTGGTGGAACTAACATTCGTGAGGAAGTAGAACCCAGATTTAAGCACTATGATGCCATTAAACATTTCGAAATTTGTATAAAATGGGGACAACAAAACAACTTCGATGCAGTGAAGTCACTAATATTGAGCGAACTCCAAGAAGAAGCTATAGAAAAAAACACTATAAATTTCCAAAACACAAACCTCAATTGAATATTTTTTCAATTAAAGGTAGATTTGTTTTAGTAATTCGCCACAAATATTTGAAAAATTCCTGTTTTATTGTTAGAAACCGAATCTGCTTTTTTGTTATATATTTTTTGTACGCACAAATTAAAAGCGTGATATCTTTACACATACCTATTCATATGAATATATTTTATTTTATTACTAACTTTATGTTAAATTAAAATTATAATAAATGCATTGTCCACATTAGAGTTGTTATTTTAATAGTTCTGGGTTAATTAATGTTTTTATAAATAGTACTCGGTTTAGCGAATTTTTCGATATAACGAACAGGACTGACAATATATAGTTCTTTAAATTGAAAAACTACTGTACATATATATATGTATATATCAGAAAAATAGCACTTCGGCATTTCTTTTTCCGTAGTGTGATCGGCTTGGTACCACTTATGTTCCATTTTTATCCCAAAAATAAGAATTTCGAAAATTCGTTATTGATAAGCGTTCAAAGTGGAGTTAACACATCTACTTTCACCATTCTAGCTACTGTCTTTTGATGGGTACCAGTTTCAGCCCTTTTCCTCATTTTTTTATATCCTCCACCACCAGGATGGGGGTATATTCACTTTGTCATTCCGTTTGTAACACCTTGAGATATTCATCGGAGACCCCATAAAGTATATATATTCTGGGTCGTGGTAAAATTCTAAGACGATATAGCCATGTCCGTCTGTCTGTCTGTCTGTCTGTTGAAAGCACGTTAGCGGCCGAACGAAATGAGCTAGGAGGTTCAAATTTTTCCTAACTGTGTCTTATGGTTGTAGATCGGTTGGGATTGAAAGTGGACGAAATCGGCCCAGAGGGAAAAATTTTTCCCTCGCAAGGACTGAAAATACCCCTAATATTTAGAGTATTTCAGCATGTTTTTTGAACATATTAGCTTGTATTTACTTGATATTTGCAATGTGCATTCCCTCTATAGCATAAAAGGGCACCATAGAGTGATTTTTATTTGTAGGGGGCGAAATGGGACAAAAGGGATAAAAATGGTACCTATCAAACGACAACAGATAGAAACACGAAATTTGGCGTATACATTCCTCTAATAGAGTAGATACATAATATAAAAGTATTTTTTCTAAATTCGTACTTTTAAGGGGTTAAATGGGGATAGAGGGATAAAAATAGTACCAACCTAACGGCTGCACCTAGAATAATGCAATTCGATATATACATTCCTCTGATTGCGTAGACACGTAAAATAAAAGAACTTTCCAAAATTCGTACTTTTTGGGGTTCAAATGGAAAAAGGGGATAAAAATAGTACCTACCAAATGACAGCAGCTAGAACCATGAAATTCGGAGTATACGTTCCTCTGACTGCGTAGACACGAAAAATAAGACGTTTTTTTTCCAAATTCGTACTTTCAAGGGATACAATGGCTACAGGGGATAAAAATAGTACCAACTAAACGAATGCAGATATAATGCTGAAATTCAGTGTGTACATCCCTCTAATTGTGTAGATACGTAAGATAAAGAGATTTTAGATAGTCGTTGAGGGGGAAAAATTGGAAAAGTGGATAAAAATGGTACCAACAAATTGGCCGCTGATAGAATCATGGAATTCGGTGTATACATTCCTCTGACTGCATAGCCACGTAAAATATTTTGTTTTCCAAATTCGTACTTTATTTTGTTGCTTTTACGACAAAAAATGGTAGAATCATGAAGTTGTTTTATACTGCGTACGTGAGAGATAAGGTATTTTCAAAATTTATACTTTTGAAATTAAAATAGGATGGAAATACAACCAACCAAACGACTGTAGCTGAAAATTCACTCTCTATCCCCCAATATTTAGGGTATTTATGATTGCTCCCTTATATTTATTTTATGAATTGAAGATTATATCCATTATATATATATATAGTATACAAATATTGATAGCCTTGGCTTATTAATTAAATTTCTTATTTTCATACAGTTAAAATTTGTTGCGGACATTCCTCATAAAAGTTTTAGCGGCCGAAATGGGACAAAAAGGGATAAAATATGGTACCAATGATACGACAACAGCTAGAATCATGAAATTCGTTGTGTACATCCCTCTAATTGCATAGACACGGAAAATAGAGGGATTTTTCGAAATTCGTTCTTTTAAGGGATATAATTAAAAAGAGGGATGAAATTGGAACCTACCAAACCGCTGAAGTTGAAATCGTGAAATTCGGTGTATACATTCTGACTATGAAGACTCGAAATAGGGTTTTTTTCGAAATTTGTACATTTGGGCGGAGAATGGGGCGAATGGGGATATCTTTAAAATTTATACTTTTCTTATCACTTTGTCTGAAAATGCTTCTCCCTAATGGCGACTGACAATCGCCTAATATTTAGGCATGTTCATTTTCACAATTACAGCATTGTATTTATATATAGTAGTCGATTTTAAACAGTGCGCATAAGCATAAATTATAGTTTGAAATAGTAAACAATTATAGTAAATGTGCATAAAATATCACATTTTTCGTTATATGGTACTGTGCTTCTATGTAAAGTCGACATCCTTTAATCTGCTGGTAATACTGTGGAATGCAGTCCGTGGTGGAGGGTATATTAGATTCGGCCCGGCCGAACTTAACGCCTTCTTACTTGTTTATTTTGTTTATATTTTTAAGCGCAATTTTATTACACAATTCATTATATACCTTTTATTTTTCCAGTATCTCTAATCAGGCCTAATTGTATTAGGCCTTAATTTGCGAATAATAAAAAAGTGAACAATTCCTCTAATTGGATACATTTTATCTTCTTTCAGGTGACTTGTGATATTCCGGCGAACATCAAACTTGAAGCATCTTCCTCAATCTTTCGAGCAATTGCGGTAAATCAATAAAACCTTTTCTCAATTGGTGCGCAATTTCTAAACAATTGTGGCATGTAGCCTTCAAAATTTAGCAGTCAATTTCGTGCCTAAAGTACCTAGTATACGACATGACATTGCCATAAAAGTAACAGCTCATATTCTCCCATATTAGATGCTAAAGTCACATAAATCTTGGCCTAATCAAAAAGAAACTTCGAAGCCATCGTCTAAACTAAACTAACCATTGCCAATGCATAGGCATAAAGAATTATGGACGTCAGTCGATGAGCATCTCGGCGAAGAAAAATCGAAGAGGATGAATAACCAAATGAAACAAGGCTACGGCAGAGGCAGCGATAAAGTGCGAAAGTACTGGGAAGCTGATTTTATGACACTTTATTTATGTGCGTATCTCGGCGTTCTACTCATATCTGCGTCCTGCTTGTCGCAAGAACTAGAAACTTGCGGCAGATTCCGCCGTGATATCAGGACATAAGCTGGTGCTGAGAGAAAAGCTGGTGCTCTCCATCCTCCTCCCTTCTGGAATGTATGTAAGTATTGGAAGTTGCCCTAGTAAATATAGGTAATATAATTCATTTACGAGTGTATCTACGAGTAGACAACATTATATGGGCGGCTGTTTATGTGACATCGAACATGTTGTCTATAAGCCGAGAAAAAAAACAAACATGTTTTGCTCCAGTGAAATGTGATTTCGATAAGATTTTTTTCTTCGTGCTGTTCGAAGAACATAGATTTTTATAGTCATATTCAAAGTTCTTTTTTATGATAATGATGTACTAAATAGTGCTTCGGGATGGGATACACTGCGGCGATACAATTAAAGTCAATGTCTTAAATGTTGTCATTAATATTTTTGTTTGGTCTCATCTCATGAAGTTTCACAGAACAGACAAATTCTACGACTTTTTAGTAGTAAACAAACGATATTAGATTTCCAAACATCAGGAGTATTGATATGTTGTATTTAGGTCAGGGCTACATCATACATTAGGAAATTTCGCCTTGTGACTTCAATAAAGTTTGGCTTCAAATTAAATTTGGTTAGCATTTTGTGAACAGTAGATATGTATGTGTACAGTTTTTGGTTAACAACCGTATAAGGTTACATTCTTCTGAATTTGCTTAAAATGTGGATACTTTTGTTTTCTCTGCAAAATACGTAGAAAGCTAATTTTATTCGCATCCCAATATGCATATATGCTGCCGTTGAGGAAGTAATTTCCAAAAAGTTTATAACTTTTTCACATGTTAGTGCGAGGGGATTTATCGTATAGACTCACAGCCATGTTTTCATACTATATTTAATTTTATGTTAATTACGTTATTCAACCAAAAATAAAAAAATGTGTCCGATATCAAAAAAATCTTTTTTGTTTGCCTTGAGGCAAACATTTTGATATTATTTTTCGAAAAAATCTTTCTTTGCTGGCTAGAAAAACCAATGAAAATATAAAGAAAATTAGAAGCAAATATTTTATTTTTAATAGCTATTATTATAGCGAAGAAAACTATGTCTACATGTGACAAATCTATGGATAAATGAAGAGTCAAAATTATTAAAAAATATCATGATTTTCTAAATATGTTCTTATAAGCAAAGCAATAGCCCTTTGTTTGTTTGATTTTATAATAGCTTTGGTCCTAGGCCTATTTGAAGAACATCTTTTAATAAATGTAGAAGTTATAATCCTTATTGTAGAAATACATGAAACAAGTAAAAAAGTGCCGAATCTTATATAACATTTGCCTCGGAGTGCATTCCACAGTATTACCAGCAGATTAGATTCTGTCAACTTTACATAGAAGTGCACTTCATATTAAAAAAATGTGATAGTTTCTATGCACATCACAAAATTTGTTTACAATTTCTGTTTTAAAGAAATAGTGATGCTTCATTATTATAATATTAACAGCCCTCTACCCCAGCAAAAAAATGGAAGAACTTCCGTAGGAAGCACATTTTAATCGCATCTCAAGATCAAAATGAGCATTTTTCCCGCTTTTGAGGAAGTTATTTCACACAAAGTCCAAAAGAGTTGATAATATGTTAATATTCCGTAACATTTTAAGGTAACAAAGGTAAGGTGTCCGCTTTGCACCCATAAGCTCTCGGGTTCGAATCGTGGCTCGGGAAAAAACTTTTTTATATTTTTTTATTATTTTTATAAAGCAACAATGTTTTATTCTGTATAATTTTGAAAATTTAAAATTTTTTGATTAAAAATACAACTTTATTGATTTTTAATGTACTTAAAATATTTCAAATTTTTATTAATTACTGGTACTCCATAATATCAGTAAAATTAAGTAGTGTCAATTTATTTAATACTAAATCTAATTAGTATTTATTTTCGTTATATATTAGTTCATATTTAACAAATATCTTGTTAAGTTCCCAATTGTCAGTTTTACCAAACTAAATGATTTGTTTTAGTTATACACCATTCACAACAAAGGATAGCTAAGATGATTAGAGTGTCGTAGTAGCAATCAGAAGGTCCGCTATTCTACCCCCGGTAGCGTTGGAATTTTTAAAACAGAAATGGAAACAAGTGAAAAAGTGGTTCCTTAACAACACTATAAAATAACTTTTAAGTCCTTCAAAATAAAGGACATCCCTCCTATGACAACTCTATGTTAAATTCATTGGTGAATATCCCAATTTTCACTACTTCCGAATCACAAGATGAACATATTTTTCACTTCTTTGGGTGCTCTCTTTTTGCTGGGACTATATAAATATAAAATTCATGAGTAATCAAATAGAGAACGTGAAAATATGCCCTAAATATCAGGTGTATTGTCAGTCGTTATTAGGTAGACACAATTTCCCTCAGGGCCGATTTCCCATTTGTATTTTCTTGATTCCAGCTACTGATCAAATGTCCGCACCATTTTGATAGGAAAAGTACTAATATTGAAGATGTACGCACCCAACTTATTGATTTTTAAAATTTAAAAAGACTTCTTATTTTCCTCTTTAGACGAATTTCATGATTCTAGCTTCCATTTAGAGCATGAATGTACGAATATCGAAAGATCTTTTTATCTGCGTCTACGCAGTCAGAACAATGTACAATGTAATGTTTCACTACTATAGCTGTAGTCGGTTGGGTGGTACGAGTGTATAAAGTCAAATGAATGTATATACCAAATTTCATGATTTCAATTTCAGCGGTTTGGTTGGTTCCATTTTGATCCCTCTTTTTCAATTGTATCCTTAAAAGTAAGAATTTCACAAAATCTTTCTATTTTACGTGTCTACGCAATTAGAGGAATGTACACGCCGAATTTTATGATTCTAGCTACTGTCGTATCATTGGTACCATTTTTATCCCTTTTTGTCCCATTTTGCCCGCTAATTTTTTATTTCCTTTTTGGTGATTTCAAGCTACAAGATGTACGCAAAAATGGCAAGTGCATAGAAATCAGAAATTTTCAAAAACTGCTTAAATATTCTAAAAATTAGGTTGCTACAAGTCCTTGTTAGAAAAAAATGTTACCCTCTGTGCCGATTTCGCCCACTTTCAGTCCCAAACCAACCTGCAGCCATAAGACACATTCAGAGAAAATTGTAGCTTTCTAGCTCACCTCGTTCGACGGCTATCGTGCTTTCAACATATATATATATATATATATATATACTGGGGTCTCTGATGAATATTTCAAGGCGTTACAATCGGAATGGCATCCTTAGGTAGAGGGTATACAAAATTATGATATTAAAATTGAAATACTTATTAACTATTAACTAATTCTATCAGAAGACGAACCATTTATTTTTGAGATATATAATAATTTATAAAAACTCTATGTTTTTGTCATATTTGTGGTTATACTGCGTGCCGTGAAAACGCTGCATCAGAAAATTATTCACGTCACCTTAAATACCATTTGCCTTCACATTCATTCGCTAGATGTCTTACTTTTCATTCGGAAAATCGTATTTTTTAAATAATTTTTTATTAACAGCGAGTCCCTGCACTGAAAGAATTTTCCTTCGTAATATTTATAAAGGGATTTCATAAATCTAGTGTATTTTTCTTAATATGTAAGAAAAATTCATAAATAAAAAGGAATGTTTCATACAATTCAATTCATAAATATTTCATTGAACAAAATTGTTAAATTAGTGAAACTTAGTTTCATAAGATCAAAGAAAGATTTCATTGTATTAACTAAACAATTCTTAAAGATCATGAAAAATGTCATAACCAATAAAATATTTGTATTATGAAATGTCTACATACATAATTTATAATAATAATTTATAATTAAGGATTTTGTAGTTTTTATGAAATGTTTCATAACTTACAACTACTATTTTAGTGTGTCGACTTTACTCGGTTGAATGCTAGCAATTCTCATTTCTCCTCTGTTAACTCTGACATCAGCATGTACCCTGATTTATGTCAAAGACATATTCATAGCAAAGACCCTCGCGATGACGGTGTGTATTGATTGGTTAGTCAGACTTTTTTGATTTTTGTATGGAAACTTCTTTTTTGTTTGGAAACTTCTGTATAAATTATTAATATTTATGAAACTTTTTCATAAAAAAAATTTTCATAAATGAAAAATAATGAACTTGTATGACAAAATTTCATCGAAATGCATTTCATAGTTTCTTTGAAATGTGTCATAAATTCAATGACACTTTTCATTAATTTGTGCTTTACGAAACACGACTTTTTAATGAAAATTTTCACTGATTTTAAGACAAAATCATAAATATTATGAAGATTTGTGTGGTATTTACTCTACTAGAATTATAAACGTGATTGCAGTCGAAACTAAAAAAATAAAGTTGTGGATGTCTTCGACTATAATTTTTTTAATGTGTTTCCCAAAATGTTCGGCTTTCGTGAGCTAGAAAGTTTTGTTTACACTTTTAGAACCATTTTTAAATTATTTTTAATCAAATCCTCTATAGCTTCCATATTTTTCATCTTTATTTTTGATTTACCCGATTTTCAGAATGTGTAATTGTAATTTTTAATTCAATTTCACATTTGGAATATCGGGAAATGCAGCATAATTTGCCTTATTCAGAAGTAAAAATTTCCAAACTTTCATTGAAGTCGGAGAACCCAAGAAATTTCTGTTTCGTTTCACATGGAATTAATCATTTCACATGGAATTAGCTAGCATTTTCTATAGCTTTTCTATTTGAAATATATCTATATATTTGCGTGACTGAAACCAGGATTGTGCAGTTAGCAGTGTAGTTCCCCATTATGACGGAAAAGCTTACTAAGAAATATTTTTTCGACATTCGTACTTTTAGGGCAAAACTGATAAATATTGAACCGTTGTCCTGACCAGACGGCTGTAGTTAGAACTATGAAATTGTGGATGCCCCTTCTCCTTACCATTCAGGCACGATAACACTGTGTGTATTTTTTTAAGTCATGGGAATATAACCATACTCGGACACCACTAAGACCAAAACAAAAGATGCGTGTCTCCCAGTTTTGCCCAAAGTCATGCACTTTTTTATAGGTATCATTTTTGCAAAAAGTGATCATTTTCTCTGACACATCTGACAAACCGTTTGGAATTTAGATGTACTCTCTGAGGCACAGTTGTGGCTCTTGTCATAAAGAACAAAATCAAAAACTTCATCTTCAAGGCCAAAATCGCAAAAAAAAACTTAAAAAAAATCGATTTTTTTAACCTTTTCCACTGTTCAGGTCAGAGGTAGCAAACCGTTACAAAATCAAGAAAACAATTAACTACAACAATGTACCAAAGATCTCAATAAACAACTTTCTAGAACATATGAACTTCCTAGGAATGATTCTTAATACCGTTTATGTGAGAAAAATATTTATTGCAGGACTGTTTCTGTTAATGGTCAGTCCGACTACATTGCGTATGAGTGATATTATCCTTAATCAACAGCGCGTATACGCTACCTACACACACTACTGCCTATAAAATTTGTTCGACGGCATTTGTGATTTTGACCTTGAAGATGAAGTTTTTTTGATTTTATATGTTCACAATTCTTGTTCTTTATGACAAGATATGAGCCTGAGAAAATGATCACTTTTTGCAAAAATGACACCGAGGTACCAAATCGTTGGGGGCACATAAAAAAGAGTGCAAGAGTTTGAGCAAAACTGGGAGACACGGGTCTTTTATATGGTTATATTTTTTCGTGTTGTACTGTGTAATTAAGGATACAAATTTGAAAGAATTTTTATACCCTACACCACTTCGTGGGCTAGGGTATTATAAGTTAGTTTCGCCCCAAATGTTTGTAACACCAAGAAATAATCGAGCTAGACCCACCTTTAAGTATACCGATCGGCTTAGAATCACCAGCTGAGTCGATTTAACGATGTCTGTCTGTCTGTCCGTCTGCTGTCCATCTAAGCTTGTTCGCACTCTACAGGTCGCAATTGTTGTCCGATTGTCATGAAACTTGGCAGAAGTTATTTTTTCTGGCCAATGACCATCGGTATTGAATTTGGAGGAAATCGGTTCAGATTTAGATATAGTCCCCATACAAATGTCGCTCCCTATTTCACTTTTTCCGCTTTAGAAACCACATATCGTACCCGATTTTCATTAAAATTGGCAGAACATATTATAATGCAACTTGAAACACGTATGCAAAAATTGGGTAAGATCGGTTCAGATTTAGATATAGCCCCCATACAAATGTCGCTCCCGATTTGAAATTTTCCGCTCTAGAAACGACATATTGTACCCGATTTTCTTTAAATTTGGCAGAACATCTTATAATCCCACTAGGAAATCGGTTCAGATTTAGATATAGCCCCCATACAAATGTCGCTCCCGATTTGAATTTTTCCGCCCTATAAGCACATATAGTACCCGATTTTCTTTAAATTTGGCACAACATCTTATAATCCAACTATAAACACCTATGCAAAAATTGGGTAAGATCGGTTCAGATTTAGATATAGCCCCCATACAAATGTCGCTCCCTATTTCACTTTTTCCGCTTTCGAAACCACATATTGTACCCGATTTTCTTTAAAATTGGCACAGCGTCTTATAATCCAACTAGAAATACGTGTGCAAAAATTGGGTAAGATCGGTTCAGATTTAGATATAGCCTCCATACAAATGTCGCTCCCGATTTCACTTTTTCCGCTCTAAAATCCACACATTGTACCCGTTTTTCTTTAAAATTGGCACAACATCTTATAATCGAACTAGAAACATCTATGGTGAAAGTGGGTAAGATAGGTTCAGATTTAGATATAGCCCCCATACAAATGACGCTCCCGATTTGACTTTTTCCGCCCTAGAAAACGCATATTGTATCATATTGTCTTCAGATTTAGCAAAACATCTTATATTTAAACTAGAAACATCTATGGTGAAAATTGGTCAAATCGGTTCAGATTTAGATATAGCCCCCATACAAATGTCGCTCCCTATTTCACTTTTTCCGCTTTCGAAACCACATATTGTACCCGATTTTCTTTAAAATTGGCACAGCGTCTTATAATCCAACTAGAAATACGTGTGCAAAAATTGGGTAAGATCGGTTCAGATTTAGATATAGCCTCCATACAAATGTCGCTCCCGATTTCACTTTTTCCGCTCTAAAATCCACACATTGTACCCGTTTTTCTTTAAAATTGGCACAACATCTTATAATCGAACTAGAAACATCTATGGTGAAAGTGGGTAAGGTTCAGATTTAGATATAGACCTCATACAAATGTTGCTCCCGAATGTTTAACCGATTTTGGCCAAATTTTACATATTATATTTCACCAATAAACAGACATGGTGAAAGCGGGTCACATCGTTCCAGGTTTCAATATACCCCCATACAAATTACTTTCCGATTTAACATTTTTTGTCAAACACATACATTTACAGGATGCAAAAATCCTTCCTGTCTACTCTTCAGAACTATATACCAATAGCTGGGTTAAAATGCATGTAAAATGTAAAAATGCAATGAATATCATTGCTTCTAACCCCCACTTAGCGGATGTCGGTTGTACTGGTGCTATTTCAACCAGCTTCCGCGGATCCACATTAACTACAGATGTTACGTGACATTGTAAATCCAACCAAAAACTGGTCAAATAGGGTATGGTCACTATATAGTAATTCGATAACATCTTCGATTTTCAATCACTGGCCCTAAGAAGAATTTATGTCATATTTCGTTGGCATCGGGTAACAATTACGATTCACACTTTTAGTTTAACTGAATTCATTCAAAATTCGCCTTATAATTGCCACTTGGGTGACAATTTGGGTTTTGTTTCTATATGTATAAAGGATGTACAGGAAAAGGTTAAAGTCCAATTTTACTTTATAATATATTGTCAGACAGAATACTGACGGACGGGTATAGTGGAGTGGGTATAGATATATAAATTCTGATAGTGATTGCGAGCCGCTCCGTATAACAATTATTGGATTTATCTCCGTCGTTAGAAATAAATGATCAAGTTTGTAATACTCTGTGGAGACTATCTGTACAAATCAGAATAAATTTCATGATTTTAGGATCGATAGTAGGTACTCGATTTCACTACACGAATGAGTTCAGTTTGTTTAATACAGTATTTCGTACTGTACTTTAGGAAAAGCCAACAACTAAAGACGAACCAAGGTAATCTAATTACTTTGAATGTTTCGTGTTTGATGACAAATTTGTAAAGCTTCGTCGTGGAGAGTAGGTTCCGCTTGTAATTCATTACTTGTCAGGGGACCACCATCTCTCTAATATACACAGTTACATCCATTGTTATCACTCCATTATAATGCCTCCAGAATTATTGCACCCAATCTCAGTTACATATCGGATCAATAAGTTTTTTTAGTATTACTTTAATTACTAAATCCGTTATATATACTTTCACTAACTTCTGTATCAAGTATCATTAACACTGCAATTTTTATCGCTCAATCTACAAGTGATTATCCTTCCAATATAAGATTAGGAACCTTTTCAGTTGCTCTAAGTCCAACATAAAGAAGGCACACTTTTATGTGTGGCCGGTGAAATCAATCATTCACACAAACTACACGTAACTTTATATAAACAAAGGCAAGCTGGCTGACTAGCATTGTTTTGATATTTTCTTTTCCTTTTTTTAAAGCACATACAAAATAAAAACCCTTAAATCTCCGCTTAAGGGGCTTACATATACACTTCATCGACAAAAGATTTTTGTGAATGTAGTACATGCGGGAGCTATTCATCCATACTGTGGGTGGCAAAAGAAAGTGTGCGTCGTGAATTTATTGGTTGGGAATTGGTTTAGTTTATAAAAATAGCTCAGAAGAAGAAGATCTCACTGAAGCCTCTTATTTTCGGAACTAGAAGTGTTTTACTTCGAATATGCCATTGTGCTGTCATACTTTTTCGATGCTTACACTATATCTTAAGCTGGGTCGAGGTCCATGCAATTAAAAAAATAGTTTCCAGTCAATCCCAGGAGTAAAATTTGGGCAGCTTAATGAAAACACCAGTGGCACAGTAGTCCATAATCGGCAAAAATGCGATAACTTTTGATCGGGTAAACATTTTTGGATTTGATAAAGAATATTGAAATTAGGCAAGGATTATTTTGAGATTGAAAATCCGACATAAGTGAAAGAAAGTGACCAATATTTTTCGATTTAAGAGAAAGGTAAAATTATTTTTATATTTATTTTTTATATATATTTTTGTATTTATATATTTTTTATATTTTTATATTTTTATATTTTTACATTTTTATATTTTTATATTTTTATATTTTTATATTTTTATATTTTTATATTTTTATATTTTTATATTTTTATATTTTTATATTTTTATATTTTTATATTTTTATATTTTTATATTTTTATATTTTTATATTTTTATATTTTTATATTTTTATATTTTTATATTTTTATATTTTTATATTTTTATATTTTTATATTTTTATATTTTTATATTTTTATATTTTTATATTTTTATATTTTTATATTTTATATTTTTATATTTTTATATTTTTATATTTTTATATTTTTATATTTTTATATTTTTATATTTTTATATTTTTATATTTTTATATTTTTATATTTTTATATTTTCATATTTTTATATATTTATATTTTTATATTTTTATATTTTTATAAAGGGTGATTTTTTAAGAGCTTGATAACTTTAAAAAAAAAAAAAAAGAGTGCAAGAGTTTGAGCAAAACTGGGAGACACGGGTCTTTTATATGGTTATATTTTTTCGTGTTGTACTGTGTAATTAAGGATACAAATTTGAAAGAATTTTTATACCCTACACCACTTCGTGGGCTAGGGTATTATAAGTTAGTTTCGCCCCAAATGTTTGTAACACCAAGAAATAATCGAGCTAGACCCACCTTTAAGTATACCGATCGGCTTAGAATCACCAGCTGAGTCGATTTAACGATGTCTGTCTGTCTGTCCGTCTGCTGTCCATCTAAGCTTGTTCGCACTCTACAGGTCGCAATTGTTGTCCGATTGTCATGAAACTTGGCAGAAGTTATTTTTTCTGGCCAATGACCATCGGTGTTGAATTTGGAGGAAATCGGTTCAGATTTAGATATAGTCCCCATACAAATGTCGCTCCCTATTTCACTTTTTCCGCTTTAGAAACCACATATCGTACCCGATTTTCATTAAAATTGGCAGAACATATTATAATGCAACTTGAAACACGTATGCAAAAATTGGGTAAGATCGGTTCAGATTTAGATATAGCCCCCATACAAATGTCGCTCCCGATTTGAAATTTTCCGCTCTAGAAACGACATATTGTACCCGATTTTCTTTAAATTTGGCAGAACATCTTATAATCCCACTAGGAAATCGGTTCAGATTTAGATATAGCCCCCATACAAATGTCGCTCCCGATTTGAATTTTTCCGCCCTATAAGCACATATAGTACCCGATTTTCTTTAAATTTGGCACAACATCTTATAATCCAACTATAAACACCTATGCGAAAGAAAGTGTGCGTCGTGAATTTATTGGTTGGGAATTGGTTTAGTTTATAAAAATAGCTCAGAAGAAGAAGATCTCACTGAAGCCTCTTATTTTCGGAACTAGAAGTGTTTTACTTCGAATATGCCATTGTGCTGTCATACTTTTTCGATGCTTACACTATATCTTAAGCTGGGTCGAGGTCCATGCAATTAAAAAAATAGTTTCCAGTCAATCCCAGGAGTAAAATTTGGGCAGCTTAATGAAAACACCAGTGGCACAGTAGTCCATAATCGGCAAAAATGCGATAACTTTTGATCGGGTAAACATTTTTGGATTTGATAAAGAATATTGAAATTAGGCAAGGATTATTTTGAGATTGAAAATCCGACATAAGTGAAAGAAAGTGACCAATATTTTTCGATTTAAGAGAAAGGTAAAATTATTTTTATATTTATTTTTATATATATTTTTGTATTTATATATTTTTTATATTTTTATATTTTTATATTTTTACATTTTTATATTTTTATATTTTTATATTTTTATATTTTTATATTTTTATATTTTTATATTTTTATATTTTTATATTTTTATATTTTTATATTTTTATATTTTTATATTTTTATATTTTTATATTTTTATATTTTTATATTTTTATATTTTTATATTTTTATATTTTTATATTTTTATATTTTTATATTTTTATATTTTTATATTTTTATATTTTTATATTTTTATATTTTTATATTTTTATATTTTT